>JAHHUM010002018.1:2180615-2313064 GCA_036173005.1 Crenichthys baileyi | reverse complement strand
TTAAATTGCTTCGTGGTCTGCCTTTTAGGTTAGGTGAATGGCCAAGTGTTCATAGGTTTGCAGTTGTGCCATTTTCTCTGTTTTCAGATGATGGATTGAACAGCTGTCAATGAGATCTTCAAAGCTTGGGATGTTATTTTACAACCTAACCAGACTTTAAAATTCTCCATACCTTTATCCCCGAACTGTTTGTTATGTTCCTTCATCTTCATTGTGCCGTTTTCAGGTCAAATAAATTTCTTTTCTGACGCACTTTTTTCACATTTTTTATGTTATGGTGAGGTTGGAACTGTGGAAACATATGATTCCTTCATGAGTCTCAGATCTGCTCTCCTGCTCCAACATCTCAGCAGAATTCAGCCAATCCACCGCTGAAGTCTGATGAATGTTTTTTTTTGTTTGTTTTTAACAAGCCTGTCCTGTTCATTCATGCGTCACTGTGACCCTCCTTGAAATATGAGCTGCATCCAGAAATCTTAAGTTCACCAATACATGTGGTTGCCATGGAAATCACAACACTCAAAGGTTGCAGAGAAGCCTTTGTATTATCAAATGGCTACAAGGCTTGAGAGGGTGTTCAGTCAGGTTTATGACTTATCTCTTCTGCATCCTGTTGACTTATGTTTATTTTCTTAAATTGCGCAGAAAAATGGTTGTTGTGCATCTTTTCCCAGGAGAATGTCCTTTTTAAGGACACAGCCGGGGATTCATTACCTGTAAATGTTGCAATATTAGAGAAATACATGAAAAAGACAGGTGCCCAAGTCTCCCTGTATGAGTCTGCTTAAAAGCTATGAAACGCTGCAATACAGTGAAAAATTAGCTCGTTTTTAACATGCTTGTCAATAAGTCTTTTGTGTTTCTGGCTGAATAAAAACAGCAGTGGCTTTTGTTTGGCGGCAAAGCATTTGTCTTTTCGTTATCTGTATTGTGGCAGAGAAAGACCATAAAAGCTTTATTCGAGTGAGAAAAATAGCAGCCTGTTATGAAGTCTTTGTTAATTTTCAATGGATTTCTCCTCTCCTTTCCCCCATCATTAGACTTTTTCAGGGCATAATTAACACTGCAGTCTGAAGAATGAAAATAAATCCAAGATTTGAAGTTTTAGATCAAAAACTGTTGAAATATTTGGCGAAATTGCACCAAATGTTTCCTGGGTTGGTGTACAAGTTGCTCAAACCTGATTGAAAGTTGCCCAACAATATTAACTGTACAATTTAAAAGACAGACTGTGTAGAGTTTATGCTGTCTATGGTGTAGAAACATTCAGTACAAATTCACAGTATTGACGTGATGGGATTTATTGGCTTGTCTAATTCTTTGGTGGTCAGTGTTCTCTTTAGCTCTTTCACAAATAGAATAAAGGTTTCGTAAAGCTCTGACTGTGTTTTTAAGTATCTCTGTACAGTGTAGAATTACAGGTTTGATTTCTCCATGTATTTTAGACGTCGAGCTACACATGGTCCATTGAAGTTTGCACTCTAAAACAACCTGGGGGAGGGACTCGTGTCCCAAATAAGGACATGAAAGTCCCGAGTCGAGTCTAGTCGAGTCCGAGTCTGAGTCCTAAACCTTTAATTTCAAAATATAAACAAGTCATTTGGCCAAATATGTCATTTAAACACAGAATAATACCTTTTGTATTTCTTTGAATAACCATAAGTTTAAAATGTGTTTTTGTTTGCCAGAACAACCAGGAAGAGGAACTGAACTTCAAAGATGTCTAAAAATCAATGCTGATGTTGCTTTGCACAGAAAATATTAACCTAAACAAATTAAACAGCCAGCAAACTGAAAAAAATAAGCAAAATGATTGCAAATGAAAAAATAACCTGAAATAAAAATTATTTATATTTTAACCAACTACAACAGTACACAGTTGCTTTTTACAATTTTACAATTTTTGATAAACTACAAACAGCTCTAATAATGTATAAAGTTAAAAATAACCAACTGCCAGAAAATATTTAAAAATTATTCAAGTGAAGGAATGAAGTTGATGAGTTAAGAGCTTAAGAGGTATGTTTTTCTTGATGAATTAGAAGTGATGAGAATAATGCTGCAGGAGAAGGAGTAGGTTAATATTGTGTATTAGTAAATTGCTGTTATTATTTGCTGTTACATTCAATAAAATTTTGAAATGAAACCCCCCACTCCAAAAAAGGCAAGCATTTATTTGCATTTTGTAGCAACAGAGGAGAAAATATTGGCGAATGTCGCATAGAGCACAATGGCTTATTTAGCACTAGGCATGGTTCAGCTGTAACACTTTGTTTGGGGTATGATATCAAGTATTTTTAAGTCAAATAGCTCAAGTCCAAGTCCATTACTATGTACACAAGTCTGACTTGATTTGAAGTCACATGACTCGAGTCAACACCTCTGATAAAAATTGTAAAATGGTCCATTAGTTTAGCACCGATAAGAAGCTTGAAAGCAACTTCAGCGTTGCTTACGTGTCGCTCATATCATACGGGGAGAACCTGTGGTTTTTCTACATTTTGTGAGAAAATGAAAAGCCATTTTGTCAGAAAAGGACTTAAAGATATGAACTAGACTTCAATAAAGTCTAAAGCTTTAACTTCATGCACAAGTACACTAACATAATCCCAATCTCAGGCAGTTTTGTGTCTACTGAGGTTCAATAGACATCTGGTTGCACAGGTGGAGAGAAAAAGTGCTTTATTCAGAAGACCTGAAAACACTCATTCTCTGACCTCAAATAACAGCTATCTGTATTACATAAGTGTTCTTAATCAAGTCCTGGAAGTTCTTCACTTTTATAGTTTTATTTTGTTCCACACATGGATATATTCACACAAAAAAACACCTTATTATCTTACTGTTGCACTTGGAATGAATTTTACATTCTATTTCTTGTATAAGCATTCATTGAGAAGTTGCCGTTGTGCAGGCACACCATGTTTGCTGCTGACATTAGAGGGAGTGGGTTAACTGGATGAGCTGCACAGCATTCCCCCTGGCCAATTTCTAAAAGAATTTCCTAGATTTTGATTGGTTTCCAGGAGGCGTGGCTATTTCGTTCTGTCAGTTTAACGTGGGACATTCTGTTTTTCTCTGCCTCAGCACTATGTCATCATGAACTGCCCCTAACTAGAGTCCAGTGCAAATGATTGCCTGCAAGAGTCGCCTGATTAGTAAATCGAGTCCACTTATCTATAATTGTATGAATTCAGCTGTTTGGTGACGGACTTAGAGGTTTGTTGGAGAACATTAGCCAACAAACGGCATCATAAAGACCAACGAACACAGCAGGGTAATCCACTCCACAGATAAAACAGTGGAAAAAAGAAAATAATTGTTGATAGAAAGCCTAAGACATCCATGAAGGGACCCCAAACATGTGGAAAAAGGTGTTCTGGTCAAATGGAACCATAATTAAACTTTTTGGTCTACATGCAATATGTCTAACACTGCACACACCATCCTGCACAGCTACCAATTTAGAATAAAGATGTTTATTTGGTAGAAGGTTGGGTTTTATGTGATTCAATGACAGTTTACTATGAAATACCAAAACATGTAAAAACTGATCAGACTTGCTGCTTTTGACGTGAAACCACATCTAATGTAAATTTATTGATTTTATACTGAAGTAAAACACAGTTATTTAAATTAAGTGTGGAAAGGCAATTAAGAGAAAGATGGATGGAGCTAAATACAACATCCCTCAACATACAGCCAGAGGTACAATGGAACGGTTTACACTAAAGCATATTCATGAGTTAGAATGGCCTAGTCAAAGTCCAGACCAAAATCCAATTAAAAATCTGGGCAAGGCGGTGGCGCATGGGTAAAGCATGCAACCCATGTATAGAGGCTACAGTCCTTGACACATCAGTCACGGGTTCGAGTCCTGGCCCATTGACCTTTGCTGCATGTCTTCCCTTCTCTTTCCACCCCATTTCTTGTCAGCCAGCTTACAAAATAAAGGCCACTAGTGGCACAAAAATACATAAAAAATATCCAATTGAGAATCTATGGCGGGTATTGGGAATTGATAATCACAAGTGCTTTGATCCAATCTGATTGGTCTTGACTTAATGTTTTACAAGGAATAGTGAGCAAAAATTGTGACTTGGAGATATGCAAAGGTGGTAGAGACAAACCCCAAACACTTGTAGCTGTAGTTAAAGTGAACTATTTACTCAGGGAGGAAATTCACACTCTTCTAAATGTTATTCGTAAAAAAAATGTGAACTTTGTGTTGGTTTGTCTCATAAAATCCTACTAAAATACACTAATATTTGTTGATGAATATGGACAAAATGTGAGGCACCTTAGGCCCATCTGTCACTGCTGCTTGAACAGCTAAATTGAATCTTTAAATATCAAGGGAAATACATTTGAGATAACAATACAGAAACATGCCTTTCCTCCCCTTTGAAAATTACAGATTTATTCAAGTTCCAATAAATAGAGATGATACAGACAGAAGTAGAGCCTTTTGCTCTCTTATGTAAAGTAGAGATCAAATCAAATCAAACAGAAGACTGCTGTCTTGGCTGTAGCACCCCTGTGAATGCCAGTGGATGGTCCTGCACATAAAAATGACTAAAAATGACTAATATGGTTTTGAAGAGAGGCTATTTCTCAATCAATTTAATACTCATATTCTGTGCTGTGTATGAGGGATTGCACTCAGGCAGTCACATCTGTGTACCTCTCGCTTGTATTTTCTGATAAAACATATAGTATGTTGCTGAGATAAGGGAAATGTGAAGAGCTGCTCTTTTGTTCTCTAAAACGTGTGCAGCAGACCAACCAATTCAGTACTGAAAATATAAATTTGCAGAGATGAGATGGCTACAGGTTAATAGAATCTGTCTCAAATGGAGGTGAAAATAGCAAATAGCTAGGAATCCTCTCATGCTGTTGACTTTCAGCGACAGCCAGCAGTGTGTTGAGGCATTGCTATGCAGAGTGTGCCTGGGTTTTAATTAACTGAAGCTGCACTGGGCATTCAAACTCAGGTCGAACTGCGTCCCCACGACTCCTCCCCCGATCAGCAAGGCAAGACTGATGCAATTCATGCAATTTTATGATCGGCTGAAGGCAATTACTGGACCTGTCAGTGTTTGGGGCGTTCTTTGTATGTGATGTATGCACTGTGCAGACTCAGCCCTGGATAGGGGCTTTTACGCTCCATCTCTCTGCAACACACAGACACACTCACTAATTTCGGGTAAATATTGGCTATGTATAGAAATATAGTCCATTTAAGCAAGTTATTTTCGGTTGGAAAAACTACTCCCAGTCCTGATTTTTTTTTTGTGGTTAACAAAATGATCATGTGTTTTTTGATTATACCTGCTAGCTGAGTTGTGTTCCTATTCTCTAAATCTGATTCCTCTACCTTAAATAGTAAATGTGATAAAGGCAGAGGGAATGAATTAATAAATAAGTAATTAATAAAAAAAGTCTTTTAAAAATGTTTTAAAAATTAGATTGATGCAAAATGAATTTGATTTTGAGATTTCTGTGCCTTACAGTCATTTTGTATTAGGAAAAAACAGCCAATCAGAAATGCTTGTTTGTGGTAACAAGGGAGAGTTTGTCTTGTTGGGGGTTATTCTATTTCCCGTTCTGAATGTCTTTAAAGTTAAACTGAGTAATAGTTGAAGTTCTGATGTTTTGATCACCCAATCATTTTTGGATTTTTAATCAGTGGGGATGTTCTTTTTAGTGGGCCAAAGGATTGTAGCCTAGTGACAGTTTTTGTACAAGATGGAGCTAGCCTTGGTACAAGATTTTTTTTTCCCAATTTTTAAGACAACTGAACCATGAAAGGATAAATGAACTGAACTTATATAGTGCTCTTTAGTCATGCTGGCCACTCAGAGCGCTTTACACTAGAGCCACATTTACATTCGCTCGCATTCATACACTGATACGCAGATCGTTGGGCAACTTGGAGTTAAGTGGCTTGCCAAAAGGCACATCAACATGTGGCAGGAGGAAGCTGGAATTAAGCCCACAACCTGCGGATTGCAAGACAACTACTCCTTCCATTGAGCCACAGTCACTCAAAATGTGGTGTTGAACATTTGGCTCATAGACTAATTTGGCTCAGTAGATTCTGTAGCTGGAAGAAATCTGTCTGAACCAAGACGGCTGCATAAAACCTAAAACCGTTGCCTGTTTTATGGTGATATTGCCAAAGTAGGTGGTGGTGGGTCATGGTGAGTGTAAGCCAGAGGCATGTATTGGGGCATTGAGTGGAGAAGGCCCGACTTTGCTAGCCACTGGCTGCAAACCAGCCAATAAAGCCTTTTCTGTAGGTGATGTCACACTTCAAGTTTACAATTCCGTTGCCCACTTACTTTTAATGAATACCTTTCAAGAAAGTTTAAAGGAAAGTTAACAAATTACCCAGCAGCTAACACATTAGTCACCCCTGTTATCTACTCTCTTGTTGATGTTCTGTTTAACGGTAGCACCACTGCGGTGTTTTCAACCAACAGCGGCTACTTTGTTGTGTTAAAGATTCGTTTTTACTTTTTTACTGCCCAATTCTAGTTCAGACCCCTGCAGTTACAGCAGCATGCATTCTATCGATTATATTCTCATTGGTTCACAATGATCCATAAGAGATTGACCTTTTTTTCACTGCTTGCACATGTCAAATGATCCTTCCTTTTTTTAAGGTTAGGGTGTGATGAGATCCCGTTCTACAAAATCTAGCAGCTTTAAAAGGCTACAATGATTTTCATCAAACTGAAGTCTAACAAACTGACATCCAGTTTCTATCACTGACATTTCTAGCCATACAGCTGCACTTACTGTTTTTTTATTTTTTATAATTCTCTCTCAAGAGGTGCATGTGTATTTAAGTCTCAATAGCTTGGCAGTTTCTGAGAAAACTTGTTCCATGAACCATACCCTTTTCTATGGTTTAGGCAAACCTTCACCAAGTCTAAACACCTAAATCCATTGAGTAGTACTATGTAATTGACGCTATTTGCAAGTTAACAATTAATTAAACAGTTGTGAATAATAATGTTACAGGTAAGTGCAAATACTGGTTTTAAGTACTTCATGTATTTTGGGCAAAGGCTTTGGAAGTAGAAGTAGTAAGAATTTTGAGAACCACAGAACTACATCTGCCACTGATGTCTGAACCTTTACTTTCTATATATTGTACCACTAGTCCTGCCACATCTATGCTGTAAGAGGGATTTATTAGAAAGCGTTTTGCCATTTATCAGTGTTTTACTTCAACTTATACAGCAGTGCAGTGTGTGCTTCGCCTTCTCTGTAAACGGATCCGTTAACACACCACAACAGGCCTCCATCAAACCTCAAGCCGTCAGTCAGTGTCAGACAGTTCACTAAGAGGCCGCTGCTTGATGGCTCCTCTGAGCTTCAGCGTCCCCGTATTTGCTAAACTATCCTTGGATGTTGCTATGGAAACTGTTTGATCATCCAGGAGTGCTGAAGGTTGCCTTTCCCCCCCCCCATTTTTGCTTTACTGCACACATCCAAAAAAACACACACGCATAAGGCACTTCACTCAATCCCTAGAGGGTAGCGCCAGGGATCAATTGTGGGAGCAGACCTTCTGAGCTGAATCCAATATTTGTAGCCAAAGAGACGATAAAAGAAAAGGAGGAGGAAGAGTAGGAGGGCGGGGTGTGTTTTCTGTTTTTCCTCCATCTCTTTTTAGCATAATCTGAGGTGTGAATACACTGAGAAACAGAGAGGGCCTTTTTCCCTCTGAGAAAGTGGAATCAAGATGGTGTGACAATAAGAAAAAATAAGAAGAGAAGTGAAAATAGCCTGTTACTGTCTATTTGGGAAATGCGAAAAAAGGACAGATAAGTCTTAAATTCCCTCACAACCTATATTGCTATATTGCTATAAATATCTCATCCTCCATGTTCTCTTTACAACTTGTTTGATTTTCAATATGTATTAAACCAACTCCAAAGTGAGGATTTTTCTTTATTCTCTAACATTGGCCCAACATTTTTGAATAATTCTTAAACATTTACATTTATCGAATGGTTTTATTGTTGTTTAATCTATCTATCCGGGCATGGGAGATACCTGCTTATCCTTCATTAATTGAAAATGAAAATCTAATCAAATCTCCAGCTAGTTCAATACTAGTCCCTTTTGAACTTCTAGACATCTTAAAAATCTAATTATTTTCAGAAATTAAAAAAAATCCTTTATTTGTATTTTTTTTAGCAGTTAAACCTTTTATTTGCTTGTCTTAATGCGTACTGAAAACATACAGAATCATGACTTTAGAACCAAAGTAGGTGCCAAACCTGATTTTCTGTACATTACACCCTTCATAGTTATGTTGGGACAAGTCTGAGCTTCGCAGGGACATGTCTGTAGGTGTGTAATGATCAAAACAGACAAAAAATAATAAATATAGACAATTTCTTATTACATTTAATTATCTTAAAAAAAAAACACATTACTTTGATATTCGCAATCTTACCGGACACAATCGACCCCACAGAAACATTCCCAGAAATAAGATGGAAAGCCCTTTCACCCTTTTCTGTAATGTTCAGAATGAGAGAGAGGCTGTAGTTTATTGCATGTCCGTGTCATCTGACCAGCTCTGACAGTCAGTGTTCCCAGCTTGGGATTTTTTATGAAAAAATAAGCAACAAGCAACAGCTCTAGCGCCTAGCACTCTAGCATTCACAGACAGTCTAGTCCTCAAGCAGCAGTCACCCAGTTGCAGTCAGATTTATGACCTTAAAAACAAAAAGCAAAATTTTTAAGCAGAAGAAAAACGTCGTCTGTAACTTAAATATGTTAAAAGCTAAATTCTGTCACATGAAAACAGAAAGTAACCATGCTAAGATTAGCATACACACTTCAGCAAAGTGCTTCGCATGAAAACACCATCAGCAAGGAAAAGACGTGTTTATTTTCTGTTGCAATATGTCTTAGGCCACATCTTAGTAGCTTTCCTAAATGAGCTAAACCAACCTAGCAGAATCTAAAACCATTTGGATTAAAACATCTGCCCGTCAGGAAGCATAGAGCGTTAAGACAGCAGCGTCCTAGGTGTTTTTGATAAGTGTAGTACTGATGAAAAGAAGTGTGTTAATGTATTGTACAATAAAGCTACCATGTTTTCCAGTTTATACATGGGATTAAGTCATGAACTTTAATGAAGTATCAGACTGGGACTCTGTAAATACCACTTCTGTATTGGGGACAACAAATCTTGATCAGGGATATCACTAGTAGTAGACTAGTAGTCTGGGCCTAAGCCATTAATCTTAGGTTTGTGCTCAGGTGTTTTTGCCACTTTTTAAAACTTAAAATTCCCCTTGAAACCCAAACAGGATCAATTCAAAATGCTTCATCAATGTTGTAGGCTTCTCTAATGCTTTCCCACGGGTTAATGTATCAGTCCTGTCCAAAACATGTGGGGGTTGGGGTATTAAGTAACATGGTAATGGAGTAGGTGGTAAGTGCAGAGGTGCAGGTGACTTTACCTGAAAGCATAATCCTCTGCCATTGTGTGCACTGCTGCATGGAGTACCTTGTAGGTTTGGATACTGGCGGAGTTTCATGAGAAAGAAAAAAGAGGTAATGTAACATCATATTGGTAATTATAGCAGCCCCTCCTGACTGCGAGGATCACTGCACTGAATAGCTTGTAACTGTTGATAAAAGAAGAACGCATGACTAAATAGCTGCAATTTTATTTTAAATTATAGAAATTGGAAAAGGCCCAATGGGCACATTTTAGAAAATTATGATAAATTGCAAAAGGGTTATTCGATGTCATTTGAATAATATGTGGGTAATTTGAGAAGGCAAGGATCTAGTTTATGCATTTTCTGAAGGTTGTAATTTATGCAAGCAGTGTTTAAAGACAGTGGTATACAGAAGTTGGTAACTTGTTTCCCACATGGGTACCTTTCCTCTGGGAGAGAGCCAATCAGGCTTGCCATCTGGGACAATGACTAACAAAACATCACTCTTAACAGAAAAGCTGTTTTCAGCGTAAATGTAATACTGTTTAGACTGCTTTTCTTAAGGAAAATAGCCAGAGGTACATTTCCTTTTCCACAACTGTACAACTGTACTTTATATTTAAAACATACAGCAGGCTGAGACAAATTAGGAATCCAATTTCCAATGCAAGATTTCACAAAAATAAGATGTTTTTAAAAAGCATGCTAAGGAACAATTATTTCTACACAGTACACCGTTACATCATACGAAGTTACACTAGATAAGGAGAATAGAATTAAACATAAAGAAGTGAGTTTCATATGTTGGCTTTAGTAAACACTGGGCTGGATTTTTTTTTCCAAGGTGGATTCTGAACCATTTTCACCCGGTCTGACAAACGTTTTGCGGGTGAAGTGTCTCGCGCAAGGACAAAACGACTGAAACAGACAGAGAGGGGTTCAAACCAGCAACCCACCAGTTACAGGATGAACCCCCAATGTTTTATGTTTGAGCCAGAACATGACCATGTCTTCAGAACTGAGCTAAAAAGAAGAGTTCTTGAATTGATGTGCTTTGAGATGGGTCTGAAAGCATTCTTTGTTTACCACACCTGCCTAAAACCTTTGCACAGTACTTTGTATTTACTGAGCAGGTACTTTTTCTCAAAAGAGCCATTGAGGCAGTGACAGAACATCTTCATTATATGTGTGTATTTATCCAGTGTAGTGTCCATCAACAATGACTGACATTCAGTCACTCAGGGCGTCTGAATAATCTCTGACCCATCTCAAAGCAGATCATGTGGATTGTTGGGGATTTGCAGTGACAGTACATCCACACATGTTGGAAATCAACCATTGCATTAACCACCTGTGTAATCACTGGTACACTAATAAACTATTATGTTGATAAAAATAAAAAGGTTTGTAGTGTTGCGGTAGTAAAGAGTATTAATTTTCATAAACAATATGTCTCTAAACCAATCAGCCATCAATTCTTCCAACTGGGAGGATTGGTGTGTTCAAAACCATGCCAAAGCAAAGGGAAGATGATCAAACCTGTCTGTCTTGAGAGAGTTTAAAAGTTTGAGCAAGGTTATTGTGGGTAAACATAAAAAATGCCCTATTATTAGCTCCTCCATAGCTGAGCAGCTAAAGTTGGTTCTCCACTGTTGCCTTTGGTTCATGAGTGTGTTTTCTAAATGGTTGAGGGAAGTTTCTCACACAGACATCTGACCATTCACACTCTTCCCCTCTTAGGGAGGGTATCTTAGTTGGGTTTTCTGAGCCTCCCTATGGGCCTTCACACACATGGGTGTTTTGCTATCTGACAATTGATCTTACGGAAGACATGGGTGGCTTTTCCAAGCCAAATCTTGGTCTGGTCAAGAATACCCACCAAACATATTTCTGGACTTCCTCCTTGCACCCAAATGCCAAAAAGGCCCATTGGCCTACTTGGAGGGCTCGACGAAGTTTGCCATTGGGCTGCAAGTAGAAGTTGGGTGCGAGCATAAATAATTTTTATTTTATTATACCAAAATACTAGAACATTTTATGTGGTAACAGTATATTTGACGTCTGACAAATTCCAGATGCAAGAGTTTAGTTGCTTTCTGCTCAGAAGTGGAAATTCAACGAAGATCTTTAGCCACACAACTGAAATCATTTCACCATAGTGATGCTCGGTATTACTGCAAATGAGATCTTGGATATCAGCTGTAAAACCTGGTTAAACAAAAAAAAAGCTCTTTGCACAGGGTGGCATGTCATGTTATGTAGAGTTGCGAGATAGCCAATATGATGGCACGAACAACTGCACACTGGATGGTGAAGCCTTTTGCAAATCCCGTTATACTCATATCTGAAACTGTATGGCTACACGAGAGCTACCAGGGGCTCCATTTGTACTCAGAATTTTATTTTTTCCAAGATGGAAGTATCAAATGGGAAGTCAAAAACTGTTTGGGAAGTTGGAGGCTCCCATACCAACCCAGATAACACAATAAAGTGAAGCTTCATATGAAGTATTAATCATACTACTTGCATATATAATTACATGTCTTTTTGAATTAAATGCAGGGAAATACATAGTTCTCAGATTTTGTATTACAAAAAATGTTGGTTGAACTGAACAAAACAGCAAACTCAACTGGCTTCCTGATTGCAACTGGAATATGGTTTGCTTGGGCTTGACCTGATTTCCACAGTCCATGTTGACACAAACTACAACCCTCTAATCCAGTCTTTCACCTAAAACATAAAGATTCACATTTTGTGGCCAGTCTTTGTTCCCACATGGAATATAGACCCACCACTACGTGACAGTTTGATGTTCCCCAAGTGATACACACAGAATGCCAGTGGTAAGGGCACAAATGCAACGACCCTAAGACTGTGTTGCTAATTTTGTACCAACTCTGACATAAGCAGATGTAATGTGTTTTGATGGAGGCTAAAGGACAGATAGGAAATAAGGGCAATCAGGAAGGAGAAAACTTAACCACATTAAAACAGCTGGGAGATCAGTTGTCTGTTAGGATCAATGTCAACTAAGAAGGTGAGTCCAAATCTAAAACAACTTCTCAGTTTTAAGGAGCAAGCAATGAAAACTCTAACTGAGAATATTGGCTAATTTAAAAAAAACAGCCTAAAATATGGAGGGAGGATAATAAATAGTATGAATCGGTATTGTAGATAATTCAGTCAGGCAATAGAGTATGAGTGTGAGTTAAAAAGGAAAAGGGAAGACAAAGGTCTTAGATGAACACAATTAGACACGACCTGAGGGGTGTACCGCAAATCATGAGTAATGTTTATACTAAGCTGAAGGTGAGAGGTTTCAATGTGATTAGGGTGGCTTTATTTGACCCTGCTGGATCACCATGGTAACATGCACCGAGCACATAGAATGCTCCAGGGCAGTGTTGGCAGATCTTGTGAGAGAAACAAGCAACCATGTCTACAAAGTAAGCCCAGAAGAAGCAGCACATCGACCACCAAGCCTGTAGCTTCATAATACACCAGTTGTTGAATATTTTTATTATTTATAACTTATTCTGTGGATTCTCTCCTCCCACAGTTTTTTTCAAATATATATCTCTGGCGACCTGTCCAGGGTGTACCCAGCCTCTTGTCCAGTGGCCGCTGAGGATAGGTCCCATTCCCCTGCTGTAGTTCCACTAGCAGGCGCTCAGGTATGCCTGGGTAAATCTGGTGACAGTGCAGGTATACAATATGAAGTTATTGTCAGTCAGTCAGTCAGTTTCTATACCGCTTCTTCCATAGTGGGTCTCAGGGAAGCTGGTGTCTATCTCCAGCAGTCTATGGAGGGGAGGCGGGGTACTTTTAAATGCTTGAGCGAACAATCATTTCTCAACATTAAGTATACCTATTTTCCATATTATGTTATCTATAGTTGCCAGTTTTTCCCATTATAGTGAACCAGATACAAGTGATGGTGGCTATTTCAGGGTTCTCGCCAGTGCATTTCAGTGCAATATACATGTGCAATATACATTAGGCTGATAAGCTCATTTTTTATGTGCGTATCAGCCGTATTGTGTTCCATTTCCATGTTTGAAACCCAGTGGGATTTGCTTATTGACATGGTAGGTGAACCTGCTAACTGCTATTGGTAGATCTACCTAATTTTGCACGTTTCAAAAATATAGCAGCATGTTCACTTAATAGGTCTTGTGGTACTCCATGTGTGAAAGATAAATTCAGACAGAAATCATCAAAAGCAGAAATAAACAGCCTTTCACTGCAATAGCTACATTTTAGGCACAAGGTGGCCCTATTGGATTTTAAGATCAGGGTTGGTGAGAAACATTTGACTCCACCACTCAGAATACTGCCTTTTATAAACCGTTAGCTTAGGGCTGCACCGGCTACTTTGTTTAAACTACCTCACCTACTGTAAAGTGCCCTGTGATTCATGTAATTATTAGTTTTTTTGTTTTTAAACTGTAGTGTGTTGTATTGTACAGTCAGGGTGTGTAAGGACTGAAATTCCAATCTAGCTGTATGTTGCGTGTAAATATTGGAAATTAACAAGCTGACTTTGACTTGCCTTCATGATTTGGCATTGGATTTATATTGTATATATTGGTTTATATTGTTAACTGGAACAGTTCACTTGATAAGTGCAATTAAGCCAATATTCTCTGGGTCTCCTTCCTTCTCACACACTCTCACTACCGCACATATTATCAGGAGTGATACGTTTCTCTCTGCTCCCAGTGGCATTTCTAATGCTCTGATGCGAGTAATTGAATGAGCATCCCAAGGTCAGGACAGTTACGATACCACATACCAATCAACTGATGGTGGAACTGTTTCACCAACATTCAGATGCTGTTTTTTACTACAGTAGAGAGAGTTTATGGAGGCTTAACTGTTTTTAATTGTTCTTGGGGGCGACATGATTGACATGCTCCTTCAATGTCGGATGGAGGACCGGGACCACACCTCTGGAGTTGCGCACCAGGGTGGAGGTCGCAGTTTTTCAGAAAAAGGAGCAGAGAGTGTTGCAGCTATTGAGGGATCCCATTTTTCAGGGTCCTGGGGAAAGTTAGCATACTGTGTTGGAAAGGTGGCTCCAATTGACATCAGATCTCGTTCTGGTTTTGGAACAGCTGACCAGATCTTTACTCCCATGGAACTACTGAGGGGGTCATGGGAGTATGGCCTCCTGGTCTATATGAGTTTTGTGAATCTGGAAAGGGCTTACAACCCTCAAGGTATTTTGGTGCTGCAAGATAAGGGTATTCGGTCCTTCTATACCCAGAACAAAAACTGTGTGAACTTTCTCAGCACAATGCTGATGACATTTCAGGAAAAAATATTAGTACAAATGTTTAGCATTACAAAAATAGCACACTGTTAATATTTTAGAGATTCCCCAAATTCTTTACAAATTGCGGTTTCAAGGGAGCTCATTAGGAAGAGCCAAGCGTCCCCAGACTCCCCTGAAGTTTGCATCATGCATCCAGCCTGTACTATTATCCTTTTTTGTGTCCAAGGCTAATTTTTCATTTGTGATGTGTTCTTTGTTAAGATTGCGCTTCATGGAATAGCTAATAAAAACCAGTTGAAGACATTTCATGGACTAATGTACTCCAAATCAGTGTTAGGAAAGAAACATTATTTGTACGGGTAAAAAATTGAGTTATAGGCAGAGATATACTCGTACTCGTCTTCCGCTTTATCCAGGACCGGGTCGCGGGGGCAGCAGACTCAGTAGAGACACCCAGACTTCCCTCTCCCCAGACACCTCCTCCAGCTCCTCCGAGGGGCCTGGGCATTCCCAGGCCAGCTGAGAGACATAGTCCCTCCAGCGTTAGGCAGAGAAATATCAGTCAGTCAGTCATTTTCTACCGCTTATTCCATAGTGGGTCGCGGGGGAGCTGGTGCATATCTCCAGCAGTCTATGGGCGAGAGGCGGGGTACACCCTGGACAGGTCGCCAGTCCATCGCAGGGCAACACACAAACAACCATGCACACACTCATTCATACAACTAAGGGCAATTTAGAGTGACCAACTAACCTAACAGGCATGTCTTTGGACTGTGGGAGGAAGCCGGAGTACTCGGTGAGAACCCACGCATGCACGGGGAGAACATGCAAACTCCAAGCAGAAAGACCCCTGGCCGGGAATCGAACCCAGGACCTTCTTGCTGCAAGGCAACAGTGCTACCAACTGCACCACCGTGCGCCACCGTGCCACCGTTTAATGAATTTCTTGTAAAATTATATTGTTATCAAGCGTGCTCAAGTGTTAACAAAAAAACCTAGCAGTATTATAAAGTATTTTTGTGGCACAATGACAGCTTGAGCAAAATAATCAAACTAATTTCACACTTTCTAAAGGCAACTGTTGAAATTATATTTTTAAACGAAAGAATATGCAAATTCAGGGTATACGCCTATTGAAAACATCATCTGATGGAGCTGAGAGGTTAACAGTGTCTTTTCATTTGTAAAACAAAAAAAAATACAATAATTTCTCAATAAAAATTAGGTGGCATTTAACCCCAAGGATGCCACCTGGAGATAAAAGGAAGCTTGGAGGTGCATCTGGCAAAACATTATAGGAAAAATCTAATTAAATTACAAAGAGAAGAGAGATACAGTTCTTTGCAAAAGTATTCATACCAGCTAAATATTTTCACATTTTGTAAAATTACAACCATTAACTTCAATTCATTTTATTCAGATTTTATGTGATAGACCAATGGCTAATTGTGAAGAGAAAGGAAAATGATACATGTTATTTTTGAAATGCTTCAGAAGTAAAAATCTGTGGTGGACACTTTGTAGAACCACCTTTTGAAAAATTCTGAGCTGCAAGTTGTTTGGAGTATGTCCCTACCACCTTTACTTTGGGTGCAGTGTGTCTAAACATCCATTTTGACTCTGCGTCACCAATTTTCAATTTAATTTAAGTCTGGTCTTTGACTGAGTCATTCTAATACATTCATATGCTTTGATTCAATTGTAGCTCAAACTGTGTGTCAAGGAAAGGTCTCATGCTGAAAGGTGAACTTTTATCCCAGTCCCAAGTCTTTTGCAGGATTCTTTCAACTAATACTATCTTCTTGATACTACTCCATAAAGGCAGAGTTTGAAGTGTGCACACCCAATAGATTATTTAACCTGAATTGTGGCTTTCTGCAGCTCCTCCAAGGTTACCATGGGTTTCTTTGCTAAATTTCCTGATACTGTATATGCTCTCATTCAAAGGCCGGTCGGTTTAGGTGGACATTTGCAAACCTGCTATGTCTTGATAGATCAGCAACAATGATTAATTCTATCCATTCAGATGATGGAGTGAGCAGTGCTTATTAATACATTCAAAGCTTTCGATAACGTTTTATGACCTAACTCAGCTTTTAATTTCTCCACAACTTTACCTCTGGTTTGTCTGCTGTGTTGCTTGGTCTTCCAGATACTTGTTCAGCCATGTTCAGTAACAAACATCTAATGCTTTTACAAAATAGATGTATTTACACTGAGGTTACATTACACAGGCTGGCCCTGTTTACAAATTAGGTGACTTCTGTGTGGCAATGATTGCACTTGACTTTATTTAGTCCTTTCAATGTAAAGGTGTAGATGATAAATTATGTTTATTTGCAAAAGGCAAAAAAAGTAAAATTCATCCCAGTTCACAATTATGCATCACTGTGCCAAATTATGATGACCTACCAAAAGAAATCTCAATAAAAAGTTGAATTTTGGGGATGTAACATGAGGAGGACACTGTATTTTACACCAAGCCACAAATTGTGACTGTCTGGTGATAGCACACCAATAATTTGTAATTCACTAATGTGAGAGCAATGCTGATATCTGTTCTTTGTCATTTACCAGTGGCTTTAACCTCTCTGAAACTGGTAGACTGATGGACAGATTTTAACTTAGGCCGTTGTATATTTAACATTCCTTTCAGTCTTTCAGTCTATTTTGATATATTTTAAATTGTAATAGTGGTGTATATGTTAAATTTCCCCATATAACATGTATAGCAGTTAGACAGCATTTTGTTTAAAATATGGTGTCCTACTTACCAGGATGTGTTGTCTCTGCTGGGCTCTCTTACGAACACCATCTATGTGTGAGGACCATCTCAGGTCCCAAGAAATGGTGGTTCATAGGAACCAGAAGTGACCCAGAGCAGACACAGTATTGATGAGGATGATGAAGGGAGGTACTGCGGGGGGCGTTTTGCGGAGGTCTACCATTATCTCCACTATCTTGAGCCCGTTATGCTCCAGATAGTTCTTACCGCACCAGTGGAATAGGCAATCCGCCTCCTGTCTGTATCCAGATTCATCACTGCCCTGGATCAGACCAATAACAGTAGTGCTCTGCAGACTTCAGGAATTTCACCTACAGGTCCACTGAGATGCAGTTGTACAGGGAGAAGAGGAGTGGGGATAGAACACATCCCTGGGTGGCGCCGATGCTGATTCTTGTGCAGGAGAAGATGCTTCCCAGCCTTAAGGAGAATGTCGAAGGCCGAGCTCAAGTCTAGGAACAGGATCCTGGCGTAAGTCCCTGAGAGGTCGAAATGGTGCAGGATGAGCTGTAGTCCCAGATCGACAGCCGACCTGTTTGCCCGGTAAGCAAACTGTAGGAGGTCCAGCAGGGGCCCTGTGATTTCCTTCGGATTCTTCAACACCAGTTGGTCAAAGGATTTCATGACCACAGACATCAGCGTGACATGTCTCTAGTCATTTAATCCTGTGATGGTGCGTTTCTTTGGGACCGGGATGATATGAGTGAAGATAGGGGCCAGTTGGTTCAGTGCAGGCTCTCTGGCATGAGAGGATGCATTGTCAGGTTCTGGAGTGTTCTTGATGTTTTGATGCTGAAAATGCCTATTAATATCTTCTGCAGAGATCTATAATTCAGCAGGTGGTCTGATGCTAACAGGTTGGTTGGTGCATGCGGAGCTTTTGTGTTTGAATGCAATGTGGGCGAGTTGGTGGGAGGTGTGAACGGCTGCTTTTCAAACCTGCAGGAGAAGCTGTTAAGGTTGTCTGCCAGATGAGGATTCTGCTCAGGGTGGACAGAGAAGCTTCTGTAGGCAGTGTGATTTCTCAAACCATTCCAACTGCTGGATTGTTAGCTGAGAAGCAGTTTTTTAGCTTCTTGCTGTAGCTTCTCTTAGTTGCCCTGATCTCCTTGGAAGTTTGTTCCTGGCCTGCGAATACTGGGCCGTGTACCCACCAATGTAAGCTTGAGTCTACATGTCCATAACCTTCTTGAATGAATACAGGCCTGAATCATGCATATCTGGTCCTTTTACCTCTTACGTTGTAAAAACATTGCAACATTTTTTATGCCCCCATCACACAAAAAATAATGCTCCCGCATTGCCTTACCAACCATCTGACACTGTAGCATGCAGTTCACCAGCTAACGTTTACAGACATGTTATTTGTCCAACGTAATTTACATCAATCCTTGCAGACTGAGGATTAGTATTGGGGTCTGTATTAAAACTCAGTCATACGATGGTCTTTTCAGGGTCTATTCAAGGTCTTCATCAGCTTATTAGAAATGCAGTCTGAGTTTGACAGGTCTCTAACTGTTTTCTGTATTCAAAACTTTGCAGCAAAGTGGTGCTTTATTGTCCTTGTGGTAGCACATGGAGATTTTGGGAGCACAGTGGCCTCTTCATTGAGAATTTTAAGCATGGTAGCATGTTATGATCTTCCATTGCTCCACCCTAATTTAGTCGAAGAGAGTTGAGCCAGGCCAGGGTCAGGGCCATGTTGTGGTGGAAGTCTTATGTGGCAGGATTGTCATAGGAAGGTACCGCTAACGTATAGCGTATGCAGAGAAATACAGCAAATCAGCAGAAACTGAGATCCTCTAAAGCAAGCTCTTTTTGTGTGCACATGCTTGCTATATCACAGAATAATAGGAAAGCTGATTAAATGACTTTTTCACTTTTAATTGACGTTTGAATGGGTTTATGCCTAGAGGACCTTATGTGGAGGTGCTAGTGTTTTTCCCAACATATGGAGAGGCATCACTCTGGTAATAAGGATATATAAGAGATCTGTGTTTCCCTTTGCAATAAGAACATGATGGGAAAAGCACAGTTTAATGCCAGATAATTGCGTTCTGAGCAGTGGCCCTGAAAGAATTTATTCAAAAATCTTTTTTCTCTCTTCATGAAATTTGCAGTGCAAATCCACCTTCTACTTCTAATTCAATTTGACTACCCATTTTTGTCATTTCTACCCGTGCCCTGGTGATTGGTTCACTGATTAGCAAGACCACATTTATTCTGCCTGGGTTCCAACAAAAAATGCCCATTCCAGTGGTGTAACTTTAACACTTAGACAATCAAAGTCAATGTTAGACACAGCTGCACTCATCCAAGAGGGCTGGCTGCAACACTTCATAAGCAAAGAAAAGAGGTTGCCAGCGAACAGTATGGGGTTGAATCTTTCTTGCTGAGTGTTTAGAAAACTGAATAGCTACTAAAATATTCTGTTAATAGACTGAAAGACATTAAATCAGGTACATCCTAGTATATTAGCCCACTTTCATAGGTTAATATCAATCTGAAGCACAATGTTTTTTTGATTATACATACAGTATAACAATAACACTATATAATCCATCTATGCATCCATCCATAAGGATTCTCAAAGCTCCCTGACCCTAACTGCCTTTGCTAGCTCAGCTGGGGGAGACCAAAGTATACTAAACCAAGCCCTCAGATAAATTTATCCTGCAACTTCAGTGTTTGTCCAGACACCTTGGATATGTTTGAAAGCTCATCCTAAGAAGGTGTCAAGAAGTGTTCCAGCGAACCCATAAGGTATATTTTCCTGGGCACTGTTATTACCAGTAGGGTTTCCCATTGTATGTTGGTTCTAGTTGGGAGGGAAGACAAAATATCATCCTTTAGGATCAAGGAAACTAAGTTACACTAATTGGAATTCTACTAATAATAGTAGTAATACTAGTCCTAGTATCCTCAGTCCTAGTTGAGCCTTTAAATGAACCTCTTTTCCAGAGACCTGGGAAAAAGGCCCATCTGCTTACTTCTGATGGCTGGGCATTTACCAATTAAACTTCCCTTTTGGGCTCAAATGCAGGCAGGACAAAGGCACAACAATATTTAGTTCAAGGAAATTACAGTGAATAGAATCCTAACATTCCTCAGCGCATGAAGAAGGATATAAAGAAGCAACAACGGCAATAACAAGGGAATCCAAACCAACATTTAAAAGCCTAGGACTAATATCAGACGTGAAGCATGGTGTAGAACTGGAGGATCTCACAAGGAATATACAAACTGAGCGGAAACCATGGTCAGTGATTACGGAGACAAGAAGCAGGTGAGTTTAGCTGAATGTGGAGCAGCTGGTGGAGCTCAGAGTTTATATACATAAAGGGCAATCCAGCAAGAAAACCTGTTACAGGCTGGAAAACCTGAGACTATAACAGAAGTTCATCCTCCAGCAGGATAGAGAGGCTTAACATACAAGAGCTACAAAGGAAGGATTTAGATAAAACTGTATATATGAGTTAGAATGCTGAAAGGAATTTCAACACCATGATACTGCTACTGCCATGTTTCACTGTCGGGATGGTTTGTTCATGGTGATGTAAAGTGTTAGTATTCAGCATGTATGACAAAAAGTTCAGGATGGCCTCATCTGACTAGAGCACCTCCTTCCATGATTTCTGTGTTATAATGTGTGTCCTCATGTAAATCAGATGTCTAACAAACCACAACACATTTGTTCCCTTAATGTGTTTTTTCAAAATGTCATGACATTTTAAAAAGGTTAGACTTTTTTCAAGCATTCTTTGAAGGATTTTCCAAGTATTCAGTTTTACAGAGTTAAAACCATGCAGTACAAGAAAGAAATTAGGCTGTTTTGTTCAAAGCACAGCCAGCGATGCATCTTCCCTAGAGTTTGTCCTCAGTGATATTTACCTGAAGCACTAAGATATGAGAGAGAACAAAGTTGGGTGCATTCAAAGGAAAACTTGAACTGAAGTCTTGATGTGATATTGCTGCCAAGGCCTCTCCGCTCTGTTTTTTAATCTTGGACGTAAACAAGAAGAATCCTAATTTCATCTCACCTCCCATTACTGCCCTTGAGCATTCAATGTGTTGAGACAAATCACAGTGTATGTGCTTTTGTTGCTTTTTAGTCATATAGCCGAGAGCAAAATAACGGAGGAGAAATACACACACACACACACACACACACACACACACACAGACAGTGTTAATGTGCAACAAAAACCTAACCCTTGTTCTAAGCCCTTTTCTAAAAAAAATAATTTCAAGTCAAACTTTAAAGTTTCATTGCAGCAATATTCAGCTATGCTGAATAATATCAATGTTCAAATATCAATCAGTGTCATAACCTGTCAGAAATCTCCCTGAAGGATGAACCATACCTTTCCATAGAGCTTGCTTTATTATAAATTACAAGAAGTATCAGGAGATTTTACTATTTAAGATTTTGTTTAGAACCAATGCAAAGATTATTCAAATTAATCACTGATAGAATATAGAATTGTATGTATCATTAATCTACTCACTAATGTTTATTATCCAGTGATTGATTAAGCAAAAGAAACACACAAAAATAACACAGCTAACAAAGATCAACAGCAGTAAAGAAAATACAGATTTAAAATATTATAATCTAAACTTATTTAAACATTTATCAGGAGTTTATCAGTCTCTTAGAAGCCAAAGAAAAAGATTTTATGGCATAGTTCTAACATCTAACTGTAACCAAAGAGAGAGGTGTGCAGACCAAGCAAGATTCAGGAGCAGCCTTGATCGGCTTTCAGCACCAAAACCGCCACAACAGTACTGAGTACCTTACTTTGGTCTGACACATGCTGTTCAGTAACCTCTGTCACAGAACTTCCATCTGTTGGCTTAGGGCCCAAGTCACTGGTTTAACAACTGGTTCTGTTGGCCATGAGGTAGCTCTAAGAATCGCAAACGGTTTTAGTTCATTTTAACAATGAGCTTTGGATGTTTGGAGGTTCCCCCATTTGGGTCACATACAGAACCAGGTTGGATATTAAGGGAAAGGTACTTAAGGAAAATTATTCAGTATTGCTGAGCACACATCCAAGTTGTGCAGAGGTAAAGCTGGAAATGTGCATAACGTGACACAAAATAGATAAACATATTGTCTTGCAGAAGGCAGAAACTGGAAAGTCAGTCGTCTCACTAATTTAGTCAAGCAAATCTTCTTGATGGATTCTGTGGTTTTGTCTCCGAACTCAGCTCTCAGGGAACATGCATTTCCAGTCATAAGGCACCTATGAACCAATCAAAAGCAGACCCTGCATTAGACACACAATGATAACTGGGTTTAGCATTTTCTTTATACATTTTGCACATTCTTAGACATCAGACACTTTTCTAAGGTTCAAAAATGTCAACAAGCAATCACTCTAGTCATAGCTGTGTCATTACTGAAATACTTTCACATTACTGTTTTTCTGAAATGTTATTGTTCTATTGAAAAAAGACAGGTTTACATTTAAGGTTTGAAACCTTGCAATTCTGGATTTGCTAAATAAGATTTATAGGACATTTTTCAGAATGTGAAAGAAGGAGCTCTTGTAAGGGAATGGTCAACTCCAAGTGTTATGTGTGCACTACAACTTCTATAAATCCTAATTTTATTCTACTAAAGTTCTATTTGCTTAACAACAAAACCGCTTTAATCATAAAGTGTGTGTGCCTCTATTAAGACAATTCTGCAAGCAGAGTAGCCCAAATTCCACAGCAATGACCTACTAGCAATGATAGCAATGCATAAAGGTTTGTTGTTTCTGCCAAGGGTGGAATGATCTGAAATATTTAAGTGTTACAAAGAAGCAAGAACAGATCTGTAAGGGGGCAAATACTTTTTTATGGCACTGTATGTATTTTTTCAGCATTAAGGAAAATAGGCATATTAATTACACAATTTCTTTTAGACAGATGATGAAGACTACTAGAGAAATAAATGCAGCCCCCCTCCCCTACAGTATTCCTACCAGCCTGATCAGCATACTGGGCACGGGGAGCTGTCAGCCGATATTTAATTGCGGCAACGGTGTCTCTAATCAGATTTTATTGGAATGCATCCACACAAAGCCTGCAGTTGTGATTTCTGGCCTGCGAGTGACAGAAGGGCACCATTACTACAACCTTTCCGAAATTATCCAAACAACACAGAGGACTGCTCTCTTTTCTCCCTAGCACTGACTCCATCTCCCTGCTATCACTTGTCACCATAATGAGTAAAGATGTTTGGAGGTGTGGGGGGGAGAGGGACCTGCAGCTCCAACCCTGGGCACGGAGCTGAGATGAACTGCAATTGATTAGCCGTGCGGCCATCTAAGACGGCCGAGATGTAGTGTGCGCTGGGCTTTGATATTGGATGACAGCAAAGTAAATGTGTGCTGAGATAATGAGGTTGCCTCGACACGCCACACAAGTCAACACTCAACCAATCGATGCTCCAATGTAAACAGCCAGTAAAACTGTGATGACTGAGCCAAATTTTAAACTGATGCCACAAGACGCAGGAGGAATCTCCAAGGAACAAAAAGCCATTTATTGGTAGTCTGTATTCACACCGGAGGTATGGACTTTGACTGGATAACTTGAAGGCCCCAGAGGTTTGTTAGAGAACATTAGAGAACAGCATCATAAAGCCCAAGGAACACAACGAACAGGGATGAGGTTGTGGGGTTTAAAACAGGGTTAGGGTATAAAACAATATCCATTGAGCATTTCATGGATCACTTTTCAATCCATCCACTGAAAATTGAAAGATTATGGTATAACATCACGACCCCCAAGGCATGGCCGTCCACAGGGGTGTTTCTGGGGCCTGGGAACTTTGGGGGCTGAGCCCACACCCTCATAGTACAATCTGGGGGAACCTAACCAGGAAAAAGGCTTTTTATTTCAGCTTTCTTGAGCATTATGGCTCCTTGTCTGAAGCCAAATACTGCAATATGAAGTTCAAAATGTATTTATTTTTAAAATTGATCTTGACAGTGTAAACAAGATCTCTAAAATCAGTATTAATATGAAGGAATAATATTAAGGAGGGCTGCAGTTTGTAGCACTGTTGCCTTGCAGCAAGAAGGTCCTGGGTTCGACTCCCAGCCGGCGGTCTTTCTGCAGTTTGCATGTTCTCCCCGTGCATGTGTGGGTTCTCACCGGGTACTCTTGCTTCCTCCCACAGTCCAAAACATGACTGTTAGGTAAATTGGTCTCTCTAAATTGCCCTTGGGTGTGAATTAGTGTGTGCTTGGTTGTTTGTCCTGTCTGTCTCTGTGTTGCCCCGATGGTTTGGCGACCTGTCCAGCGTGTACCCCACCTCTCGCCCGTAGACTGTAGGAGACAGGCACCAGCTCCCCCATGACCCACTATGGAATAAGCGGTATAGAAGATGAATGAATGAAGGATGATAAAATTAGTCAATAGGTAACAATTATTATCTTCTTAATATTTTTCCCATTGCAAGCAAGTTAGATATGTGTCAGGTTGCACCTGGTTGGACCACTGTGTCTGCTGCTCTCGTTGCTCTCCACCATCTGCTCTCTCCTTCAACCTTCTGCAGCCAGAAAAAAACAATGAAATTAAGAAGAAAGTATTCAAAAAAACATCTAAAAAAACAATTTTTAGGTTTTCATTATTTCTTTCACTCAGGCAGTTTTCACACAAATGTCATCCAGTACGGTGCTGTACCTTTAGCTTTTCCAGGCTGCTGCTGTTTCTCTCCACAACTTGCTCTCTGTCGTACAAATTCTGCAAAAAAAGGCAAACGTAAACAGTTTTCAGTCACCTGCAATTTTCAGAAAAAAGATTCATGCTGAGTATTTACTGTACCTCTTTATCATCTGATCTGCCTATTCCCTCTTTCCCTACAGGCTTCATCACTTTATTCATGTTCATGAATAAATTAATCAGCTATAGGCCAACTGATCTTAAGGTTGTTGATAATTACTAATTAATTGATACTTACTAATAACTTACAGGTTATTAAGCCTATTTAGAAGTTAAATGTATGAAACTGATACATTATTTTGATAATGCATTATCATCATAATAATATCAGTTGTTATGACAATCGCAGTAATATAGCAAAAACACAAAATGAAATATTGTTATAATATACATATAAAACACACGGTTTAGCTAACAGTATAGCTAGCTTAATACTATGTAGTCATGAATGAGCTGCCTGATACTCACATAATTTCAAAGACATACAAGATTTAAATCATTAGTTTGTTTACCTGTTACATGTGGCGGCTCAGAGTCTTACTAATCACTGCCAGCCTCCATGACTGAAGAATTATCTCACTTCTTTCTTCCAAAAACTCACCTGATGACCATTTTTTCTGGGACCGCTCGAAATACAATCAGAGCTGTCAGCCAATAAAACACGGATGAGTCCTCGCTTCCGTACAACTCCTCTCTGATTGGTCACAGTATAGATAGATCTCTATTGTAACACTCTGACTGGTCATAGTGTCGTGCCTGTGTTGCATTCACTGAAGCCGGGAAATGACAAAACGTCCTACTTCTTTAATATCATAGGTCGGCTCAGCTATTTTTTCAGATATTTCTTCTTTCTCTCGTAAAAAAATAAGATCCAGGGCTTGATGAGAATCATTCGGAGCTAGAGCCGGAATACCCCAGGCCATGCGACGCCACTGGCAATCGCCACCTAAATTGATAAGCCTGGCAAGCAGAGCATAATCAGTAAAGTAGCCTAAAGACCAATGGTGGCATTGGAGGAGCTTCAGAGACCCACAGCTCAGGTGACAGAATATGTAGATGGGACAACGGTTGATTGTCCACTCCACATATCTGGGCCATCAAAGAAGAATGGCAAGAGGAAAGCATTGTCATTAGCAGTGCCATTTATAGTTTGCCATAAGCCATGTAAAAAGATGCAGAAAGACAAACATGCGAAACGACATGTGCTTGAGGCTGAAAACAGTCACTGCACATCACTCTGAACACACTACCCCCACAGTGAAACATGGTGGTGGCAGCATCATGCCGTAAGGGGGATTTTTCCTCAGCAGGGACAGAGAAACTGACCAGAGTTGACTGAAAGGTGGATGGGTTGTTTTTGTTTATTTATCCTGGTCTGGTCCTAAGTCTACCGTCTGTTCTGTGTTTTGACTTGCTAATTGGTTTCAGTCCCTGCAGTCTGACCCACACCTGTTCCTTGTTCCCCATGATTACTCTTTCCCTCTGTTCATTGGTTCTCTCCATACTCTCTGTTTATATTTAAACTCTTTAGTTTTCATTGTTCCCTGTTGGTTCCTTGTTGTGTTAAGTCCCGTCTTCCAAGTTGTTCTGTCATGTCTGGTATTCTGGTCTGTTTGGAGCATTACATACTCCTGTTTCTGTGCCTGGTCCTGTGAGTAAGGATATTAAAACCTTCTTACCTTCCATGTCCGAGTTCCTGGAGTACTTCTCTGTACTTTGGTCCTATTGGTTAGTTTCTTGACGCACATAGCAGGTAGAAACATACCACCAGCTGTAATTTACATATTCTCCTAAACAAAGTGTCTGAAGGATCTAATGCTGCCACAACTACATGTACTATGTTTTTCATCTAATAGATTTTACTAATGGGTCAGAGCTTCTATGATTAGCTGTGTTTCTTCCTAAATGAAGCCATTAAAGGAGTTACTGCTGCAATTAATTCTTTAGTCTTTCTTCAACGTTGAAAATAGTGGAACAGTGCTTTTGTGTTTCTGCATGTCTGTCTTCTCAGACTCCCAGTCCGTCACGTAAGATGGTTGCTCATACTGAGCCATGTTCTACTGAAGGTTTCTTTCTGTTCTTCCTATCGCCACATGCATGCTCAGCATGAGGGATTGCTGCAAGATCAGTGACTCGATGGGATTGGGTGGGTTTCCTTAGATAAACCCTTTGGCATAATTTATTGAGCTTGATTGCATTGTTTTTATATATATTTGAAGCTGTATATATACTCTGTATGTTATGTAAAGTATTTTATGACATTTGTAATGAATCGGTGATATATAAACTGACTTGAACTGAATTGTATTAATTTGAGTGAAACTATGGTAGCTTCTAATTAAAATTTACATCTGCAAATAAAAAATTATTTGATGGTGAAGACTTTGGTGTGGTTTATATCCTCACCAACAGAATTCTGGTTCACTTTGAGACATTAAAATGATTAAACCATCTGTGGCTGGTTGAATTATGCTAGTGTGGGTATGTACAGTAGCAAAGAGCTGACTAAAGGACCTGCCTTTGTATCCCTTTAGCCATGTTGCAGGTCTAGCTTAAAATAACTGCCTTGATGTTTTGGTTTTATATACATTATCAAAAAAAACTCGTTTGAGAGAAAAAAAAACGGGAATTGGGTGTTATATTGTAAAAATAAAATAAAAAATGGAGTGTGGGGGGCAACTGACAAGAACAGTGTGACTCCTATCAAAAGCTCATCAACGCTACATGGCAGTCTCTGGGGCAGAACTAAAGCAGACATCTACATCACCACATAATGAGACCAGACAAGACATTGAGGGCAGAATAATTTTCTTCCATACTGAAAGGTCTTCCATGCTTTTCCTTGGGCTATCTTAAATGAAAAAGATGTGAAATTGAGAACCTCAGAAGGGCCACAGACATAAAATATGCATATACTGCATATTTGTGTGTGCGTTCATAAAGCGTGCACTCCTTTTTTCTCTGTTCAACATCTCGCATCCTATGTTGCATCATTCATTACATTTATTTGTTTTGATTGTAATGTTGCTGGAAGGTCAGGAATATAGGTATACAGGTATTTGAAGACAGCCATACTGTGTGTTGTTATCCATGACATCTTTTATCAAAAAAAAAAAAAATCCTTGGAACCAAAAATGAGAATAGTTTCTAGGATGCTTTTTCTATGAGCAGTGGGGAGTAACAGCAATCCTTGCATGTTGTTGTTCCAGGCGGTTCTGTTGCAGATTGGTCACATGTCTGAGTCTCACTCTATTTTATGTAAGTGAAAAAGATGAAGCACAAGTATACCTTAAAGCACTCAGGGATCTGATTCATTTGGGTCAAAAAGGTTGCTCCAGTTGCTCCAATGATGAGAAACTTATGCATTTCTCTTCACTTAAACATTGCTGATGACCCCCTGCACCGACAAGCTGTTACCCTATAGCAGCGACCTTTCCAAAACTGGCTTGAATTTGGTTATAGGAACAAGAAGTTGTTAACTACAGCCTCCCAAGTCTCCAACTCTCAATTTATTCCAACACATAACTCAGATCATTAAATGTTCTCTTCGGTCTGTCACAAAGCTCTGAAGGCACCTGCTAATAATGTAATCATTTAGGTCAAGTCTGGTAAGACCAGTGTGTGATCATCTGAGGATCTGAAAATGTCAAGGATCAGATGCCACAGGTTGGTGTAAGATACTCCAGCCAACATCTGAAAAAATGAAGTCAGTAGATTCCATTAATTACACTAAAAAGTTTATTTTCCTTTTCTGTCAGACATATTCTGCGATAAATAAGAAACAGAAATTCTCCTGACACAACAAATGGCATGAGTAAATCCTGTTCCTAGCAGAGAATTCGCTTTGTGACAATGTTTTATTGCATAGAAAGAATCATTGCATTGTTACTACTATCATTTAAGTAAGGTTAGTTGACTAGTCTTTACTGTATGTTGACTTTAGAATGGTGGCAAGTCATAACCATCTCTCCCCAACCTGCCACGCATTTTGAAACAAATGGTGTCTCTGCACATTTGTACATTTCTAGGAGTTATTTGTACTGTTCTTATCTCCTGTTCATGTGACTTTTGCTTTCAAAGTCTTCAGGAGAGAAGACAAAATTGTTGGCATACCTTCTTTGGGCGATTTTGGTTTCCTGACTTTCAGCAGTTTAAAGGTTTTAAAGCTACACAGCTTTACACTAAAATTTTAACCATGTAAAACGAGGCAATACATGTTGACACCCAGCAAATTCTCTCCTAGTAGATGCCTAGCTGGTCCCAAAAGTCACATATATGGTTCCTGGTTCCGACTTGCGCATGCGACCGCACTGTCAGGTTCATGACAAGCCAGTCGCTGGTGTCAGAATAGCGCGGCCAAACAGGAAGACGCTGCTCCCGGCAGAAAGCCGTCTGCTGAAGTCTTGAGGACGGGTCAGCAGTGTGTGCAAAAGCCCCCCAGTAGCATAGCATCCGGTTAGATAGTAGCTTTTCAGACAGGGACAGGGAGTAGTTGGCCACCTGGGCCGAGTCAAAGAGAAAGGGCAGTTCAGCACCGTGGCAGACATGCTTGTAGCAGAATGTGAGACCAGACCAGACACTGCAGTCGGAGGCGACATGGTCGAACACATACATCCACACCTGACTGCCTGTGGCAACAGCAGCATGCGCTGACCTCCTGGAGGGACACAGGAAGACGTAATCGGTAATGATCTGAAACGAGAAATAAAGTGGAGAGAAATAAATTAGTTCACCACAACCAGGGGCTGTATAATGATTGATTAGAGTTTTTGTTGGCATAATGTCTAAACAGCAAATGACCAAAACCCATTCTACCAATTTTAGCTTTTTACATGGATTCCATGTCCATAGGTAGCACTAAATTGAGGATGACTTCATGGCTTTATACCTGCTGTTATATTTGGGAAAGCTGCACCACACTGCTAAATTCGCCTGAGGCTGGTGGTAGTTGTCAATACTGCTTAACATATTTTTTGTTTTTTGTTATTTGGCTGTGTCACTTAAAAACAATATTTTTGTTGCTTAAACTATTCTTCAGCACTTTAGTTGTGTGTTTTGGTCACAGTCATGCTGAAACGCCCAAAGTTGCCGAAGCCCAAGTTTCTCTGCAGGCTGCCAGATGTTGTTGAGAATGATTATGTTGTTTTTTTTTTTATTATGCTAATTTGAATTGTTTGCTTGTCCCATTAACAAACATTCCAAATCCAATCACCAGGCTTGACTGTGTGGATGGTGTTCTTGGGGTAGAATGCTTATTTTTTACCCCAAATAATAGCTACATCACTGCTGCCAAACAATTGAATTTTGGTTTCATCTGACCACAAAACACATGACCAGAAGTATTCTTGATTGCCCGGATGGGATTTTGCAAAAGCGGGCTTTTTATGTCTTAGTCTGAAAAGTGGCTTCTCCTTGCTCAGCATCCATGGAATCCAGCACTGGACAACAGAAAAGTGTAGAGTTGTGGCAACTACAGAGGAAATAAAGTTGATGAGTATACAATACAGTTATGGGAAACAGTAGTGGAAGGTAGTGAGCATCTGTGAGCAGCATTATGATTTTAGGTCAAGAAAATGTACTATAGATGCAATATTTGCTTTGAGGATGTCAATAGAGAAGTACAGCAAAGGTCAGAGGGAGCTGCATTAGATTTTTGTAGATCTTGAGAAAATAAAGGACAGGGTGCCGAGAGAGGGTCTGTGGTAATGTATAAGGAAGTCTGGAGTAGCTGAGAATTATGTTAGATTGGTGCAGGACATGTATGAGAGCTGTAAGACAGCGGTGAGTTGTGCTGTAGGTGTGACAGAGGAGTTCAAGGTGGAAGTGGTGCTGCATCAATGATTGGCTATGAGCCCCTTGTTTGCTGAAGTGCTGGACAGGTTGACAAATGAGGTTACACAAGAATGTCTATAGAATATGATGTTTGCAGATGACATTGTGATCTTTGGGTAGAGCAATGAACAGGTGGAGGAAAATCTAGAGAGATGGAGGTTTGGCTTGGAAAGTAGAGTAATGAAGATTACTCGGAGCAAGATGGAAAACTGAACTTTTTGTGTTAATGAGAGGAACCCAAGTGGAGCCGTGAGGTTACAGCGAACAGAGATAAAAAAAAAGAGCTGGAGGTAGCAGAGATGAAGATGTCGATGTTCTCTTTGGGAGGGACCAGGATGGATAGGATCAGCAATGAGGACATCAGAGGGACAGCTTACGTTAAATGCGTTTGAAGGAAGTAGAAGGATGCTGAGGCTGGAACTGCTAGGTAGGAGGCCAAGAGGAAGACCGAAGAGGACATTTATGGATGGAGTGAAAGAGGACATGGAGGTAGTGGGTGTGAGAGAAGATGCAGAAGATAGGGTTAGATGGAGACAGATGACTCACTGTGGTGATCCCTGAAAGGAAAAGTTGAAAGAAAAAGAAGACGAATTTGAACTAGTCCCTATTCAGCACAGTTGGTACAGCTTTACTCGCTTTTTAGTCTTTTCTATTGGTTATGTGGAATTGTTACTACTTTTAGCATCTCCTTGCTTGCAGTTCCAACCATGCCGAATCGTGCTGAAAAAGCTACATCAGAGGACTGTCGATCATTGGTTAGGGGGTGGAGTCACTAGTCTTAGCTTAAATATTAGAATAACTAACTAATATCTTCAACCATTAAATCTTACGCTGGGCTTATTACCACCATAGCAAGCTAGCATTAGGTAGCGTTAGCTTACCCTCCTGCGTCTTTAGCTTGTTCAGTTCAGTTTGATACCTTTCCATGGCTTCCCTCACTCTCCTTTACTTATCCACAATGTTTCAGCAGCCTTCTCTGGCTATCTTTTAACTCGTCTGACAAAAGCTATAGACTGAGCAGCAGGTCCTCCATTGTTGTGTTTAAATACAAATCAAGTTACTTGTTCGGACTGTCGAGCCATCTTGCTATTGACGACCCCACCCAAATTGAGATGGTACTCAATTGTAACAGGAAACGAACCAAACTGTGTAAAGTAAAACTAACCCAAGATGAACCGGGTTGAGTAGGTACTAATGGAAAAGGGGCACTAGATATAGCATTGTAGCTCTTTCCTGAGTTGTGAGCAGCCACAATGCACAGCTACAGGGCCTCACTGAGCTATTTTGTTTTAGCCATGACTTGTCACAAACCAACTGCAGAGGGCTGCCGTTTCTCACTTAAAGAGTTGATGAAAACAGCAGTTCCTATTTAATCAGGGCACAGTGTAGAATCATATGCACAAGAAACGTATTAGTCAAGTTAAATGATTTCTTTAAATCTCAATCTGCCATTGGAATCAATAATTTTGGGCTTAGCTGTAAATATCTTGCTTTTTCTGGTTATTGCTAGATATTCCTTTTACTGAATATGTTTTATTCAAATAGATACAAATGTATGAACTCGTTATTTTTCTCTTATAGCCGTTATTAAAATGGTAACAAATCATGACTGGTTTGGCCATATTTGGCCAGGATTTGAATTCCATAGTCTGCTAGTTACATCTTTGTGATCAGATCCAAACTGGAGAAAAAAAAAACCCTTGCATTCATCTATTGAATCTTAAAACATCTGGCAAAGAAACATCAGTTTAAGCATCACTGCTCTTTAAAGGTCCCAAAGACTTACAGTGTGAGTACACCTAATTAGCAGGATGTCTACCAGAAGACGAGCTTTAGGCAGACAGGCAAAAACGGGTGTTCCCTTTTGCCTAAAGGAAAGAAACAGATGTGAAGGCAGACTTCCTCTCTCCTGCCTGTTACCTGGAAACCAGTGTGTCTTTTTGGGCGGTGTGCAACTTGCGCCCACACTGCTGCACATCTCACACCCGAACACGAACAGGCTGTCTGTATAAAGTTAAAAAAACACACAAACATACACCCTCTTTTGGCTCTCCTTTTTAGGCTCATGGGTGCTCCAAACAGTCTCAAGATGAAATGTAATAAACCAAAACAGACACATTCTTCCCATGAATGCTTATATCAAGTGGGTATGTAATGTTATGTAATAACCCCCCCTCTACCTTCAAGAGGCAGTGAATCTCTTGAAATACTCTCTCCCAAAACATCTAATGCATATCAACATACAGTGTTGGGTAACAACTACAGCACAATTGCAATTTCATTGTATTTTAAAGGGATTTTCATGTGACAGACAAACACTTCGCAGTGCAGAATTAAGTAAAGGTTTTTTCCACCTAAACTGACAGAGCGGACAAAGAAAGCATGTATTAGAGAAACATTGTTTGAGAGGCAAATATTTGCCTCTCAAACAAAGACATCAAACAATAAGAATTTAAATAGCCCAACAAAATTATATTACAAAATACATAATGCCACTTTTAATGACTAATACAGCCTCAACCCCTTCATGCTAAGCATCACTAGTACTTCGTAGTGCATCCCTCTGCCGTTATGACCTGCTGCCAGTGTGATTCATAGCCAGACAGCAGCTCCTGACAGTGTTCCTGAGGAATTCTAGCCCACTCCTTAATGGGCAAAGGCCTCCAAGCCCCCCTTTGACAGTCCAATGACTCTCAGGCGTCATTTCATGATACTTGATCGAGCCAATCTGGCCCTCTACACTCTGCAGGTTTGCTGTGGTAGAGGAAGAAAAGCACCCCAGACCATAACTGAGCCACCACCATGCTTCACCGTAGGCGTTCATTTCACCAGAAGGCTTCACTCTTCTTCTTCCAGACATACTGCTGATCCATTGGCCTGGAAATAATTGAAGTTTTGATTCATCGCTCCACAGAACAGAATCTCTAATTCTCTTTGGCCTATTTATACAACCATGAACAAAGTGTTGTTGACTTTTCTTGTGGTTTTAGGTCGGAAGTGGTTTACCTCTTGTATTTCAGACATGGAACCCATCAGTGGTTTTAATGTGCCTTACTGTGAAAACTGAAACCTCAGTGCTGCCACCAAGTCAGTCAGGCACTTTTGACCAACTTCCTCTGAGGAATCAGGTGGTAGCCACTGATAGCTTCCTCTGTCTGCCACCAGATGGCATAGCCTCCATTGCCTATACATCCAACTGTGTCGTAAAGGCTCTGCTTCTCATCAAAGAGAGTTTTCCATACTTGCATTTCTGCCCAAGAACACTGCCACGGGTAGAGTGGGAGCAAACCATCCATCAAGAGCAGTTCCACCTTCTTCCAACAATCCAGGCACAATGTGGTGATGATCTGTGGATTTTCCAGCCTGATAAAGCACTGTGTCATAAGATAAAAGTGACACGAGCTCCATCTTTTAATAAAGTAGCTCAAAGATCAAAACATAGTCATTTTGGACCACATTTTCATCTTGTTGTGAAGCTGAGCTCAGTTCTCAAAGAGCCTGATAAACAAAACCAACAAATTGAGGTCACGTCCAAGGACCAATAAGCCAAGAATGGGTGACCATCAGTCAGAATTAACCTTAAAGGTTCATTTCCAACATGCTAGAGTAATAAAGATAAGATTGTAATAGTAGATAATAGGTGCATCTCAGTTAATTAGAACCGCAACAATGTATTTACGGCAATCACTTCCAGAAATGAAACTCAAATTTAATAGATTTAATAGTATGTACCTGACTTTTGTGAAGTGCCTTGAGACGACCTGTGTTGTGAATTGGCGCTATATAAATAAATTGAATTAAACTGAATTGTTACAAAAATATTAAAAATAAATTATCTAAAACACATACATTTTAAATGCTTATTTCTGTTAATTATAATGATACTAAAGCTAATGAAAACAAAAACATTCTGTTCCTTTGAGTGTTAAATAAAAAAAGACGACACAAAAGGTCATTTAAAGGAAGCTGGGTATTCGCTAAGTTACATATCCAGGTATATTAGTAAAAGGTTGAGTGGAAGGAAAAAGTCTGGTTAAAAATGTGCAGAAACCACAGGGAAAATCGCAGTTTATTTCTGTTAATCATCAAAATAAACAGAAGTAACATTGAAATATATAACTGTGTCAGTGGCGGATGCTGGTCTTTCAAGGAGGTGAAGCTCAATTTCAAGATCACTGATTCGCTGATTTTGCTGTCAATCAAAAAGGGATTCAGCCTCAGACAGATCATCCAATCATCATGCAGAAGCTTAGCGTCAGGGCCAGCCGGGGACAGCCCACTGCCCCATAGACCCCCAGAGACGCTGAGCGTCCGATGGGCGGGATAAAGCTCAGCATTTTTGCTTCGCTATTGAACTCACTGCTTAAAGCAGTGTGAAGCTGCGGGAACGAGTGAGAGGAAAGCCGCGTCGTTACCAGTGATAAGAAGCTGATTCTGAACAAAAGTTGAGCGCGTTGTAGCGCACATTTAGTCAATGACTTGTACAAACAACAGTATATATTTGATCACTTATTTTTTGACATTTTAGGGGAAGCTGAGCTTCCCTTGCAGTCTTAGAGCAATCGCCACTGAACTGTGTGTCATAAATCTAAATAACGAGTTTTTCTTTTTGAATTGCTGAAATAAAGCAACTCTTTCATGATATTCTTATTCACTGAGAAGCACCAGTACGTAAATCTGAATCTACGTCTTACCTTATGACTGGATTGGATTAAATTGTATTCATTTGAACTGACTTTTGAACTAAAACGGAATATACAGTATAGCTGAACAGGCATTACAGCTGTTTGTCTTGCAAAATGTATTGAGATGACATTTTTTTGTTGTGAATTAGCAAGATATAAATAATCGGAGTTGAAAAGAATTGAATAAGAAGCTCCTTATTAGCCAAAGCCAACATTTCAGATAGACTGCATGAGTCTGTTAGACACAAACACTGTCTTTTTATTCAACTTTCTTCTGGGACAATGACAATGAGTGCTTCCTCCTCTGGCGAGCCTTTGGTCTTGATCTGTGATTCCACAGCTGATCCCTCCTGTCACCAAAGACCCACATAAGAATTGAGTCCCTGTTTGGTGGAGCAGTCAGGCTGCATCTTAAGCAGACAAACATCCTGACTCCAGGTGGTCAGTGTGCTTCATCCATGCAAATGATGGAGTGGAAAAACATTGCCTCTCAGTCAAGGTGAGAGATGCTGGAGCTAGAGCTAGAGCTTCCACTGCAGGCCAAAGATTTGATGACATGTGTTCAGAAAGTAAGCAAGTGAAACTTTTAATACGGCAAGACAGTTCTTCTCCTCCTAGCAGAAGAAATCTCAATCTCTATCATTTTTTACATTTTTTTCTGACAGCAGCAACCGCTCATTGTTCTTTCACAGAAAGGAAGGACAAAGAAGATTCCTCATTAGGTACCAAGCTAAGACATGGGAGTGGGACATCGCTCTTTGGCTGAAGGTCTGTATCAGACAGTGTGTCGGAGACTGGTTTGTGATGCAAGTGTATGTGGAGTTATGCTCAGTAGACTGTGAACAATTGACAAAAAGGTGAAATAAAGCTAATGCTCCCCCAGTGCAGCTTCCCATTTCTCTCCTTTGAAAAACGACCTAAACTACCTAAATCTAAACACAGTTCTGTGCATTAGTTTTGTAAATGTCTCGCTTCGTACAAATTAACATTCAAATGGAAGCTAACTGATAGCTTTGAACTGTGCCGCAAATAAAAACATTAAAACAACCTTTGGTGTATCTAACTGGGATTTTATGTGATAGATGAACACAAAGTGGTGCATACTTGTGAAGGGGAAGGAAATGATACCTGGTTTTTAAATTTACAAATAGAACTTTGAAAAGTTGGCAAATTATTTGTGTGCTTGTAGCCTTTATTGACAGTAATTAGTCAGGAAATGGGCAGAAAGATAGAAAGAACATGCAGCAAGGTTCACAGAGCTGAGCATCAAACCCCAGTTTACCATACTGATGGCTTCTGTAAATAGGGCGTCCCTTTAACTGAACTTTTTTGACAATCAGCAAGTGGCGCCAAAAACTAATACTCCATGTCTCCTTGTACACACCATCCCCACATAGAAACATGGTGGGAGCAGCATCATGCTGTGGGGCTGCTTTTCTTTAAAGGGAACAGGAAAACTGGTCATAAGGGAAGATTAGCTGGATAGATTTAAATCCACGACATAGGCCTGTCACGATAACAAATTTTGCTGAACGATAAGTTGTCAAGAAAATAATTGCGACTAATGATAATATTGTCGTGCATAGACCATTTTCAACTAATATAATGATAATGGCTTAATGATGCAAGTAGCTAGACCCTCTTAAAGATCAATAAACTTAAATTTCTACAGAGCATTTAACACTGAAAGACAAATATCCAAAATAAATAAATAACCAAAAACAATAAATAAAATGGAATATGATGTCTCTGTAAATTTGCCCCTGAAAATTGCCCTTCAAAAATATTAATCATTAGGCTCAGTCAGGGAAAACAGGCAAAACTGCAAACTAACAACTTAAGCACTTATTTGAATAAGAGCAGATGACTCAACAGACCATATGTGAATCTGTAGCTCCTTTAGTCTGTCAGATTAAACACTACAGTGATTCTGGACTGTCGGGAAGACTCAAACCGCCCGGTTTTTTGACCCAGCTGGGAAACTACATCGGATGATTTTGTTTTAGGTGCAGATAAATGTTGGTTGTGTTACCGCATTTAGTTGCTACTGTTTTACAACTAATGCGACATACCGGCTCGCACAGGTCAAGTGTGGTTCACCACTGTCATTTGGTTTGAATCCAAAGTGCTCCCACACTTCAGCCGTCGCATTCGGCTTTGAAACCAATTCCATTTCTGTTTTTCCAAATCTCAACTAGCGTTTCTCTGGCTTGCTACTCCTCATGGGGCTGCTTCTTCTTCTGAGGTACATAACGAGACCATGCGCCTGGCAAGTACCAGACGCAAGACATTTTAATTGATCATGCGATAATTCTAATGAATGCGATTAACTGATTTATTGCTTATTGCTACAGGCCTACCAGGGCAACCATGATTAAAAACCTATTGGAACATCTGCAGCTGGGACAGACCCTGAGAGTACAGCCGGTTACTGAGCTTTTCTTACCTGGGTTAGCATATGCCTGCAGTCAGCTTCCCTGTACAGAGGCAGATATTTATGTAGGATCCTCAGAGTGTGTTGCTTAAAGATGGCTGCGATGTACATGACGGCCTCCACAACAGACACTGGCTTGTTAAAGACCCCATAAACAAACAGCACTCCTTCTTCTGAGGTGGTTCCTGCAGGGTGGAAAACAGTCCAAAGAGAAAAACACGCTTCAGTTGGTTGTTCCAAAGAATATCATTGACTTTAGATTTCCTACAATCGTCAGAATGCTGACATGCAACTGGTTTTTAATGAGGACCTGTGGGAGTCCAGCAGAAAATAGGATGCAGATCCAGGATGAAGAAAAACAAAATAACACATTAGAATTTGTTTTTGTTTATGTCTCTGTGCTGTTGTGGCTCCTACCCAGCAGCAATGCCTTCTCTTTTTGCCAGTCGCCCTTCTGAAAGGCGGTGATGGCCTGCTCTTTAATCAGCTCCCCATCAATGTGCGGGCCCCATGTCTCAAAAACCTCCAGGAATCTGAACGGGTTCACGATCTTAGAACCTGCAATCAAGACGAACATCATAGGGATTTGGCAGTCTGCTTTTCAAAGCAGCGGAGGGTAAAAAGCACATGAAACTAACTGTAACTGTTCACAAATCAGTCTCATAAATCCTTAAAAATTGAAATGAAAAAGGGAACATTTCGTTTCCAGGAAGAAATATTTATTACATATTAAACAGAAGAATCAGGATGTTTCTGAATATTTATCAGGATAAAAAATCTATTTAGAATCGATCAAAGAATTTTTTTTTCAATTAAGACATTCGGTTTGGCCAAAGATGACTACTAAAAACAATAAACTAATATTTATCCCCTACTGATAAATTCACTTTAAAAATCAAAGACATATGAAATGAATAACAATGATTTATCTATGTGTTTATTTAATGTGGACTTTAAACTAGGGAAAAAAAAACACTGAACTTATTCAAACCCAAGAATTACCAGAAACTTATAGGATACTGAGAAGCCTAAAGGAAACATTTTATGGTTCTAATCTCAGGAGACCAGTGCTCCATTAGGAAGAATTAAACACCTCACTTTGGTCTGAATCGAGCTGTGCCACTACTCATGAAACCGGGTCGATCTCAGCAGGTGGGTGGTCCAAATCCTTTTCGTCTCTACGCTTGAATGACCTGGAAATCTCAGCACAACAGCAGCCAGAGTTTAGTCTGAGGCAGGCAGGCTGTGTGGCACAAATAACAGGATGGCTGAGTGGTTCCGATGTTTGGATCGAGCACGAACAGAATCATTCATAGACAAAAAAGAAACTCCTCTACAGATCCTGCCAAGCTTAAGTCCATAAAGTCTCCACAGTGGAATTAGAGAAAAAAACAACAGTCTTTTAGGAACTTTGTTAAAAACAGATGAAACATCTGGTTCTGATTAACAGAATATTGCATCTTCTGTTGAAGCAGTACTAGAAGATCCAATGATCCGTAAAGGATGGCACACTTGATGCTTCAGGTATTAAAAGCTTTCCATATTAGCAAGTGATGGACAAGATTTTTCTCTCTTCTGGGCTAAAAGAGTCATACAGGAGTGACCAACCAATCAGATGAGTTCTTGAGGGTTAGCTTCCTGGTTAACTGGGGTTTACACCACCTATTTATTTTAAATGTGTTTCCTTGAGGCATCTGAAAGTCCTTTTACGCTCCACAAAAGATCAAAAATAACCCAACTTAACACTTTTCCCATAAACAATCTCATGACTGAAGCTTCATGTGCTTCACTCTCCTGAGATCTCATTCATTTAATCACAAATCAGTGAACTAACACAATACTCACATTTAGATACTTATAACTAATCATTAATTATTTCATAACTTTCTGGATTTCCAAATAAGCAGAAAAATTGATTATTGATATAAGGACTTTAACATGTATTAACAAATTAAAAGACACTTTTGACCTTAACAACTGACGAGGACATGTTTATGTTTTTAAGATCCCAGGACGCCACCTCTGTGATTATGAATTTGCTTTGATTAGACTAGGGGTGATCTGGGGGAAAACGTTTTCTGGTTTAAAGGAAGAATGAAAACTTCCTCTCAGAACAGAATCACAGGTTTAGATACTGATCAATAAACCTGCCAACCATAGAAGAATGACATTCATTTTCTGCTGTGAGGCAGTAAAGCCCATCCAATAGCTCCTTTAGGAGAAAAGTTCAATTTGAACCATTTTGTCTTCCTCTAACTCAAGATAAATAAAAGCTTTGCATCATATTTCCCAGATAAACACTCAGCGTCCTTCTGTCTTATGTAACTGTGTGGGCAGCTCTAAATTCGGGGGGTTTGTGGCGCCCTACGTGTTTTCATCTGTGCACTCAGGACGGCCTGAGGGGTGAGAGACAGCAGGCAGATGAAGTCGCTCACAGAGCAGTTGGTTTCTTTAGCAAAGTCTTTTCCCAGCCTCAGGGCATCATGTCTGGAAAGGAGACGGGGAAACAAAATTAGACTGCAGCTTGAAGTTGTCTGGAGGCGTGCCAAAGACAGAGAGGGCTAGGTACAGTGCGGAGTCATTTGATGAAGTATGAAGATACTGAATTCTGTTTTCAGTGCACAGATATCTGTTACTCCAGCCAACCCATGTTGTCCGTTTCCTACCTGGTTTTGAGTGGGATGGAAAAAGGCAGGCTCTGCAGGACAGCTTGTTTGAACAGAGATTTGCTGCTTTGGATCATCAAGTGAAGACTCACTGACTGAGCACCTGCACTCTCTCCAAATATGGTTACCTGACCACAAAAAAGAGAACATACTAAGAACGTTTTCAGTTCCCTTCACCCCTAGCATAGATTCTCGTTGTGAGCTAGTATTAGAAGTCATCGGTATAACAACTGAATAACATGGTGTCACATTATGCATAAACATCTCTGAGGAACGTAGAGGTCTGAGATGCAGTGTCTCTAATTTCATTGCTGGTGTCTTTCCACCCTGGCATCGGGCTAACAGACACCTCTATGCTTCAAAGTCAACAGTCCTGCTTTGGGTGTACATAGTTTTTTTTTAAAGAAAACAAAAGTACTTTTTACTTTTTAGTCTGACTGTAAATAACAACTGTCTGATGTTGACAACATTTTTGGATTTTCAAGTGTTTTGAAAGCTTTTTATGACTTTTTACTTTTATGACTTTTACTTTTTATAATTTCTATGAACAACAACGAAAACAAGCTCCATGTAATCAGAAAAGCACTTTATAATGTTTTATGTGTAAGGCAAATCAGACAGAAATTTGACATGATGTTACTGCATCAGGGTTAACAACCATCGGTGTGGATTTGTGTGCGCATTTCTTGCTTGCCTTGCTGGGGTCACCCCCAAATGCTGCAATGTTCTGCTGCACCCAGAGAAGAGCCGCCTGCTGGTCCAAGATCCCATAATTCCCCGTAGCGGTGGACAGAGGATCTGTGCCCGAAACGAGGAATCCAAACGCCCCTTCCACCACAGATCAGTTCACATGATTAGCAAGACAATCAACTTAGGCAAGACATGCATTTCCTCTACATTCCACATACCCATTCACATGCCACTGTTTTCAGCCTGCTGGAAGGCCATTTAATGTAATTACACACCAATTTCTTCTGCTTTCTGTCGCTCGCATGCTGATGCTCAAATAATAAACACATTCTTATGCAAACAAAGAGAGGTTTCTGGAGAAACACCTGCTGCCCAGGTTTGCTCTGTCTCTATCCCAGCACACACATAACAGCTATCAGTTTGCCGGGAGCATCCCCATTTCCATCTGCTAACACACAGTTCGCTGTAATATTTAAAGAAAACACCACCAATTTTTCTCACCCAGTCGGTACTCCAGGTTCACAACAACAGTGTGAGTGAAGTTACTGAGGAAGCGTCCATCATACATGGGCTTGGAGGCGGATCCGGCAATGAAATCGCCCCCGTGGATCCACACCATGACAGGCAGGGGGCGCCACAGAGGGGAGGTGAAGTTAAGGTTGAGAGGTATGAAGATGTTGAGGTAGAGGCAGTCCTCGTTGACCTGTTTGGGTAGCAAATGGATGCAGGTCATTTAGCTTTTGGCATGCTTGCAAATACTGCACTCACAAAATATGGACAACAATCAATTTCATATCCAACTAAATACGATTTAGTTCAATTCAAATTCACGTAAATTCTAACTTGGCAGCCAAGTGTCTGCATGTCTAAAGAGTTAAAACCTGTGTAAACATATTTGGTAAGTAGTATGAGGCACCCAGGAAAAATAACTAAATAAATCATTAGAAGCCCCTCGATAAATGGGTGGAAACTTCTCACTGAAACTAGAACCCTTCCCTTTGTCCTTCCTTCCTTCCTTCTCCACTTCCATTAGTTACCTGTCTCCTTCCTTCTATCTTTCCTTGTGTTCTTTCCTTCTTTCCTTTCTTTTTTCCTTACTTGTGTTCTTCTTTTCCTGCTTCCTTGGAACTTTCCTTTCTTTCTTCTTTGTGTTGCTTCTTGTGATCTCGTTCCTTGCGTCCTCCCTCTTAAGTCTCATCCTTCTCTCTGCTTCTCTTTGTTTCCTTCTGTCCATTCTTTCTTCCCTTCTTCTTCCTTGTATTACCCCACATCCCTCCTTCCCCAACTCCTTACAGTTAGTTTTTCTTACAGGTTTTATTCTTAAATTTTCCTGTTAACGTATAGCAAACATTACATATTATAGCTGCAGGCCTTTTCAGATTTTTAATTAGAAAAAGATTAGAAAACCACTTATTTTTTTACTTTTGCACAACATAAATTCGCAATAGAGTACATTAAAATTTGCAGTTACAAATTGACACAATGTGAAAAACTGTTTAGTGTATGCTCTAATCTCTAACAGGATAATTCAGCCCGTTTTTTTTTACCGTCGCCATCACACACTATACCTGAAAAAATACCCCAGCAGAAGGCAAATAAATGAAAAATCTTTCTTACCTTCTTAGGACACTCTGCGGAGCTGGATCCACTGCAGACCTGCATGCATGCTGCCCGGGGGAAAGAGGCATCGTAAACTCCAGACCACGGGCTTACAGGTCTAGGGGGCTTCCAGCGATAGGCACCAACAGGAGGGTCTGCATAGGGTACCCCATAGAATATATGGCCCTTATCCACAGTAACCCCCTTGATCTGTCCGTATTTGGTAAACACCACTGGTCCATCAGCCTCGTCTCTGCCCTGACTGAGTGCTTTGTCCTTAGTTTGCTGTATGACTGCAAGGTCTGCTGGGCGCCTCAGCTCTTTAAGCTCAGAGTCCCTGACGAACGTCTCGTCTCTCAACAGCAGCGCGTTGTAAATATTTTTCAGAAGGCCGAAAGGGTCAATGCCATCATCATTTTTCCTCACCCCTCCAGAGCAAGGCCTTAAAGTTATTGCAGTCAGCAGCAGCAGACACTGCCAGTTCTCCATATCGTACCACGGAGCTTCTTATACCTCTCAACGCCTCGCTGCTTAGATCATTATTTGACTTGAATTAAGTACCAGATGAGGCAGAGGCGATCCTTCAGCTCTTCACAGGCTGTGCATGACTTTAATTTGCCTTGTTATGTGTTAGACGTTTTCAGACAAAAGGTGCCCTGTCTGACTGCTGATCGCTGAATTAACTGGATCCAGGACCACTAATAGTAGACCGCTGGCCTTTCCTTTGCCTAATACAGGCTAATCACAGTCATACATCCAGGGTAAAGAGAATAAATTTGACCTATGGATGAAAAACTGGGCTTGGATAACTATTAAAAACCTGTTCTGTTTAACCTGATGTATCAGTAAGAGAGATTTTATTTTAACAGATACCTTATTGAGGGGCTTCCCTTTGTGTAGTTAGAAGTGAAACTGCAGTAATGTATACAGTGCCATCTACTGGTCTCCTGCACCACAACACAAAACTGGGAAATCTGGGAGGTCACCATGGGGTCATCTGTTTGTAGGAAGGAAATGCCAATCATTAGCAATTTCTTGTAAACCTTTATGCTTTCCTCTTTTCTGGTTGAATTAACAAAACACGCCAGATATATACCAGGAGAGTCGTCACTGACACAAATTAACCTGATAATACACTAAAAGCATTCAAAAGCTTTTAGAAAACGCAAACCTTACTGTATTTTATTTATAGAGATAGACCAACACAGAGTAGCTTAAAATTTGAAAGTGTGGCATACATTTTTCCTCTGATACCCTCATATTAAATCTAGTGTAACCAACTGCCTTCAGTGGCCACCTAATTAGTAAATAGAGTCTAGCTGCGTGTGATTTAATCTCTTATATAAGCATATGTTCTGTTCTGCCTTTGATATATATTCATATATCTTCAGTATAGAGTTTTGGTAAGACTTGCAAATTGATGTTTACAGACACTCTCCATCCTGTATGGCTGACCTCGAGTTGTTTTAAAAACATAAATAGGCAAAAGACCTAATAGTTTAAAGCTGGTACAGATTTCCTCCCACCCGCACTCATCAGAATTTAATTCAATAAAAAGAAAAATAACAGCTTTACACACACACACACACACAAATAAAAGTTTTAATGTGGGAAAGTTTAAGTAGTTTTTCCACTGCACCATACATTCAGACTTAGCTATCAATGAAACGTTCAGGTCATGGTCCTGATATGGTCCATCATAAGAAGTTCTCAGTGAACCTTATTTATGAGCAATATTTGTTTACAGTGATATAATTATCACCTTAATCCAAATCAGATAATTACGTGTCCTTTTTTCTCTAAATGTTTGTGTGACGTCAGGAAACCTGAGCAGGTGAGGGATGGGTCTGCACACCTGCCTCTTATCAGCAGCCCTGCATGCTTCTCACTTTGCTAAACACAACATACTTGACAGGAAGAGAAAAAAATGTAAGAGAATTCATATTTACAGCGAGATTGAACACCACATCAGATTGTAGTTCTTTTATTTAATACATTTATTTTTTAATGCTTTCAGGAACTCATTAGAATACTCCTTTGTCTTTTTTATTTTGGTGCCTCGTTCGTTTGGTAAGTATGAACCCACTGCTCCTGCGTATCTATTTATTTGATAATTTGGTAAATGCTATTATTTATTTAAATCCAGGAAGGTGCTACGATATGTTCTTCTCAATATGTTGGCTGGACAAGGAGGACGCTTTAAATGGGTAAAACAGATGTCTGAAATACTTTTTAAAAAGCTCCACTCACCCAAAATGTCGCTCTTCTTACAGCAGCAAAATCAACTGCCGGTCATGGGTCTCGTGCTCTGATGCAATATTTGGTCAAAAAAATATATAACGTCATCGGGAAACGACCTAACGAGGGCCAGAATTTCAGCGGTGATAAGAAAATGAGGCCACCGTGTTGTGCTCAGTTCCCCTGAAATGATCTGTTCCCCCGGGTAACTTTGGGAAGGAAAGGTCATAAATGTCTAAAAATTCACAGGAGTAGTGTATGATGGGTGGGAGAAACCCAAAACACGATTTGTTTCAAAAACAAGAATACGTTTTATTTATTATGTGTTTTTACCGACACCGTCAGAAATTATGAGCAGACTGTAGAACCCGGTGTTAACTAATCTGTCCCCCCTGGTCACAAAGACCCGGTGTTACACCATGGGCGCGCTGCATGTATTTCACCATTTAGTTTTTCCACAGACTTGATTAGTTACGAGTCCTGTGAGGTTAGGGTTAGTAGATATATCAGACTGGGGAGGAGAGGGAGGTAGCCCATGTGAAGCAACAGCGCCACCTGGAGTCACAATATATACAGTGGTCACAGAAGGGGAAAATTATTTTGCACACCTATTTTAGAAGAAGGTGAAAAAAATTTGTTTTTACATGGTATTTGCTTTGGTCGTGTACTAAAATATAATTAATCGAAAAAATATGAATAAAATATATATTCTACAGTTAACACCTAAATATGAGGTTTATTTTTTGTTTATTTTCATTTAGTGCAAGTATTTAAAAAGACTATAGGACAAATTAAAAATAATAATTTATCTTATTTTCAGTGTAAGATTGGGTGTTTTTTAAATTTAAATCAACAAATGGAATTTTGTCAATTTTTTCATATGATTATCATATTTTCTGAAATCTCTATTAACTTTTGTCATGCAGCCAGAAAGCATGAAACGCAACGTTTAGCTTTTTACAATTTTATTGGAAATATATATATATATATATATATATATATATATATATTATAATGGTAGCATCCTCCCACACTGGCCCTCATTTATAAATGGCAGAAAACGGAAACATTTGTTCATGTCACAACTCCTGGGGATGGGGTCACCTAACCTAAAAATAAATAGACATGGCAGTTTAAATCCAGACTATTTTACACTGCGAGATAAATCACCTTCTACTGTTCGTATGCTGAGATTGGCCAACATAATAAACAGTTTCATTAGTAACATTTGGATCTATTTTAGTTTTTTGCTAAAGAATGATCAGTATGTTTGAGCTACCTACACAATTTGCTGTACAGGCAAGTGAAAGTAAAATGTTACAGCTTACCATATAGAGAGGGTTAATTATAGAAAGGGTTTGTTCTAACAGGAATTAAACTTTATTTTTTCCACAGATAGATCATTTAACTAATATATTTCTTTGTATTTTGAAAACTAGTTTTAAAGAAATTAGAAGTTTTATATTCAGTGACTGTTTGGGGTTAAAAACGCAAATGGAATAAATAGTTGTCTGTAATTTTATAGATTATTTCTGAAAGTGTGTTTATTCTTTCAGGCTAAATGGAAACTTGTGGCTCAATGGCACGTCCTTGAACTCCATTGGAAAGGTGGGGCGAGTTACCTCTGTAACAGTGTCTCCGGTCGTAGAAAACGAGGTTTCACTGCGGTATGGTGGCTTTAACCACAGATGGACCTTAACAATCAGCCCACGTAAGGACTAAAGGGCTGAAGTGCGTTTTATCAGCTAATTGTACCCTGTAAGAACCATTCCTATCTCACCCTAAGGTACGAAGGTGATCAAAATCACAGGCAGACCCAAACCCTTAGAGCAGCCAACAAATGCAACAAAGGTATTGTTGACATGCATTAGAGCTTATTTTTGTTCAAAGATGAATGGCTATGTAAAGATTTTACACACTGCTTCCATTGCTACATAGTTTGATGACCTATTTGTGCTCCAGGGCCTTCTGGAGTTGCTTGATCCCACTGAGGTGTTTGCGTGTGAAAGCGGTGCAATGTTCCTCCACCAGGATGAGAACTTCTTCCTAGCTGTTGGTATGACAAACTTTTCACCCATAGTTTGAGTATTTCCTTTTGCTGCATTGCTGAGACAGATATAGGAATAAGAGATATAGAATTTTTTTCAGGGCACTTCCATTATTCAATATTCCATGCTCTGTGAACTTGATGAGGTTTTTTTTTTAAGATCCAAGCATGTCTTGTTTTTATCTAAAACTATAACCCAAAGCTGGAGATGCTGCATTTTAATCCATCCTTTATGTTTTTAAAACGATGAGTCACAGTGTTTCCCATCAGCTTTTTATTCAGGTTTGCTGAGGGAAAAGCAGTTTATAATTAATCTCATGTTTCTGCCTGCCTGAGCACTGGACTGAAAGTTCTTCTCTCCTCTGAGGTCATACATTGCGTTTCCCCATCAAGCTGGAGTCCAGGAGTCCCTCCATGTTACTGGTGTCCTGGTTGCTGAACGATCCAGAAGATGTCTATGCTCACATAGTGACCCTTTACCACATTGAAATGGGATCCTACAGCTCTTTCACAGAGGACACCACCACCCTGGACCACTACCGCTTCACTGCCTTGGACCCATGCAGCCGCTACATGGTCTGTGTGGAAATTGCAAACACTCACTCCTTCACATGTCTCTCTACTATTTCAGGTATGAACATGTAGACCTTAATGTGTGGTTAAAATTGCATGGTGATGGTATCTGGCACAGTTCAAATTCTGCCTACCAACGATTTTTAGAAAGATAAATAAATTAAAGGATTTTAGTTTCCTTCATTAAATTTTCCCCCACTAGAGCCAGATATTCCAAAGCATTTTGAAGTGATGTCATGGAACAGCAGCAGCATATCCTTGGCATGGGACTGCCCAGAAAACCTGAAGTACTCCCTCTTCCTCCTTACGATCTTCTACCTTAATGGTACAGACCATATCACAGAGGAGGCAGAGCTGTGGCTGGCTGATGATAGCTTTACGTTCACCATGTCTGACCTGCCACCCTGCGTCAGGCTGAGGTTTGGCCTGCAGACGGTTTGCCAGTCAGGGTTGGAGTCCCGCTACAGCAGAATGGTTCTGCATAAAGGAAATTCTGGTAGGTTCTGCAGGTTGTTGATCTAGTACATAAACAGCTTGGTCAGTCTGAGCTTGCCTCACTTTAAAATAGGGTTTTTGAAGTATGTTATTGCTTCTTGGTGATTTCTGCTCATTGACAGATACTAGTAATGTTTTGAAGAGTTCACCTTTAAGAAAATCTAGTTCTTTTTAGTTCAGAAAGGTTCAAAGTGACCAAACTCATGTTCATAGTCTCCACATAGATGTTCTTAACCAAATTGGAGTCCTAACATGAGACCTACTTGTCATTCATTGATCTTTTTTTGTGAAATGAAGTTAAAAAAAATCCAACTATAAGGATTTCGTCGCTTGTTGGTTAGTATTTCAATGATGACACTGCATTTGTTAACTGGTCTTGCCAGCATATTTACCTTAGTTTAAATCTCTCCTGTTCTCTTTACTCACATGAACTCTATTTTAATTTGTGTAATTCATTAATAACATTACTCTCATTTTGTTTTTATGGACTTTAACTCTTGGAAAGCAACCCAATTAAAAAATGTTGACGGAAAAACAAGAAATTCAGATGACGGCTTTGAACCAGTTTGAATACACCACAAGGCTGGTGTAGTAAGCTGCTTCTGTTTATTGCTGTCAGTTTAGATGAATAGCCATATCTTGATAGGTTTGTTGACCCATGTCCATCTTCAGGCGATGGATTGAACTGTGCTTTATGTAATGTTTCGAAAACCTGAGATATTGGTTTATCAGTTAACACTAAATTGACACTGAACAAAAATATAAACCCAACACTTTAGTTGTTCCCATTTTTCATGAGCTGAACCCAAAGATCGAAGACTTTTTCTTTTTACACAAAAGGCCTATTTCTCTCGTATATTCACAAATCTGTCTAAACATATTAGTGAGCACCTCTCGTTTTCCGAGATGATCCATCCATCTCACAGGTGTGGCATATCAAGATGCTGATTAGACAGCATGATTATTGCACAGGTTTGCCTTATCCTTATCCTGACCGTAATAAAAAGGCCACTCTAAAATGTGTGGTTTTATCTCACAGCACAATTCCACAGATGTCGCAAGTTCTGAGGGAGCATGCAATTGGCATGCTGACTGCAGGAATGTCCACTAGAGCTGTTGCTCAGGTTCATTTCTCTACCATAAGTCATTTCAGAGAATTTGGCAGTACATCCAACCGGCCTCACAACCGCCGACCACGTGTAAGCACACCAGCCCAGGACCTCCACATCCAGCATCTCCACTGCCAAGATCGTCTGACAGCAACCACCTGGACAGCTGCTGCAGCATTACCAAAGATTTCCACACACACTGTCAAAAATCATCTCGGGGAAGGTCATCTGCATGCTCGTCATCCTCAAGTTCTCGACCTGACTGCAGTTTGTCATCGTAACTGACTTCATTGAGCAAATGCTCGCATTCAATAGTGTCTGGCACTTTGGAGAGGGTGTCTCTTCATGGATGAATCCAGGTTTTCACTGTACAGAGCAGATGGCAGTGTGTATGGTGTCATGTGGGTAGCGGTTTGCTGATGTCAATGTTGTGGATCATGTGGCCCATGGTGGCGGTGTGGTTATGGAATGGGCAGGCATATGTTATAAGGATAATGAACACAGGTGCATTTTGATCGCATTTTGAATGCACAGAAATACTGTGATGAGATCCTAAGGTCAATTCATCCAAGACCATCACCTCATGTTGGCAACATGATAATGCACAGCCTCACATTGCAGGGACCTGGACAGAATTCCTGGAAGCTGAAAACATCCCAGTTTTTGGATGGCCGGCCATTGTGCATGTTTGGGATGCTCCAGATCGCCAGCGTGTTCCACATCCTGCCAATATCCAGCAACTTCGCATAGTCGTTGAAGAAGAGTGGACCAACATTCCACAGTCAACAACCTGATAAACTCTTTGCGGAGGTGTGGTGCGCTGCCTGAGGCAAATGGTGGTCACACCAGATACTGACTGGTTTTTGCGCCCCCCCCATACAGTAAAACTGCACATTTTAGAGCAGCCTTTTAATATGGCCAGCCTAAGGCACACCTGTGCATTAATCATGCTGTCTAATCAGCATTTTGATATGCCACACCTGTGATTATCTCGGACACAGATTTAGACAGATTAGTGAACAACATTTGAGAGAAATAGGCTTTTCGTGTACGTAGAAAATATCTTAGATCTTTGGGTTCAGCTGGGGTTCAACATTTATATTTTTGTTCATTGTATATTCCGTTAAACATAGGGGGATAGACATAGATAATCAGTAATTGTTTCCTACAAGGATAGATATGATTGCAAAAGCCTGAATTGTGTCTGCATACACCACACACAACACCACACAACACACACACACCACACACACACACACCACACACACACACACACACACCACACACACACACACACACCACACAGACAGACCTACTACCAAGCTCTTGCCTTCTAGGGAAGTTTTTAATAAAAAAAAAACTGCATGTTAAAAGTTCTGCATAAGTGATCTGCTTTGGATGTCAGCAAACCTAATGTGTCTTCTTGCCAGACTTCTCCAACATTTACCTGTTGCGTCAGACTTCGTTTGGGCCCAACAATTACACCCTGAACTGGGAGGTAAAGAACACTTCGTCCATATCCGTGTTTAGAGTTTACCATGAGGGGGCGCTGCATGGCACCACACTCCTGACCACACACACTGTGGCAGGTCTGCTGCCATGCCAAAAGTACCAAGCCAAGGTGGCGGCTGTGTGTGGTGACAATGTGCTCATGAGTGCCAGGACAGTCACAGCTCAAACAGGTAATTTAGACCTGAACATCCAACATTCAGTAGTGTTCGTACTAACTTTTAGATTTTTCTTATTTCCGCTAGTGTTAAATGGTAAATTATTTGTGTATTTAGGACCTCATGGTGTGTCTGAGCTCAGGTACCGTTCCAGTGATTCCACGGCTCTGTGGACACCCAGCCTCACTCATCAGCAGGTTGTGGCCTACATGTACGAGCTCTCCCAGGGGAACGGCTCCACCATCGAGAGCAGCAGTGTGTCCAACACTGAGCTGCCTCTTCCAGGGTTGGAAGCAGGAAAATCCTACGTCCTGGACGTGTGGGAGGAGTGTGACGGCCTGTTGGGGTCTGAACCGTCTCATTTGAATTTTGAAGGATCTAATTCAACTTTCAAGATTGATGTGCGGGCCATTCAATCTCCTCAGAGCGAAGGTCAGTCTGGGGTGTAATCAACCCTTCCAAGGCTTTCTTTGTTTAAAGACTAGAAGTTCTGGCTAACCTCATTTCTACATTGGGGGTTCTGCAGAGCTGCAGGTTGATTTCGACAACATTGGTCTCAGAATGGTCGTGCCCTGGTCTCTGCCAGATGATCTACAGGATGATTTGTCAGGATCTACAGACAAAATGGATCAGATTTTTAAAGCTAAGGTGAGACAAATTCATATATATAAAGAATATATTTTGTCTTCAATGTTTTTGCAATTTAGTTAAAATTATGCTGTTTAGAGGATGCCTTGTATAAAAGATGCACATGTTTTACTGTCATTAGACCATATGTCACTTCACAAAATCAAACTTTAATGTCTTTTCTTAGGATATTATTCTATAAAACAACACAAAATGGCACGCTATGTTATGAAATGGAAATAAAATGTTTTTAAATCTTTCTTTTACAAACTAAATCTGAAAAGTGTGGCATCCATCTGTATTCAACTCAACTGACTCCAGTGTCTGTAAATAAAATCCAGTGCAATAAATTGTCTTAAGAGGTCACCTCAGTTCAATTCAGTTTATTTATATAGCGCAAATTCACAACACTTGTCGTCTCAAGGCACTTCACAAAAGTCAGGTACATGCATTACAATTAATCCGAATCACTGAACAGTGCAGTCAGATTCTGTTATTTATTCAAATTGGATAAAAAGTTTGTCTATCTAAGGAAACCCAGCAGATTGCATCCAGTCAGTGACTTGCAGCATTCACTCCTCGCGGATGAGCAGGTAGAGACAGTGGACAGTCACTGTCGTTGACTTTGCAGCAATCCCTCATACTGAGCATGCATGTAGCGACAGTGGAGAGGAAAAACTCCCTTTTAACAGGAAGAAACCTCCAGCAGAACCAGGCTCAGTGTGAGCGGCCATCTGCCACGACCGACTGGGGGTTAGAGAGAACAGAGCAGAGACACAAAGAGAACAAAGAAGCACTGATCCAGGAGTATTTTCTATGGGAAGGAAAAGTAAATGTTAATGAATGTAGCTCCTTTAGTCGTTTCACCTAGAAAGAAAGAACAGAAACTCTTAGCCAGTTTTCAATGTTAGAGCCTGAAGAGAGCACATAGCTAGTTACAGTAAAAGCTCAGTCAGTAGCTATGTCTAGGAGAGAGAAAGGGTTAAACACTGAAAGACAGGGCAATGTGGATCATCGGTAGAGGGTGAGCATTAAGTTGTTGCCAGCAGAAGCTCGGACGATGCCCCCTCTCCAGAAAGGTGTTACAGGTAGACACAGTCAGGCCAGGTGTAGCTTCTAGGAAGAGAAAAGAGAGAGAACAAAGTTAAAAGCTGAAATAACATCAAATAATGCAAAATTGAAGAGTAGTGTGAGAATGTAGCGAAGAGGGTGAAAGTGGTCATTATGTCCTCCAGCAGCCTAAGCCTATAGCAGCATAACTACAGAGAACCCCAATAACCAAGCCACTCTAACTATAAGCTTTAAAAAAGGAAAGTTTTTAAAGCTTAGCCTTAAAAGTAGACAGTTTGTAATTTTAGAGCCCACTGATGGCCTTTTTATACTAAAAAACCACAACGTTTGGGATACCTCTCTGTCAGATTGACCAAACCATTGGGAAAAGAGGGGGGTCATACAGGTAGCAGAAATGGGGGTGTTTTACCCCAACCATAACTGAGAGGGTTTAGGTAAACCTGATCCCCCCCTTACTCCATCCAACAAGGGGGGAAGAAGACGGAGGTAAAAAAAGGAAGATAGCTCAGGATAAACTAAGCCACCTTAAATTTTAAAAATTTATAAAAGGGAAAATTTTAAGCCTAGCCTTAAAAGTATACAGGGGTCCGCCTCACGGACTCAAACTGAGATGGGTTTACAGGAGAGGGGCTGATAAAAAAAGGATCTGACTCCAATTCTACTTCTAGAGACTCTAGGAACCACCAGTAAACCTGCAGTCTGAGAACGACGTGCTCTGTTAGGAACATATGGAACAATCAGATGTATGATGGAGCTACAGGGGTTGGACAATGAAACTGAAACACCTGGTTTTAGACCACAATAATTTACTAGTATGGGGTAGGGCCTCCTTTGCGGCCAATACAGTGTCAGTTCGTCTTGGGAATGACATATACAAGTCCTGCACAGTGGTCGGAGGGACTTTAAGCCATTCTTCTTGCAGGATAGTGGCCAGGTCACTACGTGATACTGGTGGAGGAAAAACGTTTCCTGACTCGCTCCTCCAAAACACCGCAAAGTGGCTCAATAATATTTAGATCTGGTGACTGTGCAGGCCATGGGAGATGTTCAACTTCACTTTCATGTTCATCAAACCAATCTTTCACCAGTCTTGCTGTGTGTATTGGTCCATTGTCATCCTGATACACGGCACCGCCTTCAGGATACAATGTTTGAACCATTGGATGCACATGGTCCTCAAGAATGGTTCGGTAGTCCTTGGCAGTGACGCGCCCATCTAGCACAAGTACTGGGCCAAGGGAATGCCATGATATGGCAGCCCAAACCATCACTGATCCACCACCATGCTTCACTCTGGGCATGCAACAGTCTGGGTGGTACGCTTCTTTGGGGCTTCTCCACACCGTAACTTTCCCGGATGTGGGGAAAACAGTAAAGGTGGACTCATCAGAGAACAATACATGTTTCACATTGTCCACAGCCCAAGATTTGCGCTCCTTGCACCATTGAAACCGATGTTTGGCATTGGCAAGAGTGACCAAAGGTTTGGCTATAGCAACCTGTCCATGTATATTGACCCTGTGGAGCTCCCGACGGACAGTTCTGGTGGAAACAGGAGAGTTGAGGTGCACATTTAATTCTGCCGTGATTTGGGCAGCCGTGGCTTTATGTTTTTGAATACAATCCGGGTTAGCACCCGAACATCCCTTTCAGACAGCTTCCTCTTGCGTCCACAGTTAATCCTGTTGGATGTGGTTCGTCCTTCCTGGTGGTATGCTGACATTACCCTGGATACCGTGGCTCTTGATACATCACAAAGACTTGCTCTCTTGGTCGCAGATGCACCAGCAAGACGTGCACCAACAATTTGTCTTCTTTTGAACTCTGGTATGTCACCCATAATGTTGTGTGCATTTCAATATTTTGAGCAAAACTGTGCTCTTACCCTGCTAATTGAACCTTCACACTCTGCTCTTACTGGTGCAATGTGCAATCAATGAAGACTGGCTACCAGGCTGGTCCAATTTAGCCATGAAACCTCCCACACTAAAATGACAGGTGTTACAGTTTCATTGTCCAACCCCTGTAAATCATTAAGGGCTTTATATGTGAGGAGGAGAATTTTAAATTCTATTCTGGATTTAACTGGGAGCCAATGAAGGGAAGCTAAAGTAGGGGAAATATGATCTCTCTTTTTAATTTTCATCAGAACTCTTGCTGCAGCATTTTGAATCAGCTGAAGGCTTTTAACTGCATTTTGTGGACATCCGGATAGTAAAGAATTACAATAGTCCAGCCTTTAGGTAACAAATGCATGGACTAGTTTTTCAGCGTCACTCCTGGACAGGATATTTCTAATTTTGGCAATGTTCCGGAGATGAAAGAAGGAAATCCTGGAAACCTGTTTAATATGGGATTTAAAGGACATGTCCTGGTCACAAATAACACCAAGGTTTTTTACTTTATTATCGGAGGTCAATTTAATGCCATCCAGGTTAAGTGATTGACTAAGCAGTTTCTTTTTAAAGACTCCGGTCCAAAGATGACAACTTCTGTCTTGTCTGAATTTAGAAGCAGAAAATTTAAAGTCATCCAAGTTTTTATGTCTTCAAGACATGCTTGTAGTCTATCTAACTGGTTGGGCTCATCAGGATTTATGGATAAGTAAAGCTGAGTGTCATCAGCGTAACAGTGAAAATTTATTCTATGCTGCCTGATAATTTTACCTATTGGAAGCATATATATATAGTAAAGAGAATTGGCCCAAGTACTGAACCCTGTGGTACTCCACAATTAACCCTGGAGTTTAAAGATGATTTATCATTTACATGAACAAACTGGAATCTGTCAGACAAATAAGATTTAAACCAGCCTAGTGCTGTTCCCCTGATCCCTACAGCATATTCCAGCCTTTCTAAGAGAATATTGTGATTGACTGTATCAAATGCAGCACTGAGATCTAACAGAACCAGTACAGACACAAGTCCATCTGAGTTATCTGAGGCAATAAGAATATCATTAGTGATTTTCAGCAGAGCTGTTTCAGTGCTATGATGAGCTCTGAAACCTGACTGAAACTCTTCAAACAGGTCATTGCTGTGTAAATGCTCACACATTTGATTAGCAACTATTTTCTCAAGAATTTTAGATAAGAATGGAAGATCGGATATCGGTCTGTAATTTATTAAGTCATCTCAATCAAGCGAAGGTTTCTTAAGCAAAGGTTTAATTACAGCTACCTTAAAAGCTTGTGGTACATACCCATTTACTAAAGATAAATTAATATCTAAAATGGGGCTGGTAATCAGAGGGAACACTTCCTTAAATAATTTGGTTGGGATTGGGTCTAACATACAAGTTGAAGGTTTAGATGAAGCTAATATTTCTGATAACTCAGGAACCTCCACAGGATCAAAACAGTCCAAACACAGATCAGGTTCTACAGTTATTTCCAATGTTGTCTCACTTGTTGAGGATGAAGTAATCATCTCTGGGAGTATGTCAAAGATTTTCTTCTTAATAGAATCAATTTTATTTTTGAAGAATCCCATAAAGTCATGACTGAGCTAAGAGAATGGATGGCTCAACAGAGCTATGACTCTGTAAGTTTAGCAACTGTACTAAAGAGAAACCTAGGATTATTCTTGTTCTCTTCTATTAAGGATGAGAAATAAGCTGTTCTAGCTTGGTGAAGTGTCTTTTTATACAACAGTAGGCTATTTTTCCAGATTAAGTAGGAATCCTCTAGGTGTGTAGAGCGCCATTTTCGCTCCAATTTTCTAACATTGTGCTTTAAAGTACGCAGCTCTGTATTAAACCAGGGAGCTAGCCTCCTTTGAATAATTACCTTCTTTTTCAAAAGAGCTGCATTGTCTAATGCACCACGCAATGATGAAGTAACACTATGAACAAGAGAATCAATTTGTGAAGGGGAAGAAACAAAATTATTGCCCTCCACTGTTTTTCTGTGATAATGAGCAAATTAAAAGTGGAACAGATTCTTTAAAGGTTGTTACAGCATCGTCTGATAATGATCTACTATAATGAAATTTTCTTTCAGGTGTGGAGTACTCGGTTAAATTAAACTCAAAGGTTATTAAAAAATGGTCAGACAGCACAGGGTTGTGAGAAAATAAGTAAAAAGAGTTCCTCTGTGTGTTATTTAAACTCGTGGCAAGTCAGAACATTAGTGACAGCAGCCAAAAGTGCAATGTCAGGTCTGTGGGAGCTGCAGAGATCCACAGCTCAGGTGGGAGAATCTTTCACTGGGACAACTAACCTTCATACACGGCACAAATTTGGTTCGAATGGAAGAGTGGCAACAATAAAGCCCCAATCCATGCAGAGGACACGGCAAATGTGCGAAAGACGGTTCTCCGGCCAGATAAGAATTAAAATTGGGTTGTTTTTTTTTTGCTTAACTTTAAAGAGGTGTACGTGGCATCAGTCTTAGCACACTTTTCAGATGTCTATCTGTAAAAATGTTTGAAAACACAATTTTCTTTCGAGAGAGAGAGACTCTTAAGTTATATTTGTATAAAACTGCAATTAACTAAGTGAAATGGTTATGCTCTAATTGAAAGCTTTTCCTGTGTATGTGTCCTTCAGCTGGAAGAACTGTTAAAGGGCTTTGATCAGCCGGCCCGCATTGAGCTGGATAGTTTGGAACCTGCAGATGAGCCAGGAAGGACAGTTGTTGTGTTTAAGTCCTTTGATGCCTCCAACCCCCAGGAAAACATCCCCTTACCAGTTGATGATCAGCTCAGTTACATTAGCTCTCTTAATAGGTCTGAGATCAGTGTTGAGAGTGGGGTCATTTACTGGGACGGTAAGTGATGTCAAACAGCTTGCATTCGTCTATGCATAAGTAATTCTGAGTCATACTATTTTTGGTGCTTTCTTTATAATTTTTAGGTCCAAACTTGTGTGCTTTTAAGCAAGCTTTCTGTCCCCGTAACTCTTTTTGCATCAACACTCTGGGCTCATACTTATGCGTTTGCCAGGACGGTTACTATGATGTCAGCTCTTTCATAGATATGCCTGCAGCTTCACATCCAGTATGCAAAGGTACAAAGCAGCACTCCTAATATTTTTCTTAAGCGTCACACTTATGTTTCTAACCTAGTCTGCAGGTTGAATTATAGGAATCACAACCAACTATGAATTGTAAAGATTAACATCTCAGCACATTGGCTTGTTGATAACGTTTATCTTGCTCTCTCTCGCAGAGGTTGAGCAGATTATTACTCTGTATACCAAAGTAATCTAGAGTTAAATCTGAGGCCATCTGTCCTGAAGCTGAAGTATGGTTGAAACTGGGTGCCAGTAACGAATTAATGCTGTATAAAAGCATGGGCCAAAATTCCTTCACAATAAGACAGATGGTCAGATAGAACACTGCAGGTCAAGGTAATTCTACAAGCTAGTTAATCACAGCTTTTCCATTTAAGCTACAAGTTTTGTTGTTTTTTTTTTTTTTTTGCGGAACTAGAGGCCTTTATTTTTCATTTTTTGATAGTAGGTAGACAGGAAAGAGGGGCAAAGAGATGGGGAGACATTCGGCAAAGGTCGCGGGGTCCGGGACTCGAGGACTATAGCTTCTGCACATGGTTGCGCCCCTTAACCCCTACACCACCAGCGCCACGCCCTAAGCTACAAGTTTAATACATGACACTTGAGGTTAGATTTAAATTATTTTACCACCCTCTAAGGACCAGGGCCCGTATTCACAAAGAATCCTCAAAAGTCCCTAAAAGGAGCTCCTAGTGACGTCATTCAATTTTTACCTCGATAAGATAAGTTATTCCCAAAGCACCTTTAGACCTTACTAGAGCTCCTAAAGTGAACAAATGTTAAGAGTAGTGAGGAGGACTTTTAGTGAGCCTAGGAGTGTCTTCAGTGGGGAAGATGGTGGAAAGACAAAAAGAAGAGATATTCTCTGAACAGTGAATTAATAAAACACTACAAGCTCGACCGTGCAGGGATCCATCTCCTTAATAGTTGAGTAAATGAGCACATAAACTTCTATAACAATCATACAATTATTAATATAGACATAAAATTAACATAATCATCCCCCTAGGGCAAAATTAAATAGTTTAAGCGACAGGACTGATTAAAGGTGCACCTCTAGCAAAGTGATATCAGGAAGGATAAATAAATAATAGAAACAATAATAAATGACCATGAATAAAGTAAATAAGTGCACAAAATTACAAACGATATCATACAGAATTATTTAAATATTTACAGACTAAAATGCTTGCAAAATTATATATATATAAAAAATCTCTATCTCCATTTTGTTGTTCATTTTATCAAATTAATTCTCATTATACAGGAAGTACAGGAACGACCACCATGGTGAGTAAACACAATAAGCAAATTTAAAATAATGACAAGCTTGTAAATAAGCTACATTCAAACATATTGATTCTGTGTGACGATTAATTTTACTTTGCTAAGTTTTATCATCATTATTTACACATTTCTAAATTCTATCATCGGTTAATTTCTCTCCAGAGATTACTAGGAGTGTTTGTTTTTTTTTTTTGCAACAATCAATAACCGCTCTTAGAAGACCGCGTCACACCTGGCAACGGGGTCAACCATACCTCCTCACTAAGATAGGAACTTCTGTTGTCTCCTTGCTTAATCGCTCTCAGCAGCAAACTGGTCACTTTTAAGCTAGAAGTCCTAGCCAGGAATTATAGGCTAAGTCAGTAGTTCTCTAATAAAACTGAGAATCTTTGTGAATGCGGGCCTAGATAATTATGTTTCGACACATAAAACCCTAAAATAATGAGGGCATACCTTCTTTTCTCTGACTAAATGTGCAAACAAACCACAAACCAAGGTGTGAACTTGAACTATCCTTCACCTTTATCGAATTTTAACTTGTTTGCTGATGTTTTAGAATATTCCAGCACTAAACGATCTGAGGTTTCTGTGCTGCACACACATTACATTTAAACTGGGATCCGACCTCAGCTCATGTGCAGATTATGATGCTCCACAGAGACTTCTTTATTCCAGCTTTAATTGGAGTAACATGCTCTGCTGTGCTCGACATTCCATGCAGAACAGGATCTGTTCTGTGTCAATGCACTGTACATAGTCCACTGTTGAAAACATTAGCCTGTACATTTTAGAGGTTTGATCAACCGAGATTCTAAATGATGCTGCATTAACATCATTGATCAAGGCAGTTTACTTGGGCACATTAAGCCAATACTACTTCTACAAAGCCATAACACTGTGGATGTTGTTAAACCCTGCTCCAAAACTAAATGATGCCTGCAACAGTACTGCAGTAAACATTGCATTTCTTGATTTAACAGATAAAGGACTTTTCAGCCAATGTCTGGATGATGTGATGACGGGTGGAATAGCAAAGGCCTACTTGACTTCTCTTTTCGGGGGAAAGATTGAGGTGAAACTGAATGATGGCCAGTGCCCTGTAAAGGAGACAGATGTTCTGTACTACTTCCACACCTCACGAAACCCGCCAGAGTGTGGAATAGAGAAAAAGGTAAAGGATAGCTTCAGAGTAAAAAAACAAAACAGATGTGCTTCACATTTAAGCCCCAGGTACACTATTACATTCCAAAAGAAGAAAATCCTTATTGAGGCATAAGATTTTCCCAAAACAAGAATGCTGGTTGCAGGAGTATTTCAGCTCGTAAATACTTAAAATTATTTGCCCTCAGGAACAGGCCAAGAAAATGACATTGGATAAGGATGGATGTTGAGATTTCATTATACCTTCTTGTCATGAGTGTTCCCCTTTACTGCCTTGTTGTCACCCTTAATTCAAACAAATTCAAACAACATTTTATCATCAGGTAAAGATGACCTGAGGAAATTGAAAAAGCAGATTCAAAAGATTTGTGTATTTATCGAAAAAAGGCATCCATACCATCCTCATCCTGTGTGAAGTAATTGCCCTTAATCCTGATTCATCAATTAACTTTGATTAACAAAATTTTTTTTTGCATTGTACAGCCAGGCTTGATTTCTGCCAGACCTAGAAACTACTTAAGCAAGACGACATGCAGTGCTTCAAAATATATTGCAAAGCAACATATCATTTCCAGATCTAAAGAAACTTATTAGCAGCCAGTTACGAAGTCCTTTCTAAGGTTTTGGGACTAAGAGCCATTATCCACAAATGGAGAAACTATGGAATTGTGGTGAACTTTTCTAGGAGGGGTTAGCCTACCAAAATCACTCCAATGGTCATTAGCAACTCATCCAGGAGGTGGCAAAAGAACCTAGAACAACATCTAAACCACTGCAGGCCTCACTTCTTAGGTCAGAGTTCATGATTCAACAATAAGAAAAAGACTTGTGGTATCTATTTGAAAGATGATCCCCAAGACCTTTTGGGAAAATATTCTGCGGATTGGCAAGACAAAAGTTGAACTTTTTTAGAAGGTTGGTTTGTGTGCATTGTATCTTGGATAAAACCAGTATTTCAGAAGAAAAATTACACCAGCAGTCAAACACGGTGGTGGTAGTGTGATGATTTGGGGCTGCTTTGCTGTGTCAGGTACTAAGAGATATTTCATGACACTGTACAGTTCATTGTTTCTCATGACATTTTTGTTGATTAACGGAGATGCAAAGAATGGACACTGCATGTGTTATCAAATTGAATTCACCAGAATTGTACATTGATGGAAAGTTTGTACAATAAAGCAGCAAATGTTTTTTTTGTTATTTTGCAAATAAATGTGTGTCTTCCAGGTGAACAAAACCCACATCGTGCTCCAAAATTCTCTAAGCATCAGTCTGACTAGAGAGCACACAATCAGCCGGCGGGATCTCAAGGTGGTCTGGAAGTGCATCTACCCTAGACATTATGTCCGAAACGCTCAAGTTGTTACTGATATGGAATGGTGAGGCATGGGTTCTAGTGTTTCCAACCTTTTTTAAATCAACTTACTGTTGAACTGGAAATCTTGTTTGAATGTGCTGTTTTTTTTTTGTTTAGGCTGTCCTCACTTTCCATGGTGGAGTTTAACTCATCAGTACAGCTGGGGCTGACCATGTACTTGTTTAAGGACGAGTCTTACGCCCATGCTTACACGGATACCGTTGAGCTGCGACATGAGGACACCTTATTCTTCCAGGTGGCCCTGCTGGACAACCGTTCTTTTGCCTCCGATGTGCTGCTGCAGGTGGAGTCCTGCTGGGCCACCGAGAGCACCGACCCACAGGATGCAGTCCAGGCTGTTTTTCTTAAAGACGGGTACTTTTTTTGGATCTTCTCACCCGTGTGCCATTAAGCTTTGCACGGTTAAACAGATCATCATGTTCAGTACCCTTCAAATTTATTTATAACCCTTAGAGCACGGGAACTTTTTATGCTTTTTTTTTTTTCAAGTGACACAAAAATTTCAATACAAAGTAGTGGTTATTTATGAAATAAAAGGAAAAGGAAATGATTTTTTTTCAAAATTAAAAATCTCAAAAGTGTGGCATGCATTTACATTCAGTCCTCTCTGAGTCAATACTTAGTGGAACCACCTTTAGCTGCAATTACAACTGCAGGTCCATGGTCTTGTGGAGACCTGGTGGGCCACTGGATGCAGGTCGATACTGGGACATAGAGACTGATATTTTTGTGGAAAAAAAACAAGAAAAAAGTGCAGTGTTGGTCTCATCTGACCAAACAGCTTTTGCAGCATGTTTACTGTGACCCCGTGACGGCTTAAAGCAAACTTGAGCTCTTAAGGCTTTCTTCTTGCCATTCTTGGCTGTCTCTTTGATTAATGCTCTCCTTGTCCAGGCTGTCACCTCAGGTGGAAAGCATTGTCTTGAAGGTTAGCGGGTGCTCTTTACATCTTGAGATGGATTAAGCAATGTTCTGTGAGATGTTCAAAGCTTGGATAATGTTGTATAAGCTGTACCTACTTTAAATTTCTCAACTCTCTCCCTGCCCTGCCTGCTGTTTTCCTTGGTCTGCATCACGCTTGTTGATTGTCACGTTTGTTATCTAATGTTTTGGAACAAGCCTTTGAGTCCTTCACAGAACAGCTGGATTTACAGTGGAGTTGCATTATATACAGATGGTCCAATTGGCTGCACTCCAGTTTATTTAGGGTTATAAGACTGAAGGGGTGATTACTAAAGTATGTCACACTTTGTTTTGTATAAATCATGTCATCGGCCTTCACTTCAGTTATATGCTACTTCACGTCACATGAACGATGATAAATTGCAACAAAATATTTAGAAATTTGTGTTTGCAATGTGAAAAAGTTGAACAGACTTTATACCAACTTAACTGTTTTCTTCAGCTGTCCCACTGACAACACGTTCCAGTGGCTCTCCGTTAATGGCCTGGCACAGAGAAGCAGATTTTCCATCCAGATGTTCCACATGCCCAAAGGCCTACCACTGTACTTCCACTGCCTGACCAACATATGTGGACAAAAAGAAAACTGCACAAAGGTAAAACCATGCAGCTAATCTTGGTTCACCAGACAATGGCTTCAAATCAGAGCATAAATTTTAGACCTGGTTGGTATAATCCGCATTCTTCCTATGATATCCCCTGTTACTACATGAACTCTAGATTGGATCAAAATCCATTTTAATCAGTCTACATCCTGGGTTTTGTTTACACTTGTGTTAACACCTTGCTGGTGATTGGACTCATGGAAATATCTGAACAATTGGACCACAATTAAATGCACCAGGCCAGTTAAAGTTGTGGGTAAAAGTTGAACAGCCTCAGCAATGGAATAAATATAATATAGACCAGATTTAAAACCATCTAATTTATCTAAATTATTTTAATTCAATTTATTTGATTTAAAACAGAAAAGCAACAAAGTATTTTTACAGCTGCTAAAAACATAACATCATATATAGACTATATTATTATATAACAAATATACATTACTAGTTACGTTATTGATATTATTTTGATGCTTTTGACTTTCTTGGAATTTGGAGCTCTGATCTGGGAATTTTGACACACTAGAGTAGAGCACATTCTGGCCACAGGTTGGAAAACCAGTGGCTGCTTGTTGTGTACAGTGACATGCTAACTACTATTAGCATTATTCTGTTCACTCAGTGCATTTAAAGAGAAAACTGAAAGGCTCACAAATGGAGGATGAACAGTTCTGTGCCCCACTGGTTTAAAAATATGCAACCCATCAGAACTTCAAATAACATTTAACACAGGATCTGACTTGAAACCTTGCAGTTCGGACCAGGTACCAAGACACAGCTGATATTAGCTGGTTAATTTGTCAGGCTATGTCATCATGTAAAGGCTGACAAAATTGTGCTTGTTAAGTTTCCAAGGCCAGACGGTGCTCCTTAGTTGTGACTGGACATGTAACCAATGCATCCAAACTGTCTTTCTTGTAACTACGAAAAAGTGAAACCGACAGCGCACAGCAGTGGGTAGGGCAGGGTCGGTGTTGCATTACTCTATGATGGAGAAAGCTCGGGTCAAAGCAGCACATTCTTTGAGCATCATGAAAAGGATTTCAAACCATTGGAACAGTTTTATAGAACATTTCAGCAGCTTTAAAACCGCAATTCTTTCAAGTCTTACTGTAGCTTCATACGGGTGACTGAGCCAAAGCTGAATACAAACCACAACTTCCTGCGTGTTTATTCAAAGCAAATGTTTTAGTATCTGATCTCTAGGATATTAAAACTGACATCTTTTGAGAACAACCATATCAAAATCAAAATGTTTTCATTTTAGATGGTTTTAAAATTTTGTTTCTGAAGATATTATGCTGTGTACCAGACAGGTCATTATCTCTAACTTCTTTTGAGTCTTCAGAGAGCCTCAGGATTTTTTATGTCTGTGAAATGGCACTAATTACAATAAAGATACAAACTTTTATTTTATTTTGTGCCATTGATTATTTTAATGCAGAACTGCGCCAGACAGCAGCGTCCCAAAAGGTCAGCGGGCCAGACAAACGGACAGGAGAAACAAGCTGCTGTTGTGTCTGCTGGGCCACTGACTATCAACATGCGGGTGAAGTCGATCCATCCATCTCATTGTGAGTTTATCAGTTCAGATTTATCAAACAGCAGCAAGAGCACCTGTTGAAACAGCAATGTGTGTGTTTTTTTTTTTATTTTGTTTTGTATTCAAATGAACGCATTTTAATTAGAAAGTTATATAATCTCCCTAATTATCCCTACAAACATCCTGGCATGTGTTTTGGGTAAGATGACTTATTTCTATCTCTTTCAGGGGCAGAACACATGAGCATGGTTGTCATCATTGCTGCATCTATAAGCTTTTTGGGAATCTGTGTGCTCTCACTGAGTGCAATCAAAGCGGTCATGGTGTACTATGAGAAGCTACGGCTGCAATAAACAGTTTGAAGCCACCTCTGAATGTCTTTTGTGTTGTGACCATGGAAACAGCTCAACCAGGGATCAAAACGAATAACTAAACATTGTAATTATCAAAATGCTGTTAGATGGGGACTCCAAAGGAGAAGGTGAACAAGAACACGCTGCCTGAGAATGAGGAGACTGGTGGACTACTGAAAGAAGAAATGGTTTATAGAAAATGCCTAATTTTGATTTCTGTAGTCTACCCAGATGCTGGTGAAAGCTTAAAATGGTAAATACATGACTGACTTTAAGGTCATTTATTTTTCATGTGCTTATCACACTGTGATCAGTCAAGAAAAAAAAAATCTCCAAGGTTCACAAAGTGGACTAAAGTGTAAAACTTCATAAAATTCCAAAGAATGGAGATCAAATCAGGTGACAACAGGTCTTAAGAAAAACTGTGTGGGCCAAGCAAAATGTCAATGCATATATGAATAGGAAGGAATATGTAAGATGGTTTTAAAAATGTCTGGTAATTTCTGTTCAGTGGCCTTTACTCTAATGGTCCTTAGTAAAATCCTGTAAAACTGACTGGTTTCAGAATTCAAATGTTACTAGTCTATGTATGTGTAATTTATTCTCCACATAAAATAAGCTGAAGGCCTCAGAGGTTTGTTACCAAACATTAGGGAAGAAACGGCATCATTGAGACCAAGGAACACAACAGACACTTCAGGGATGAGGTTGTGGAGGAGTTTAAAGCAGGCTGGGTTAGAAACCGACAGTCTTGTTAAGGAGAGCATAAATCATAGAATCATCCTAAAGGCCCATGTTATGGAGGAGCTGCAGAGATTCAATGCAGGGCACATTTCCTTTTATTTGCAATAAATGTTTTTAAAAACCAAGAATTTTAATTTACAATTGTCCATTAATTTGTGTCGGTCTGTCAAATAAAAGACACTGAAATTTGTGGCTGTGATGTCCTTAAAAATGTTAAGACAAAAAGTTGAAGGAATATGCCTACTTTTACAAGCTGCTGCGACTGATTGAAAGCATTAAGTTTAACTGAGCTAAGGCCGGAAGGAGCAGTTCCGAACTTCCTGTCGGGAAAACCTATTCAGCTGGCTGGTTCTGTCCGAGCCTCGGTCATTCCGTCAAATTCTTACACATTTGGATCATGACCTTCTTATGGAGACCAGTCATTTTTGACGCACTTTATTATGGTGGATTTGTGTTTACAGTCAATAAATGCAACTCTAGTCAAAACGTTTTACTACAGCTGTATATACATAATTCTGCTATCTGTGTTGAAAACCCGCCTGATACTAGGGAGATCCGAGCAGTAGTAGTAATAAAACAAAAACAAAACAACGCACTTTACAGGAAGAAGCGCGGCTTTGCGTCACTTCCGCTTCTTCTCAACAATGGCGGCCTCCACAACTAAAGACGGCATGAGTGGAGCCCAAACAGCTAAAAGCCCAAAAAAGACGAAAAGCCAAGGTAAGTTCTGGATGCTGGAGAGTCCAGGCCTGTTAGCTGCTACCCAGAAAGCAGTTCATTGTTTACAGGCGCGCTTTTAATTCCGATTTTACTGAAATTTTCACGGTCATTTACAGTGCACGCATGGGAAAATCACTTTCCTTAACGTTAACTGTTTACACATCGAACCGTGGAAATAAACAACGACGCATAGTTTTAAAAACACTAAACACGCGATGATTTACAATACAGTTTAATGTTAACCCGCTGAGTCAAGTCAAGTTTATTTATATAGCGCTTTTCAGCAACAAGGCACTCAAAGCGCTGTACGTAAGGAAAAATATAATGATACAGAAAATCAAACACAGAAAAACAAATCAAATGACACTAATAATCCTTGGGAGTTCACTGGTAAGAGCTGGTTCTAATCCAATCTTTCTAATAGAGGTAATTAGCTCATCAAGTCCTATGTGGTAAGGAATTCATCCTGTGCTAGAAGAAAAATGATCATATTAATCCTTGAGGTCCAGTCATTCAAATAAGCTGGGTCACTGGTATAAAATAGTTTTAGTCCAAACTTTTTAAATACTAATGATGTTTGGCTTTCGCCTGTAATCCTTCTGAGAAATCAAAAAATCTATGAAAAGTAATGAAATCACACATTTAGGTAGATGAGTAAAAGAGACCACATTAGGTAAGAAGTGGGGAAAAAAATCATATTTCACACATTACCCTTAGCAGGATACAGTTTGAGATTGCAAAATAAAAACTCAGCACAAAGAAGCAACATATATACGAAACAACATCATGCAGGGGATCCGGTGAAGGCCTTATGAAGGGGTGCAAATGTTTATCTTGAGCATGTGTGTGTGTGCATGTGATTGTGTGCAAAGTAAGTCTGTGAAGCACTGTCACAGAGGCCATTGTCCTTTATGGTACGATGGAATGTAAATCAACCGGCCACACAGTTCTGAGCAGGTCCACGGATGTCCTCAGGGAAGGGAGGGGGCAGAGGGAGCATAGCATCATGTTTACATAACTTCCAGGAGAAGTTGAAGATAGCCAGCCATCAAGACCGTGCAGGGGAGCCAGATTCAGAAAAACAACAATTATTTGGGTTAGGCTGACTCTTAATTTTCCGTTAGCTTTGAGAGTCTCGCTGGTGCTTCTAAAATGGCGAATCCAAACAGCCAAATTCCAGATCCGAGTGAACAACTTTCTCCAAAATTCATCCCATTTCACCCGAGTCCAGGAACCGCAACCTGGCTGCGATCCTGTGTAAGGATCACATCCAGTCTGCGGATGGCAGATATGGGAGGGTGCGGGAGACAGAGAAAAGCGTCCTCCTCCACCGAGAGCAGAAAGAAAAAAGATCATCTCTGTGACAATATTATAAGCTGATACAATCCTATAACACAGGCTGTTGTGTTTAATGACGATCATCTGCTACTGGCAGATCTTTACTGATGTGATCTTTGTGTCCTGCAGTGGATGAATCTGAGCTCCTGACTGTTCCTGATGGGTGGAAGGAGCCGGCGTTCACTAGAGACGACAACCCCCGCGGGCTGCTGGAGGAGAGCAGCTTCGCCACACTGTTTCCCAAATACAGGGAAGCTTACCTGAAGGAGTGCTGGCCGCTGGTGGAGAAGGCTTTAGGAGAGGCAGTATGTACACACATTCATCCCGCTGATATCCTCTGATTCCACACTGGTACCCAGATGTTTCCCTATATATACGAAGACCTTACACCTAATAATCATCTAACTACCAGAAAAGCATAGAGAAGTTTTAATTTTTTCACCACCTTGTGAAAAACCTATACATTAATCAGGCATAGCATCATGACCACCTGCCTAATAGTGTGTGTGTTTGCCTTTTGCTGCAAAAATGTTAGCAGAAGACCCTCTGATTCCTGCTCGTATGGAGGTGAGGTCTCCCCTGGAGCGGACCACAGAGATGCTCCACAGATGGAGGCAACACCTCAAAATTATTGTTGTGCTCCTCAAAATGCTTGCGGGTTATCATACTGAAAGAGGCCAGAGCCATCAAGGAGTTCTGCTTCCACCTGGACTGGTCTGCAGCAATTCTGAAACCTTCCAGTAAGAGCTATAGTAGCAGCCGTTGGATCGGACCACACGATGTGCATCAGCTTTTAAAGGATGTGTAAACTGCAGACCTGGAAATTCTTACACTTGCAAATGTTTCCTGCTTCTAACATCAACTTTGAGGAAAAAACCTTCACCGGTTCACCTTGTTCAGTGAAAAGGATTTGCTCTCTACAGATTTCTTCTGTTTTTGCTTTTTCGTCACATTTAAACGTTTCAGATCATAAAGCAAACTTGAATTTCAAAGATTTCCTGAATTTTCAAATGTTGATTTCTCATAAATTAACTTTGATTATGGGAGAGTTCATAGGCAAAAACCACAACTAATCAAAAGGACTACAAAGGCCTGCCTCACATTTGCCCAAAACATCTCGATGATCTCCAAGACTTTCGGAAAAATGTTCTGTTGACAGATGGGACAAAAGCAAATGTTTTAGAAGGGGTTCATCTTATGGATGGCACAATTGGTACAACCAGGTATTAGGTTCATGGGGGAATTACTTTTTCACAGGGGGCCAGGCAGGTTTGTGTAGCTTTTTCCTGTAATAAATGAAATCATCATTTTAAAACTGAATTATTACAGAGTTTTGGATGATGCTTTGGTTCTTTTGGAGCTTAAATGTAAGGAATAATCTCAAGTCTTAGAGGTATCTGTTACTTGTTGAATTACTGTTGCCTCACATGGGACAGTTCATTAGTGCAGAGGTTTTTAGTCCACAGCCAGCAGCAACCTACAAGTCATGTTGTGTCAAATGTTTCTCTCAGCACATCAAAGCTTCTCTAGACCTGATAGAGGGCAGCATGAGTGTCAGCACCACCAAGAAGACATTCGACCCGTACGCTATTGTGAAAGCAAGAGACGTAATTAAGCTGCTGGCGAGGAGCGTCCCATTTGAGCAGGTAAAGGCCTCTGCTCCTTTGATTGCGACCTACCTGGTTAGCACGGTCACTGCTCATGGTCAGCACTACTGATTATTACCTTCCATCTGATCCTGGATGTTTCCAGGCTGTCCGCATATTACAAGATGACGTGGCCTGTGATATCATCAAAATTGGGACCCTTGTGAGGAACAGAGAGCGGTTTGTAAAGCGAAGGCAGCGGCTGATTGGTCCCAAGGGCTCCACCTTGAAAGTAAGACCCACGTAGTAACTATTTATTTAAATGTAATTGATTATTTATTTAGGCGTTTTTTATAATATCTAAGAGATATCCATCCATAACTTGTTGCATCAGATTCAATTCGACTTAACTGGTTGGGGAAATATTTAATATTTGGAATTAAAAGCATTGGTTTGAAAATGAATTTCACTAAACTGAAACTGAATTTATTTGCTTTGAATTTGTTACGCATTTGTTCTGGTTATGTCCATACTCTAAAGCTTTTTGGCAACATTCCTGTAACTATATGGATTCAAATATTTTAGAAAATTTTAAAATACTATGGGAAAACTTTCTAATTGGATTTCAACAACACAGCAAAATGTATCCAAAGGTTTTCTTCATTAACCAATGAATCATCCAAGCTAAATTTCACTTACATAAATTCAATTCAATTTAATTCAGTTTATTTATATAGTGCCAATTCACAACACATGTTGTCTCAAGGCACTTCACAAAAGTCAGGTACATGCATTACAATTAATCCAAATCATTGAACAGTGCAGTCAGATTCTGTTATTTATTCAAATTAGATAAAAAGTTTGTCTATCTAAGGAAACCCAGCAGATTGCATCCAGTCAGTGACTTGCAGCATTCCCTCCTCCCGGATGAGCATGTAGAGACAGTGGTCAGTCACTGGCGTTGACTTTGCAGCAATCCCTCATACTGAGCATGCATGTAGCGACAGTGGAGAGGAAAAACTCCCTTTTAACAGGAAGAACCCCCAGCAGAACCAGGCTCAGTGTGAGCGGCCATCTGCCACGACCGACTGGGGGTTAGAGAGAACAGAGCAGAGACACAAAGAGAACCAAAGAAGCACTGATCCAGGAGTACTTTCTATGGGAAGGAAAAGTTAAATGTTAATGGATGTAGCTCTTTTGTCGTTTCACCTAGAAAGAAAGAACAGATAAACTCTGAGCCAGTTTCAAGGTTAGAGTCTGAAAGAGAGCACATAGAGTTAGTTTCAGTAAAAGCTCCGCCAGTAGCTATGTCTAGGAGAGAGAAAGGGTTTTTAAACACTGAAAGACCGGGGCCATGTGGATCATCGGTAGAGGGTGAGCATTAAGTTGTTGCCAGCAGAAGCTTGGAGGATGCCCCTCTCCTGACAGTTGTCACAGGTAGACACAGAGTCAGGCCAGGTGTAGCTTCTAGGAAGAGAGAAAGAGGAGTACAAAGTTAAAGCTGAAAAAAACAGCAAATAATACAAAATTGAAGAGTAGTGTGAGAAAGTAGCGAAGAGGGTGAAAGTGGTCATTATGTCCTCCAGCAGCCTAAGCCTATAGCAGCATAACTACAGAGATAGCTCAGGATAACCTAGGCCACTCTAACTATAAGCTTTATCAAAAAGGAAAGTTTTAAGCCTAACCTTAAAAGTAGACAGGGTGTCCGCCTCACGGACTAAAACTGGGAGCTGGTTCCACAGGAGAGGAGCCTGATAGCTAAAGGATCTGCCTCCCATTCTACTTCCAGAGACTCTAGGAACCACCAGTAAACCTGCAGTCTGAGAGCGAAGTGCTCTGTTAGGAACATATGGAACAATCAGCTCTCTGATGTATGATGGAGCTAGATCATTAAGGGCTTTATATGTGAGGAGGAGAATTTTAAATTCTATTCTGGATTTAACAGGGAGCCAATGAAGGGAAGCTAAAGTAGGGGAAATATGATCTCTCTTTTTAATTTTCATCAGAACTCTTGCTGCAGCATTTTGAATCAGCTGAAGGCTTTTAACTGCCATTTTGGGACATCCTGATAGTAAAAGAATTACAATAGTCCAGCCTTGAAGTAACAAATGCATGGACTAGTTTTTCAGCATCAATCCTGGACAGGATATTTCTAATTTTTTTTTGGCAATTTTCCCGGAGATAAAAGAAGGAAATCCTAGAAACCTGTTTAATATGGGATTAAATGACATGTCCTGGTCAAAAAATAACACCAAGGTTTTTTACTTAATTATTGGAGGTCAATTTAATGCCATCCAGGTTAAGTGATTGACTAAGCAGTTTCTTTTTTAAAGACTCCGGTCCAAAGACGACAACTTCTGTCTTGTCTGAATTTAGAAGGCCCGAAATTTAAAGACATCCAAAGTTTTTATGTCTTCAAGACATGCTTGTAGTCTATCTAATGGTTGGACTCATCAGGATTTATGGATAAGTAAAGCTGAGTGTCATCAGCGTAACAGTGAAAATTTATTCTATGCTGCCTGATAATTTTACCTATTGGAAGCATATATATATATAGTAAAGAGAATTGGCCCAAGTACTGAAATGTAAATGTTTAGAGAAAAAGCCTAACTCTAATGTACTTTTAATTGAACTTAAACAATATTTGTATACTATCTGATTTTTCCCCTCACCAAAACACACAAAAAAACCATTTCGGTTTGTTTTCAGCTTAAAATTCTGGACAGCTTAATCTCTTAGAATAGATATTTATTTGACACTCCGTGGCAATACGTCTTTTTAATGTACATTTTCTTGTCTCCTATGGTATACCCCTTGGCATACTTTTGTTCTGTTGTATTTAGTCTCTATATTATGTTGTTTAAGTTGAAAATAAAGTAAAAAAAAAAGGATGCAGCCCCTGAATCTGGACACAGCAATAGTGAATGACATCCGTGAATCAGTAAATCTGTGTTTGATTAATCTATGGGTTCAAGAACCTGGATGTGTGACACAAAAAACTGAATTTTGGAGCTGAAATTGAATTATAGGACTGAAAGTGAAAGTCATCAAACTGAATTTTCAATACAAAGCAAAGCAATTATCAAAGAAAACAAATTCAGTTTCAAAGCAAATAAATTAGGATTCAAACCATTAAATTCAGTTTCACTTTAGTGAAATTCATCTTCAAACCAATGCATTTAATTTCAAATTATGCAAATACAGATTCATGCTGAGCAATTCAAATTAAGTTTCTGATGGCACAACTTTCTTCCTATAATCCATGTTTTACTTGCTTTGTATTCAGCCATGGAATTGCATTCCTAGATAAATGCCACTAGGTGGCAGCAGTGTGCTGTTTTAGCCGCTTAGTCACTTCTCTGTAATTCAGTGTACAGATTATAACTATCTATTTTAACTATATCTATTTATAACTAAATCTTACAAATCTAAAGTTAATTATATAACCTATTTAATTGTCATATATTAATTATATATATCATATTTTTTTCCTTGCTTTCTAGGCATTAGAGTTGTTGACCAACTGCTATGTGATGGTGCAGGGTAACACTGTGTCAGCACTGGGGCCCTACAATGGCCTTAAAGAGGTAAGAGTGCCACAGCGGCCTGTCATAGTAGTGGGTGGAATGGTTTATAGCTAAGAGGCATATTTGCAAGATAGGCATAATCATCCAATCACAAATCGGCTTACTTTAAAGTAATTAAAGTAGGGCAGAATTTTACACACACAAAATAGGAATTGCTTCATTGTCACAACAATCTCTTATTACACAGGTCCGCAAAGTGGTAATGGAGACCATGAAGAACATCCACCCCATCTACAACATCAAGGTATGTTCAGCTGCTCTCAGACACATGGCTAGGTTAACAAGCATCCTGTTTAAGCCAAAGATGGAAGACATTCACGCTAATTCATGTCCAATGAAGATTTTCTCCATCCTTGTTCTTGATTTCCTGACTGAAGCGAACTCCTCTGGGTTTGAATGCCAGGGCTGGCTCAACCTGGAGCTGAGGGCATGAAAAAGCAAATATTCACTGTTTAAGGTCCAGATGTTTGATTTCCACACCACGACTGTCTGTTTTGGCAACTGTTTCCAAACGGCCAAATCTGCCATTTTTATCTGCAGGGGGAAGTGTAGGGGCTGTCTTTCAGCCAGCTGACTGGGAGTGTGCAGATGCTGGTCCATACAGCAGTAGAAAATACCATTAGCATTAGTCATTAAAGTCTACATCTTTAATTACCCATAACTTTCACCGTTCTGCTGCTATTGTTCCACTAACCACCTCTCTTTTAATCTCTCTTACTGCCTCAACCCTCAGACACTGATGATCAAACAGGAGCTTTCTAAAGACCCGGACCTCCGGACACAGAATTGGGAACGCTTCCTGCCCAAGTTCCGCCACAAGAACCTCTCCAAGCGCAAGGAACCCAAGAAGAAGAGTGTGAAGAAGGAGTACACCCCGTTCCCTCCTTCACAGCCTGAAAGCAAGGTCAGGAGGGGTTTGCTTGTGAAAAAAATGAATGTGTGCAACTACCTTGAAATGATCCCTTCTACTAAGTCATAATACAGTCCAAATGTAAGAGACATTTTATTGGATTTTAGTTGAAACCAAGTATTTGCTAAAAGGGACACTACCTTTTTTGGTCATATTGGATTACCAAAATAATTTCTATTTGCTGAATTTTAAAATTATGAGAATTTCTTTAAACTGTCTTCTAATTAAGGAGATGACATAGATTTCCTTCGTTGCTGGAATGACCTTTGGTTCTAATGTTTTGAGTATCTTTCCACTGGCTTCTTGCTGTAGTTTCTCAGACCTTCATACCATTTTGATAACCACTGTAAAACATTGACCTTGTTGTCCTTAAGTCACCGTCCAACTAATTAGGCGTTATAATTCTGGTCATTGTCTGCTTGGAAGACCCATATGTGCCCAAGCCCTAACTTCCTGGCTGATGTCTTCAGATGGTCAGCCCATGTTGTTAGAGGAGGCGGTTCAGTGTGGATAATGGCTCTTTTCTGCCAGCTTCAGCAAGAAGGCAGTGTGTTTGAGGTGTTGCTTCAAAATACATGCACAGTTCAGAAGCTTGCAAAGCTGTGATATCATCAGCTAGGCTTTCTAAAACTGAGTTAAAGACAGTAATCTTATTTCAAAGAAAGCAAACAAACTCTCAACGATTGTCTCTCATTCTGTCATTGTTTTAGTAATTCTGACTCTGCTCATACTATGTATGTAAATATCTGGTTTATATTGAGACAAATTAGTAACCTTTACTGTTTTGATTGCTTCACAGGTTGATAAGGAGCTCGCTACAGGTGAATTCTTTTTACGTGAAAGCGTTAAAAGGAGGAAGAAGATGGAAGAAATTAAGGTAGGCATTTATTTTGTTCCTTCTGTTGCTTAGTTGTAACCATTTTTTCATGTAAAAACGAGACTTCTTTAAACTTTGCAACAAAAAAAAAAAATCTCTGAAACATGAGAAAAGTTACTTCATCCTGAAGAGTGGTACATGTGACTGTCGTTGTTCCCTTTTTAGGTCAAACAAGCAGAAGCACTGAGCAAGAAGCAAGAGGAGCGGAACAAAGCGTTCATTCCTCCCAAAGAGAAGCCGTTAATGAAGAAGACAGCTAAAGGTAGATGGAATACACTGATCTGAGATCAGAGGATTTATATGTAAAGTCCTGATTAACCATCTGAGTGTTTGTGTCACAGCTCCTACAGAAAAACTGGACATCGCAGCCATCAAGGACAAAGTGAAAAAGGCTAAAACCAAGAAACTGGGAGCTCCACCTGTGATCCCACTTCCTCCCCCCAGTAGCACAAAGGACAAAAAGAAGCAAAAGAAAGCAAAAGACAAAGGCTAACAGCATGTGATCCCCAATCATATAAGTGACATGTACCTTAAGATGTGGTATTCGTTGGACAGTTCACAGATACTAGGAACTCGTCGGACGATTGGGAGTGTATGAATTCTTCCCACATTTCCACAAAGTCTCAAAACATGCTTTCATTCTTGTAGGATACAAATAGTGATGTACAGAGATACATTTCTTCCTTTGTTATCTTTGTTTCCTTTCCATTGCTACAGTTTATGGACAGATAATATAGGTTGTTTCTTGTTTTTCCTCAGACTGTGTGTCAGTGAGGACTCTGAGACACTGAGAAATGTAAAATTGAAGTTTTTTATGATCTGAATCCTGGATATAAATTGTTTTATTGTCATCCGTGTGTTCAGATTACATTGATATATTATTCCCACTAAAAGCTGACTGTTATCAGGGTCATAATTACTTTTATCAACTTGATGGTGTGTTCAGTTTGGATCCAGGAGTAGGAATTTATGAGTTCCAAGTCTGATGAGTCTGTTTAGCTTGTATTGCCCACCTCTAGAAATAGGAACTCAGATCTGTAAGAGACCTCACACCCATAGTACTTGTGCCCAGTTCATGACATTGATTCAACAAAGTGTTTGCAACATTCCTCCAAGAATTGTATCCGTATTGACATACAATTGCTATCATATCCATATACCAACAAAATATCCCACACCATTATACAACCACCAGCTACCTTTACCGTATGAATGTTGCAGCTGAAGTCGAGACTGATTGGACCAGAAGATGTACAACCTGCTATTGTCTAATTTTAGTGAGTCTGTGTGAATTATAGTCTCAGTTTCTGTCTTGATGGGGAGTTCTAGCTGATTCTTGTCCGTCTTGGAACGTGAAAACACGGACTCTACAGCGGAAATTGACTTCAGCGCAGGTTTCTCCTATCTTCTGCAGCTCAACACCAAAGCTTAACTGTTCGTTTATAGGGGACAGATATACAGGGTTAAGTTAATAAAGGCAGGGGAGGAATATTGTATGGTACACGTTTTCCATACAGGCGTCATCCGCAGAAAAATCCAGGCAAGAAGGTTTGGAGCTATCTCTACATAGAAGCCAGGAAAATGGAACAGTGGTGATGTTTTCTCTTGTCATATTGTGATTGATCAGATAATGGAGACATGCTCTTAATGTGAATTGCTTGATGATGTCCTATTTTATAAAAGAAAATCCCTTTCTAGCTCATCATGGGAGGCTGTCCAACTGGGTCTCCCATCAAAATGCCACAAAGCTCTACTCATAGCAGAAGACATCGGGGTAAAGGTAATGGACTGCGTATGCAGAAATACACGTCAAAATGAGGACAACGGGCCGGACGATCAGCACATCCACGAAGTTGTTGCTTCTTGAGGCAGGGTCCCAGTCTGGAGTCCAGTTATAGCCTAGAAGACAACAGGATCGGTTTTACAATGGTGTACAATTGCTTTCTTTTACTGATAGGTTTTTGGCTTTCCTGCCATGGCACTTACTTTTCCGTATGTCTCGTTCTTTACTGTCTGCAGAGACACAAAGATTCTTTAAAAAAGTACCCAGTTTGGATGGGGGGGGTTCTAGTAAATTTAGTCAAAAATTTGTCCTGCTCTTCATTAATTTAACTAGGAATAATACTTACAACAGAGCTTGTCCACACAACTGTCTTTACATCGAGAACAGGGAGCCCCGTTAATTTCATAAGGACTTCTTCCGATCACATTACCACTGTAAAGGAAGCATTAGTTTTGAATGCCATTTCCTGCTTCATCAAGCCGCTTCTGTTTCACACTTCATGTTCTCACAGTGTTTCATATCAAATGCAAAGTTTAAGTTACCCTGGGCTGTAGTTGCATACAAAAATGGCACCCTCATGAGCGGTAAATGTTTTGACCCCATTTGGGCAGAGCTGGACAGCGCAACCAACCTTGTAGCTGTTTGCCCACACAACCTGAAAGGAACAGCGATACAGTTGAAACCAGATATTTATATATATACAGTACAAAAAGACACATATTTATTTTTCTCTCTGACATTGAATCAGGTTCAACTTTTAGTGTTTTTCAATTTAGGATTACCAAAATCATTCTATCTGCAAAATTTCAGAAAGATAACACAGTTCTTTTTGCCTTCATTTAAATTCAGAATTTTCTAAATATTTGCTTAGTTTTTGGCCTTATCAACTAAATGACCAGGCTCAATTGTTATGGTTATCATTCCAAGAACGTCTTACAAAATATATATATTTATATAGCATTTTTGTAGTCATACGTTTCACTCAAGACCCCAATCCCACTCACAATTTGCACACATTCATACACCAATATGCAGGTCAGTAGGCAACTTGGGGTTAAGTGTCTTGCTCAGGGGAACACCGACATGTTACAGGAGAAAGCTGGAATTTAACCCACACGTTGGTGAGTGGGGGACGACTACCCATTGAGCCACAGTCACGTCCCACAGTTTGTGGAGAGCACCAGTTCCTCCTGTAGCTAAATACTCATGCTCCCACCTCCATACTTTAAAGATGGACTGGTGTTTGGAGGCTTGTAAGCTTCCCAATTTCCTTCAGATTTAACAAAAGTCGTTATGACCAAATAACTCCAAAAATAAGGTATTTTCCTGGAGTGCATTTGTAAACTGCTATCTGGCCTTTTTATGTTGCTTTTGCAGTAATGGCTTCTTCCCCTTTAATGGCATTCAGCTCATTTTCAGCTCACTGTTGAAAATGATACTTTCTTTCCAGCTTTAGTCGGCATCTTTACAGGATTTTTTGCTTTTGTTCTATATGGATGCATGTTCGAGGTGTTAATTCTACATGTGTGCCCCACTTTACCTCGAATGGTGAGAATTAACTTATTAGAGACTTACAAGTAGGGGTGCACCGATAGATCGGCCGGCTGATCTCCCGATTTCCTTAATTTCCAGAGATCGGTGATCGGCCGATACTTACATGTGTAAATGATCTTATCCACTGATCTTATCCATTGTGCAAGTTTTGTTTCTTTTTAAAATGTGAAAAATGAAAGACGGAAGGAACTGCAATGTTCTAAACCTTTCATTTATATTTGAGAGCACTTCCTCATGTGCAGTTAAAACAAGTTTGCATTGTTTTACAGGTATTGTTCAATGGTTTTTAATAAAATGAGATTGGAACTTTGTAGGTGTATTTTGACCTTGATAAAAGTGTCAGTTATAAATTAAAAAAAAAATCTTTATGGGCCAAAATCAGAATCGGCAGGTCAGGCATTTTAAAGATCGATAATCGGTGATCAGCCAGAAAACTGCAATCGGTGCACCCACACTTACAAGTCATGACATCATTATATAGGCTCACCCAAATAGTTTAAAAGGCATACTAATCCTAGTTTATGTAAACTTTATGTATATTAAATTCTCACTTTTCTGAAAATTAACAAATACAAAATATTTCTGTAATCTCAAGTGGTCTCAAAACAGGAGAAGCTCAGTGTGAATGGCAGGCCGGGAGCAAACAAGGACATGTTTTTATAATACAGTGTATGTAAACACCTGGTTTCAACTATAGATGAACCATGATATCACTGAGGACACACCTGTGTGTAGTGGCCACAGACACGTGTGCAGCTGTTTCCCTGGTAGCTGTAATACTTGCTTTCATTCACCCAGCTTTGTATGGCACACTTTACGCTGAAAATCGATGGCGGGTAGCCTGTCCATATGTTTTCTCCTACAGAGTGAAAGGTAGGGTGCACACGCTGGACCTCCTTCAGGTAGATGTTGTGTTGAAAATCACAGTGTCTCGCCCATGCTCTGGCAGTAACAGCCAAAGCTTCATCCCATGACTGCATGACATCATTAACACATGAAACCAAGATGAAACATAACACATTATTTTTAGATGTCACAGGAGCTTAGTAAAACTAGGGTAAATAGAACAGATTCTCGGTAATGAGTATGAACTAGATTGGTGAGAGCATTTCAGAGCATTGGGCAATGGACATACGTTTCCCTTTTTTAACTGACTTACTAAAATAAAATTACCTTTCAACCATATTCTCATTTACTATAGATGCACTTGTATATGTAGATTAGGCCTAAACAACCTTTCATCCATTTGTTGGCCTTAACAAAATGTTTTTTTCATGCTATTTTCATTTAATTGCAACAAAATTTCAGTTCATTCGAAAAACTGTTTAACCATCAGTCTTGATGGCTAACACCAGTCTGATCCCTCTTTTGGCAGTAGGACACAGGCTGAGATGTGCAGTACTTACCATGTACAGCATGTCGCTCGCTGGTGGATGGACAGCTGAGCGAGGGCTGTTGTGTTCCCTCACACATTCGTCAATGAAATCCTTGTCATCGATTTGTGGCAGTGACACGAGAAAGCTCCCAGATCCAGGATGATCACGGCCCACAGCAACATCTTCACAGTTCTCTGCAAAGCTGTAACTGCAGCAAGTTTAACTGCCACAGGAAATGATTCACTCTTGAGAAACAGGATGTAGTCTTTTTTTATTTTACTGCAATACTTCTACATGTATGTTTTGCATCACACTATTAATGCAGCTTTTAAAAAAGGTGACTCAATATACTGTCTATTTTGGTAAACAGAAAATGCACCCCCTTAATCTTCTAGCATTCTGGAGCCGGTTAAAACCTTGCTATTTAGGTTGAAATATTTTTGTAAGCTAAAGACATGAACCTGTATGTTGAAGCCTGCCATGCATTCATAGCCTGAAATTTCTGAGTTCTGAGCAGGTCCACAGATGTCCTCAGGGAAGAGAGGGGGCGGAGGAGCAGAGCTTCATGTTTACATAACTTCCAGGAGAAGTTGAAGATAGCCAGCCATCAAGGCCGTGCAGGGGAGCCAGATTCAGAAAAACAACAATTATTTGGGTCAGGCTGACTCTTAATTTTCCGTCAGCCTTGAGAGTCTCACTGGTGCTTCTCAATGGCTCAATGGTTAATCAGGTAAGAAGATGCGGTTTTGTAAATATTTTAGTTTCAACTGTGTGAATTTAAAGCTGTCTGTTGCTCCAGCTCTTGGATCTTTTTTTTTTTTTTTTTTTTGCTTTTGTTCATTGTACTCAGCTACAGTTTACAGTGAAGCTAAAATTTTGTTTTTCTGTTCCTTTCAAGCTGAAAGCCACGCTAGTTGCACCATCTACCAAGCAACTATCCTACAAGTAGTTCACCTACTAGTGGACTTGAGAACCTCGGGTTCCCTTCTTACTTCAATGTTGTGCCCACATAATAATTGCATATTATTTTATTTCTCATAGATGTTTCCTTTTGTATGATTTATGGAGATAAACAGTAATAAAAATCCTATGTAATATTTGATGTAATTATATATATTATTTTCTGAAAACATTGTTATATTTTTATTGGAAGTGGTTCTGATCTCTGTTTGGGCCTGTTGACCTCTGTTTAAACTATCATATTTTTGGGCAACCTTCAGCCTCCAATACAAATTTGAGAAGTCCCGCATGCATTTGAATTAAACCACCCTCGTGTAAACAGTTGAACTTCTCTTGTAGTTGGCAGTAACAGCCAAAGCTTCATCCCATGACTGCATGACATCATTAACACATGAAACCAAGATGAAACATAACACATTATTTTTAGATGTCACAGGAGCTTAGTAAAACTAGGGTAAATAGAACAGATTCTCGGTAATGAGTATGAACTAGATTGGTGAGAGCATTTCAGAGCATTGGGCAATGGACATACGTTTCCCTTTTTTAACTGACTTACTAAAATAAAATTACCTTTCAACCATATTCTCATTTACAATAGATGCACTTGTATATGTAGATTAGGCCTAAACAACCTTTCATCCATTTGTTGGCCTTAACAAAATGTTTTTTTCATGCTATTTTCATTTAATTGCAACAAAATTTCAGTTCATTCGAAAAACTGTTTAACCATCAGTCTTGATGGCTAACACCAGTCTGATCCCTCTTTTGGCAGTAGGACACAGGCTGAGATGTGCAGTACTTACCATGTACAGCATGTCGCTCGCTGGTGGATGGACAGCTGAGCGAGGGCTGTTGTGTTCCCTCACACATTCGTCAATGAAATCCTTGTCATCGATTTGTGGCAGTGACACGGAGAAAGCTCCCAGATCCAGGATGATCACGGCCCACAGCAACATCTTCACAGTTCTCTGCAAAGCTGTAAACTGCAGCAAGTTTAACTGCCACAGGAAATGATTCACTCTTGAGAAACAGGATGTAGTCTTTTTTTATTTTACTGCAATACTTCTACATGTATGTTTTGCATCACACTATTAATGCAGCTTTTAAAAAAAGGTGACTCAATATACTGTCTATTTTTGGTAAACAGAAAATGCACCCCCTTAATCTTCTAGCATTCTGGAGCCGGTTAAAACCTTGCTATTTAGGTTGAAATATTTTTGTAAGCTAAAGACATGAACCTGTATGTTGAAGCCTGCCATGCATTCATAGCCTGAAATTTCTGAGTTCTGAGCAGGTCCACAGATGTCCTCAGGGAAGAGAGGGGGCGGAGGGAGCAGAGCTTCATGTTTACATAACTTCCAGGAGAAGTTGAAGATAGCCAGCCATCAAGGCCGTGCAGGGGAGCCAGATTCAGAAAAACAACAATTATTTGGGTCAGGCTGACTCTTAATTTTCCGTCAGCCTTGAGAGTCTCACTGGTGCTTCTCAATGGCTCAATGGTTAATCAGGTAAGAAGATGCGGTGTTTGTAAATATTTAGTTTCAACTGTGTGAATTTAAAGCTGTCTGTTGCTCCAGCTCTTGGATCTTTTTTTTTTTTTTTTTTTGCTTTTGTTCATTGTACTCAGCTACAGTTTACAGTGAAGCTAAAATTTTGTTTTTCTGTTCCTTTCAAGCTGAAAGCCACGCTAGTTGCACCATCTACCAAGCAACTATCCTACAAGTAGTTCACCTACTAGTGGACTTGAGAACCTCGGGTTCCCTTCTTACTTCAATGTTGTGCCCACATAATAATTGCATATTATTTTATTTCTCATAGATGTTTCCTTTTGTATGATTTATGGAGATAAACAGTAATAAAAATCCTATGTAATATTTGATGTAATTATATATATTATTTTCTGAAAACATTGTTATATTTTTATTGGAAGTGGTTCTGATCTCTGTTTGGGCCTGTTGACCTCTGTTTAAACTATCATATTTTTGGGCAACCTTCAGCCTCCAATACAAATTTGAGAAGTCCCGCATGCATTTGAATTAAACCACCCTCGTGTAAACAGTTGAACTTCTCTTGTAGTTCCTTTGAGCTATGCCTCTACCAGCTTTGCGCATTCAGATAAGGATTTTTTTGCCCATTATTATTTACAAAATAGCTCAAGCTCAGTCACTACATCAATATTCAGGTTTTGCTACAGATTCTCAATCAAATGAAGGTGTGGACTTTGCCTGGACCATGCACTCGTAGCTCTGGCTGTATGTTTAGGGTTGTTGTTCCACCAGAAGGTAAACCTCCGCTCCAGTCTGATGTCTTCTCCAACCTCAACAGGTTTTCTTCTGGCTGGAATTCAGCTCGGTCTACCTTCCTATCTCCTCTGAATAGCTTCCCTGTCTCCGCGGTAGAAAAGCATCCCCACCACAAGGTGCTGCCAATACCTTACATGTTCAGGTGAAGTGCTTCATTTTAGTCTCATCTGAGCAGAGCATCTTCTTCCTCTAAAGCGTATGGCAAACTTTAAATGGGACTAATGGCTCTCTTTCAACAATAGCACTCTAAAGAATGGAAAAACATAATGTCAAGTTTAAAGTGTTCCACTTCATTATGTTTGGTACAATTGCTGTTAATCTCTAACAAACAGCTTTTGCAAACAGCTCTATAATCAGAAGTCTGGACTTTGACTCGACCATTACAACACCTTGATTACTCTCTTTTGCTGTGGGCTCCCTTCTGTATTTGGTACAACGCCTTTTTTAATGACCCAATATTTGCCAAACTTAAGCTGTTAGGCAATTGACCTTACATTAATGTCTCAACACTTAAGTACACAAAGTTCACTGTAGCCATATTAAGTGTAAAGTGCCCAGGTCACATTGCTGTCCGTAATCATCGACCTTCCAGCAAAGTGTTTAACAGTTCCTGTAAGGTTTTTATGCTGACATACTGTGTTTGGGTTTTCACTAAACCTGAACCGTGCTAACATGAGTTTATCTTGTCAATTGTGAAAATGCTTTGTACAGTAGAGAGAGAGAGGAAAGTCACCTATATTTATATGAGCAAATTGGAGCATCTGATGTCAGCTGTCTTTTGGACATATGCATTTAAATAAAAATTTTAATAGTAATGGAAAATTCAAATAATACAAATAATTTGAACTGAAGAAAACACTGAAGAAAGATTTTACAATTTTCTAAGAAATGCATTAAAAATGTAATTTGTGGGAGGAAATAAATTAGGACACCCCCACATTAGGTCGAAATCAGACCCATACAGATGATTAGAAAATCATTACACAATATTTTGAAGGAGGTTTAGCCTGTTTAAAGCTCAGACACTTAGGCCCGAGCAGGAAGCCTGCAAGGGCCTATTGTAATCGTACTGTTTCTTATTCTTTCTTTCTTATTATTCTTCCGTTGCGTCTTTGTGGGACAATTTGGGGGCTTTGCCATGCCCCTAGATGCACACGATTTTACCCAAAATTGTCCCCCGCGTGAAATTTTTGTTCTTTAATGTCATCGACAGTGGGCATGGCCAAACCTCTTAGCCACGCCCCCAAACGTGAGATAGGCTGAAGCGTCGAAGAGATCTGAAATTTGGCACACTGGTAGAGCTCCTCAAACCAAGACAAAAAGTATCTTCGCTTTAGGGCATACCCTAAAGCGCGCAGGAAGTCGGCCATTTTGGATCAAAGGCAAAGTTTTGGCCATTTTTCGCCAAGAGTCAAAAGAATTCCGTAGGCCTTTACCCATGTATTTTCACTGACAGTTTGACCAGTAATCCATGAGAGACAACATTTCTTTTAATCGTCCTATTTTATACTGTGAATGACATAGAGCTTTGAAAATCTCCATGATCGGGGATGAGGGACGGCTGTCGCCCATGGTTTGCAAATTTTTCAAATACCATGTACGGTTTTCGTACAGTGGCAATTTGTTCGGACCCTTTTTCTGATTCGAAGCTATACAGACTCAGGGGAAGACAATCAAGTGCAGCTGTTCTCTCTCACACATACACACACATGCATGTGCTGACAGCCCGGGACTCATCTCCATAGCAACAGAACTCTGCCTCTGCTGACAGAGAAGGCCTCAGCTTGAAACTGACAGATTATGTACAGATTAACACACTCCTACAGTTTTAGGCCTCATTACAGCAAAAGGAGGATTCATAATGATCCTAAATACCTAAGCAGCTCAAAGCAGCAGTGGAAAACAGGATTTATGAGGCATGATTTCAAGTTAAGTGTACCAGCCGCTGTTTAAAATCAGAGCCATCTTCATATACTTGTCAAATACTGAATATATATAAGCTCTTCCAAGTGGGTCTACAACAGATCTCCACAGTTTCAGTCACTAGAGGTTTCAAAATAAAAGTTTAAATAAGCTATACTTACTACATATATTTAAAGTTGATAAAAGAGTATACTGGGAATTTAGTATAGGAAGCAGGTTTTATATAAATAATGGAACTAACCCAGACCTGAAAGGACAACCATGCTGGCTTTTCAAAATAAGCTAAAACATGCTCTACAAAATAAAAGCCTTTATATTTTAAACTGTAGATCATTGCAGGACTGGGCTTCACACTACTGTTTGAGTTCACCCAGTGTTGGAAATGGAGCTATGTTAGCCCTTTAATTCACAAAAATGTGAACTTTACAGTATTGGACACAGTTACAGATCCAGAGGGTAGATTTATAATAATGAAAATATCTATACATAACCAAAAGATATGCATTGTCAGTATATATGCCCCAAATGTTGATGAACCCCCATTCTTCCATTCTTTTTTTCTTTTTTAAACACTTGGATTGCTCACTTCTTGAGGGTGATCTCAATTTTGGTCTAAATGAAGAATTGGACAGGCTGAGCACAACAGGGACTCAGCGCAGTTGGCAATCAATAAATATAGTTAAACAGTACATAAATGATTACGGACTTTGTGATGCATGGCGATCTCTTCACCCTAATCACAGAAAATATACTTTCTTCTCACATCACTTGCATACCCATCACTCCTACTCTCGTCTAGATTATTTTTTAGTCAGCAGCTCGTTGTTGACTGACATTTCAGACACTGAGATACACCCTATAGCTGTCAGCGATCATGCTCCTGTCTCCTTAACTCTAGTAAATAAGAAAGAAAACCCACAAAACAAAAACTGGAGGTTTAAAACATCATTGCTTAAGGATGAAGAATTTATCAAATATTTTAAAGAAGAGTGGACTTCATATTTGGAGTTTAATGACCTCCTGGGGACATCAACATCTGTTCTCTGGGAAGCAGGGAAAGCATTGATAAGAGGTAAAATAATTTTATTCTCATCACATAAGAAGAAAAAATAAAACAAACGTATTCAGGAATTAGAAGAAACAATTAAACTGTTAGAAGCTTCCCAGGAAGAGGAAATGCTGAACAAACTACGTAAAGCCAAACTGGAATTAAATGTAATTATTGACAACCCCCCCCCCCCCCCCCCATTCTTAGTGCAAAGACTTCGAATAGAAAACTTTGAACATGGCAATAAATCGGTTAGCTTTTTAGCTAACCAGCTAAAAATAAATAAAGAAAAAACAACTATATTTGCTGTTAAAGACTCGACAGGGAATACAGTTTATAATCCTGAAAGAATAAACAGGACTTTCAGAGATTTCTACCAAGTTTTATACTTACTTCCATATAGACCCATCAGATAACGACATTGATCAATTCCTGGATAAAGTAACACTTCCTAAATGATCAAATAATCAAGCGATGGCCCTGGATGCATCACTGACTTCAGCCGAAATCCAAGAAGCTCTCACAAGCATGCCCATTAAAAGGCTCCAGGCCCAGATGGATTCCCAACAGAAGAATTCTGGAATATTTTGGCGCAAACATTCCAAAGAATGTTGCAGGAAACCAAAGAAAATGGAATACTTCCGCTAAATATGAATTCTGCCAACATAACTCTCCTGTTAAAATGAGGAAAAGACCCAGTACTTCCTACCAACTACCGTCCCATATCCCTTATTAATGTTGATCTCAAAATAATCTGTAAAGCCCTCACAAAAAGACTAGAAAAGGTAACTCCTCTCATAATATATCCTGACCAAACTGGTTTTAATAAAGGGAGTGATTCATCCACAAATTCACGCAGATTACCTATAGATGCAGAAAAAGTATTTGATAGAGTTAACTGGAAATTCTTGTTTGCAACCTTGACTAAATGTGGTTTTCGAAGCTCTTTCATAAACTGGTTAAAAATATTATACAGTTCCCCAACGGCACGTATCAGGACCAACAACCAACAATCTACCAGCTTCTATCTAAAGAGGGGCACCAGGCAGGGATGGCCACTTTCCCCCTCATTATTTGTAATTTTTATTGAACCACTAGCGGCAGCAATCAGGCAAAATGAAGATATTAAAGGCATAAAATGCATTAATATTGAACATAAAATCAATCTTAATGCAGATGATGTATTACATTCTCCAGCATTCGCAAACCTCTGTCTCAGGTAATTGATAATTTTTTTCTCAAGAATTTCGGATTATTCTATAAATTGGTTGAAATCGACAATTCTTCCAATTAATTGTTCTTTCCACAATTCCCTTTATACACAACTACAGTCAGGGAATATTACATACTTGGGTATTAATGTTTCTCCTACATTGGCAGAATTAACAAAACTAAACCACAGTCATCTTTTAAAAAAAGTGGAAGATGATCTCGCTAGATGGAAATCTCTACCCATATCATCATGAGCAGGGTTGCTTCAAGTAAAATGATGGTCCAAAAATCAATTAATTATTCTCAATGATCTGAAATAAACAGTCATCTGACTTTTTTAGATCTCTGGACTCCTCCATCACTAAATTTCTTTAAGTGTCTTTGCTTAAAAACGCTACAAAAGACCAAAGATAAAGAAGGACTAGATCTGCCTAACCTTCATCATTAGTTCTTAGCCAACAGGCTACAAAATGGTTTAAACACAGTTCTCTAGATGAACCCTGGCTAGATGTAGAACAGATATTAAGATTTCAGATCTACCATTTATTAGCTCAAATATAAAACGACATGTATGCTTTAAAAGCCTCAATATCAGCACCTCTCTGACAGCATGGTGGGAATATTTAAAAATAACAGGGTCTTCACTAATCCCATGCAGACGTACACCCATCTGGAACAACCCTGACATACTACAAAAAAATAATATAAACTTTCCAGATAGGAGGAGTAAAGGATTGAATTCCTGGAACATATATTTGAAGGAATTCAGTTCGTCCCATTTAACAGATTAATTATACAATATGGGATGGACAAGAATACATTTTTAGAATATCAACAAATTAAATCTATAATAAAAAATAAATTTAGGCTTACAAACGTTGGGTTACCAATGCCATCAAGTGTACTAGAGTCCTTAAAACTCAACCCCCACAAATTAATCTCTAAGATATACAGGACACTGTCTAATACAGATGAATCAATTTCTCTTCCTATTACGAAATAGGAGGTGGACTTATCAGTTAACTTTGACCAAACATTTTGGTCTCAGAACTTTTAAAATGACTAGTGTCAGAGTTAGACACACCGATAAACTCAAAGAAGGTATGCAATTAAGACACAAGCGATTCAAAGTTATCTTTGGCTGGCCAGGGAGAGACAGTCCACCGCTAATCAGTGATTTACTGTTCTCTCAGAGGAGCTGCACACTGAACCAGCCTTTTATTGAAGAAAGGAAAAAAAAACACACATGTTACAGCATTGTGGTAGTGACCACAGTTTCACAAATAGAAGTTCTACTGATTAAATCCAGAAACTGATACAGCACACACTTCCACACTTAAGGACGCGAAGATTGGCTGGGGTGCGAACAGCCCTTTTCCCAGAATACCCCTGCAGGCACACAAGTACCTGCTCAGCCTAGATAGCAACCACCCAAATGCAACTCTAAGACAAGATGCAAGTTCCGTTAATAGTTCATAAAACACTCCAGATAAATGTGAAAAGTATTGAAACCACTTCTATTAAAGTTCACCAAACTAAATAAATGAAAATGTCTTTTAATGATAAATCATAAGAATAAAGAACCTTTTTAAACTAAGCAATGATCATTTATGTACAAATCTTCCAACACTAGAAACACCAGTTTACAATCAACACAATAAAATCCTTCATAGAGTATGCTATATACTATAATATAATACTTGCTTACACTGCACAGGGAATATACCTGACAAGTTCATCCACGCACTATGGTTATGTACACCTGTTCAGCGGTTCTGGCGCCCGATATGTGAAGACTTATCAAAGTGCCTGAGATAATAATATTTCACCTTCCCCCTCAGTTTGCTTGTTGGGCAATTTAGATGATGTCACCATAGAGATAAATTCAATTCACGTGGTTTTCACTGCCTTATGTATCGCTAAGAAAACTATCCTCATGAACTGGAAAAATTAAAAAAATAATAATAATAAAAACCTTAATATTAAAGAAACCTTCTGTTGGCTTATATAAGTCTTGAGACAGACTCTGCCTCCACATCAGATCAATCTCTCTGGGCACCTTTAATTGGTTCCATCACCTATTGGGGGTGGGGCACCTTTGGCTTCATCCTGTGGGGGATTGTGGCGGTTGCGGGGGGTGTTTGGGTTTGGGGCATTTGGGGCGTTCTTGGGCTGGGGTTGCTGGGGGGTCTGGCGTCAGGGGCTGTGGCCCCAACTGGGGTGGGGCTTTGGTGGCGGCATTTGGTGGCTGCATGCGATGCTTTTGGGGAGCCTGTGTCGGCTGACATAGGTTACTGGCCTGGTGGCCAGGCTGCTCCTGGACAGGTCTGGGATGGGCTTGGGGGCTTGGGTACGGGTGGGTATGTCACCGGGGTTTTGGTCTGGCGCGTGCTCTGGCACCCGGCACTGGCCTGGGGGCCTTCGGTGCACCCGTGGGCGTAGGGGCCTCCTAAACTGGCGGGTAGGTACCATCTCATTGCAGGTGCGTGCCCTCTCCTTCAAGGAGTCCACTCTGCTGGTGGGGCGGAGGATCTGTGGGAGGGAGTGGGGCGGAGTCAATCTGGGTGTCTAATGTCTTATATGTTCTGGCAGTTTTTCGAATATTGGGGTGGGTGTAGGTTGCTTTTGGGGTGGAGGTGGGTGGTTGGCCTTGGGTGGGAATGGGCACCATTTAGGCCTGAGTGGTTCTGGTTCAGATTCTGGTTCCTTAGCTGCATGGTTTGCTGTGGTGGACCTGTGCATGGTGGCTCTGGCCTCCATATGTGGGTGCTGCAGGGCGGGCATCGCTGAGGTTGACGGTTGGGAACCGCAGCTTGGCTTGATTCTGTGCTGCCCTTCTGCTTGCTGGGCTGGCATCTTTCCCTTGGGCATGGTGGTGGGCGGGGTGGTGCATTGTGGGGTCTGCTTGACTGCTTGGCTGTCCCTTGGGGTCTCGTTTCTTTTGTGTGTGGGGGGTGCATGTGCCTATGCAGGCCCGGAGCTTGCATTTGGGTGGGCCTGCCATTTTGGGTCGGGCGTTTCTTGTTGGCGGCCTCGGTGTGGGACGTGTTTTGTTGCCCCACTTGTCTAGTTGTGGCTGTGTTCTAGTGCCAGGTATCGGGGACAGGGTGCTCTGTTGGTTCTGCCCTGTGGGTTCGGGGATGGTTGGGCATGTTGGTCGTGTAACCTCCTTTGTGTGGTGTATTCTGGTTGTGCTGGGCCGGCTGGTTTGCTCTTTTTTCTGAAGTGGGGCCGCAGTCTTGGTCGTTGCTGCGCACGCTTCCGACTGGCTCCTTTTTGTGGGTGGTTGGTGGCTCCTTTGGTTGGGGGACAGGGTGTTAGGGCTGGGGCTTCGGGATTTGAGGGTTTCGACACTAAGGGGGGGCGTGACAGACCCTCTTCCACACCTGTTTTTCTTACATATCAAGCAGAGCTTTAAAGCGTTAGCTGTATTGCTCCAATTGTGAAAGTAAATCTGTCGGGCTTTTTCTTGGCACTCAGACAACAATTCTGAGAGCTACTCCAAAAAAAAAGAAAAGAAAAAAAAAGAAAAAAAAAAGAAGACATTTTCTAGTTTTTTTTGTTCTTGACTGCTGTGGTGCAGTTGGTAGCATTGTCGCCTTGCAGCAAGAAGGTCCTGGGTCTGGGGGGTCTTTCTGCATGGAGTTTGCATGTTCATGAGGGTTTGATTGGTTGTTTGTCCTGTGTCTCTGTGTTGCCCTGCGATAGACTGGCAACCTGTCCAGGCTGTACCCCGCCAGAAACTGGTTCCAGTCTGGACAGCGAAGTGGTAAATGGGTCTGGAAATGATTCCAGAACCTGAAGGCCAAAAGTATAAAATAGATATTGCATGAGTGAACATCCAATAAAAGCAAGGAGTTAACAGTACATTTTCTTTTCAAAACTTTAATCCAGACATAATATATATTAATCCGTAAATGGAGAGCTTTCTGTGTGTGTGTGTGTGCACGTGTGCGTGTGTGTGTGCAAACCTGTGGTGGTAGATGTCTGGATCTCGGCTGATGCGGTTCTGAAAGCCGATATACAGGTCATCCCAGAGGCAGCCGTGCAGCACGACATACCGCATCACACCGACTCTGTTTTTAATCTCAAAGGATACAACAAGAGACTTTCAGCTTTTTTTCTGGATGTCAAAGTTAAGCTTTATTTCAAAAGGATGTGCTGTTAGGGAAATAAGTAACAATCCTCTTGATGTTTTTGACATTTTTTTAAGTAAATATATTTCTAACGGGACTATTAAAATGAAATTCACACTAGATGTCAGTAAAAATAAACCATTTAAATCCATTAATTAAAGATTGCGTAAAAACTCGGAAAGACACAGGAAATTAGCATTGAATATATGAAGAAAAGAAGCAGCAAAAAGGGTGTGGAAAGTCAAGCAAAAAGCCGAAAACGTTTCATATTTAGAAGCATTCAAAAAAGCCCTTTTTAATTGCAAATTAATATTGGTCTGGAAGAGGCTCCAGAACGGTAAATGGCCTGAACTTGTATAGCGCTTTATCAAGTCCCCAGAGACCCCATAGCACTTTACACTACAATCAGTCATCCACCCATTCATACACACATTAACATGCTAACAGTGGTGAGCTACAATGTAGGCACAGGCACCCTGGGGCACACTGACTGAAATGAGGCTGCCAGAAAGCCAGAAAGCCAAGAGTACAAAATCAATAATGCATGAGTGCACAGCCAATGAAAGCAACAAGGCAAAGTTAACTGTACTTTTTTTTCAAAACTATACTCCATACTTTTGCAACCTTTCATCCATCGATTTTCTATACCCGCTTCTTCCATACAGGGGGAGCTGGTGTCTATTTCCAGTGGCTTACGGGCAAGAGGCGGGGTACACCCTGGACAGATTGCTAGTCCATCACAAACCATCAGCAGTGCTCATTTTATGAGCACCGACTATATCCATATGCTCCTCACAAGATTTCAGACAGAGGATTTCAAAGAATTATAAAAAGAGCTGTCTAGGATTCAACAACCACTTGCAGGGAATTTTCCATTTGAACAAATTACTTCTACGATGATAGCTGCCAATTATAGAGAGATTATTCTAGAAAACCTTGTTCGGACATTAGAATCAAGCAATATACTCATCTTCCTAGATTACAATTTTACACAACTATGAAAACAAAGGAGTGGATTTAGAAGCAATCTTAAGTGACCCTGTAAGAGCCCAGACTAAAATCCAATGTTACATCTCCTGAACCACCCATACATGGCTGCCTACTGATGCTTCCCATCCATCCACCAGTCATTGTTGCCAAAATAGATTGATTGCTCAAAAGATAAAAGGGAATGTGCAGGAAAGTGCCATGCTCTGTGTTACAATACTTCAAACACCCTGAATCAACACTAGTAGAATAATTTTACATGCCCAAGGAAAACAGAAACATTTTTAAAAGGAGAGCAGTATGCAATAAGCAACATGCACGGGGTGTGTGCAGAAGATAGTTTCTAATAAGCATCAAATGGTTTAATAATGCAGGATGTGCAGGTTTCACTCAGTTAGTAGCTGACTGTACAGCTACTACCTGGAAGGATACGAGAATAAATAAAATATTCCATCCATATCTACAGCCTCTTGTTTGCAGTGCCTTTCTATGTTTTTGTGCAACAGCCCACTCAAAATGTGACACCGATTATCAACCTTTGGTCCAAGATATGTTTTTGTTCAATTTCCTTATATTGTCTGTATTCTGAAAACAAGCTAAAATAGTACAAATATGCCCATGTCTTGAGTGGTGCTTACCTCAATGTAGTGGTGTTCTCTGTCCGGTCTTGTGGAGGGAAAAGATAAATCCAAGAAGTCCACAAAGTAGTCATAACCATTAGAGAGTTTTTCAAAGTTGTCATCGGTTTCAATCATCTACAAAAATGAGTGGGTAGTAGAGAGAAAAAATATTTTCAGTTTATCTAACATGTTAATGCTGAGAACAAAAGGGGCCAAAGGTTAGGGTTTGCTTTTAAGCAGCCAAGCAAGAAAGTGTCCTCCACTAGACATTGTGGGCTCTTGAACCAGAGTCCTAGAAAAGGGCTGGACTGTCCCTTATTCCAGAATTGTCCAGGGAGAACAGTGTTGGACAGGTTTAGGAAAAGTCCTGTCTTCAGCCAGTGAATGATTGTGCATATTGAAGCCACAGCACCAGCATTAATGGAAGGTTCTGACTGTGCTCTTGGACTGAACAGCAACTCAGATTTGTTGACAGTTTTATTGAAGTCACTGGATAGTTTCCTAGAAGAAGTACCATATAGATTATGATCAATAATTCGGATTGGCAGTTGTACACCTTAGACTTGATGCTTGATTTTGTAGTTATAGAATCTGACCTGTGGTCCCACTTGAAGAAAGAAAAATTACTGTTATGATCTGTCCAACTTTGGCTTTCATTTTTTCTGTTATTTAGGATTTCAGATGATTCATAGGTTTTTGTATTTTTATTGTTTAGCTGTGTTCTGTTATTGTTCTCAAAGTGTTTTGTCTATGTTTGATGCTTAGACTTTATATTTGAGGTTGAAATTAAGTAAATCCTTTTGTGCTTGGTTTAGTTCGTTTTCCAATTTATTTATTAGGTGTCAATCTCCATTAAATACCCACAGTACCTCCTCTCTCTCCCTCGGCTGCATCCTGTTAACATTTAACTGCTTGTTTGTTCAGCAGTCACTTTCCCAGACTGAATACCTCTTGCTTTAGCGAGGTGTTTTCCAGATCCTCCCAGCCAAATTCGCAGTGCTGTGATTTCATGCTATTCCAGTTGTTTCCTTGTATTCTGTAAGTTTTCTAATTTTCTATTAAAACCATGTTTGATCATGGTTCTGCCTAGCTCCTGCTTGCGTTTGACTCCACCATCATCACTTACTACAGTCAGTTATGCAAAGGCAATGAGATGGCCTGCCCCTGTGATTTTCTAAATCTTGCAGTTGTTTGGAAATCGTCCTGGCAGACTCACAACCAGCTGAGGTGTATCAAAATAGCTGAGGGTGTCAACCAACGTAATGTTAGCCTAATAACACACTGCTGTGAATTTGTAAACCTTTAATATCTGCTAGAAAAGCCTTGTATTTCATAGACATTAACATTTTAAAGTCATTTTAAAAAGTTAGAAACAGCTAAACAGTGGTCGGTCTAATTATCTGTCAGTCTTCCACTTTAAGGACTTCTTCACTTTCCTACAAACTCACTGCGATATGACAACTTAAAAAAAAGGTATTAATTATTAGTGGCAAAAAAGAATTGACAGAAAAAAAGCAATGCAGTAGCCGTGAAATAAAAAGACCCAAGAGTTGCTGCAACAGGTGTTAAAGAAGCGTAGATGCGATCTTCTGGTCTAATATATTTACCCGGACCACCAGGTTGTAGTCTCGAAAGCCTGCCCAGGAGTAATAAAACTGGATCCAGTCTGAATGTTTAAATATCTCACTGTCCAAGGCGCTGTTCAGCTCATCTACATACAAGTCAAACTCCCAGCTCTCCTTGTAGATTTTGGTACTTGCTGGAGGATCAGTGATGGCCTTACTGCAATTGATCGTAGCAAAGGAAGAAGGAAATATAAAATAAGCATTGTTGTTGTTGGAATATACTTTAATAATTTTTGTATATTTGTTTATACAGTCTGTCCATCCATCTATCCATAGGCTGGTGCATATCTACAGTGGTCATTGGCCGCGAGGTGGATTAAACCCTGGAGAGGCTGCCAGTCTATCAAAAATCTAACCCACAGCCTTTCAGTCTAGTGCTAAATTGACTCACTAGCAGTTCCCCTTACAATGAATTACCCCATTTGTTAACATTATTGTTAGTGGCAAAAAACAATTTGTAGAAGTGAAACTTCACAACAGCTACACTCATTTCTATTTCAAGGTAAAATGAGTGTGAAATAAATTCCATGGTTTAAGAGCTTTTACAACAGCGTTTTTCCGGCAGTGCCTTAAGAGTCTATAGTCTAAGTAAGCTTCTAACGTCATTGCTGTCAAACTCTGCTGTAGTACCTGGCCCATATATGTCTCAATCTAATGTTTATTCTATAGTTTTCATAACACAGAAAATGAGCCAGAAACTGAGCAGACTTTGCAGCAGTGTGTGCATCCTGTTAGCACTGTGTCCATCTGCTTTGCTAGTTGCTGTGTGGGACAACACCAGAAACTGCTCAGTAGGAGCAAGAAAGCTGCACTAAAAACCCAAGAAAGATGGAGTTGCAAGACACAGCTGACTGAAAAAAATCCATTCATTTCTACTGCTCTTGAATTAAAACAAAATAACTAAGTGAACCTCAAGGGAGAACTGTAGCTCCAAGTCAAAGGACAAGCTTTAAAATTCAGTGTAAGCTTTGTTTTTCCAGAGACTGAACTGTATCAAACATCAGATATGCAGAATATTTGGGTAAGGACTCTTTTACACTGAATATAGAAGCACTGAAAATAGAACTGAGAATTTGAATGCACATCAGACAAAGGTGTGCACCCTGGATAAAAAAAACAGCACCATCTGTGACATGAACACATGCTCACACTATAACTTAATAACAGGCATGCTGTCATTTCTTATTCTTATGCCTACATTTATGTAATTGCTCGCCTCTGAACCTTCCTGTGCTCTCTAAAATTAATGCTTCCTATCCTAAACAAGCAAGGTCCACAGGTAAGGGAGTAAGCATGCACTGCGTCTGGGGTGATGGTTGCTTAGGAGGTAGAGGTTTGTCCAGTAACCAGTGGGTTGCCAGTTTGAACCCCACCTCTGTCCATCTCAGTTGCTGTGTCCTTGGGCAAGACTCTTCACCCGCCTTGCTGATGGTGGTCAGAAGGACGGTGGTGCCGATTGTATGGCGTCCCACCTCTGTCAGTCTGTCCCAGGGCAGCTGTGGCTAAAGTGTAGCTTACCACTGTCAGTGTGTGAATGTGTGTATGAATGGGTGGATGACTGATTGTAGTGTAAAGTGCTTTGGAGGCCTCGAACTTGATAAAACTCTATACATTTACCATAAATATAAACAGTATCCAATAGGAATGGGGTTTAATTGAGTGGTGTTCAAATTTTTTATCACATGGGCCAAAGTTGCCAAGCCAAACATACCCAAACACAACTGTCATGCACGGTTTTTACCTGCTCAACATAAACTAAGCATGCACTATATGAATAAAATAAATAAAGTAGTAATTCTTTTGTCCGAAAGAAATGTGTAAATCATTGGAGATTGCCTATTAAAACATTTCTGGGCTCGACTTTAAAAAGACAAAAAACAAAATTAGTCTATTCTCGGCAATAAAAACAGGATTTTGGTCACACTTTCATTGAAAATGGTTGCTGATTTCAGCATAGTTACTGCTATTACTATTTACTAATACTAATAGTATTACTAATACTATTTACTGTAAAATTAGAGATTACAACATGCGTGGTTATTAAAAGACAAATACTTTGTGTTGTACCTAACATTTCCCATTGTAATAAGATTCTATTCTGTTGGTAATAACTTTGCCCTAACTGTACCATCAATGAATTGCTGTTGGGGGCCGCACAAGATCAGTCACGGTGCTGCCAATGGCCCCCAGGCCTTGCTTCAAACACCCCTGCTGCAACTGTATGTCAAAATTTTTCCCGTTTTTGGTTTCAATCTGACTCAGTTTGAGTCTCACTGATAAAGTCTAGCAAAAAGACAAGGGTATGTTTAACAGTAACATGGGTCTGGGTGACAGGATTGTAAGACTGCTTAGTAGTACTTACACTGGCATGTCCAAAAAAAGCAACATTTAAGCTTTACATAAGCACTTTCAGGTGAATAGGCGCCACTCTTTCTGCTGAATGTGCTCTCTTGATGCAGGGGAGCCAGATCTGTCGGGTATAACTCGCTTGGCACCATACCTGCATCAATCTATGTGTTTGTGTTTCTGCTTCAAGGTGGGATTGGAGTGGTAGTGCAGGCAGGCAGCCTCAGTGCTGACACAGCTGGCCCACAGAAACCGAGCAACGACAATGAGGCATTTATTTCTAGTTAAGGAAAGTGTGAGACACAGGAAAAGCATGGGTCTTTATATATATATATATATATTTTTTTTTAAATATTTTTTCCAACAGTAGGCAAACAGGAAACAGGGGTGGAGAGAGGGGGAAGACATTCGGCAAAGGTCTCCGGGTCCAGGACTTGAACCAGGGACATCACGGCGCCCATAGTGTTAACCACAGTGCCTTGCTAAAGTATTCATACTCCCTTTTTGTACATTTTGTCCTGCTTCGAACATAGACTTTAATGGATTTTACAGGGATTTTATGTGGTAGACTTACATGCACATGTTGTGCATAATTATAAAGGGTAAAGAATATGCTACATGGTGTCAAATATTTTTTACCAAATCTAAAAAGTGTGGCATGCATCTGTTTTGAGTCTATTTCAATCTGATACCCCTAATTAAAATACAGTGAAACTGATTGCACCAGCAATGTGTAATGCTTTGTTTTTTTGCATGCGCAAGGTCCAATAGGACGTATACAGATAGATACTAAGGAAGAATCATAAAGCCTTTTTTGGGAGGATAAGATGTTTTGTAATACAGAAATAAAGGCTTACTGAAAAGTATTTACTCAATAATTGCACTCAATAATTGGTCAGAGCTCCTTTCACATTAATTACTTTGCCATGCCACATTGGTGCAGGATGGCTCAGCTGAGGTGTTAAGGAAGCCCAAGTAGGTTTAATAAGGGCCTTCAGCTCATCCGCCAGTGCCCAGTCCTGCTGGAAAATGAAATCAGCATTCCCACTAAGCTTGTGAGCAGAGGGAAGCATGTGGTGCTCAAAATTTTCCTGGTACATTGCTGAGATGGTAGCTCTTCTGATGTTTTCCTTGTTTCAAAAGTGGTTTAGATCTAGGAATGTAAAAGCTGTAGCTCATGACAAGGCCACTTCTGTGTGTGTGTGTGTGTGTGTGTGTGTGTGTGTGTGTGTGTGTGTCTAGCTACACTCCACACTTTGCGTTTCTTCCCCAAACTCTTAAATGGACTTTATTTGCCAATCCTCTCAAGGTTGCTGTTATTCCTGCTACACTTTGACATCCCACTTAACTTTCTATTAGTATGCTTGGATACAGCAGCTATTTATGAGCCAGCTTCTTTGGAAATAACCCTCCCTGTGGAAAGTACCAGTGACTGTCTGCTGAGCAACTGTGGCAAAGGCGGTCTTACCCATGATTCTGTTGGCCATAGCAAAATATTTCTGCATTAAAAGTAACTTTTTCCGCTGCTCTTAATCTAAACTGCATCTAAAGCAACAGATAAAACACAGTTTTCCCATATATATATGAGCTTTACCCTGAACTCGCCCCAGGCTTCTGGTTCTCCACACCCATCACAATTTACACCCAGTACTTGTGCCCAACATCAAGACACAGAGACAACTTTGAGTTATTGTCAACCTGCTTGTGGGGTCTTTCAGTGCAAGGCCAAGGTCCAGCATGGCGCCAGGCTTGGGCGTCCACGTCTTGGTGTCTGGTGCAAGCTTATTGATCAGTGCATTGAGGTCCTCTGGGCTGTTTTTGATGTTTGTATCCTTAATGTACCTTCACCCATATAAACAGAAGAGACAAAGTTAATTAGAAAGACAACATATAATTCACGTGTCAATGCATTGAGTTTTTAGATACTATTTTCTATACTGTAGATTTTTCTATCCACTTGCACCTGCATCAGGGCAGCAACAATGTGAAGGCTATGAAGCCCATTCCCTTGGCCTTTATGCAACAACCACTGGTAATGTATGAACCCTGACCAACCCCTCTGTGTAAACTCAACTTGTCTGATGGATGAGCTTCCACAAAATATCCAGCAAAGGGGCAGTAGATCCTTGGCTGTAGTGATTTGACCAGCGTAGCTTTGTAGTTCAATAACTTTTTCCTTTCATTCTTGATGAACTCTCTCTTCCAAGAGTCTGAGAATAAAATTAAAAAGGACAGGACTAACATTTAGCATTATTTTATTTTTCATACTTTTTTTGAAGTACAACAGGAAGTAATTCTTGAGTTTTTATTCACTTGTATGACAAAGTTGGCTAATATTGTCAACAATTTTGAGTACATGGTAGAAAAAAGAAAGGGTGAGAAAATAACAGACCGGAATTAAACTATTTATGAGCACTGATTAAATAACATCACTAACTTGTCATCTGCTTCCCAGCTTCTTTTTAAAGCTTTAGGGGTGTGTTTGGACTATATCAGTCCTCCTCTGGTTCAAATCACTTAGATCATTCAACACTAAACAGAGATTCTTTAGCACACAATTCAAGATTTATCATAACTTTGTTTCATTTCTGAAACCGAAAAGAACATTTTCAATGCGTTTCGGCATTAATTTGAGAACAGTAGTAAATCTGTATATATCAGTATATACTTTTAAACTTTGACTGGATAATTCTACACTGATTAAGGTTACTTAAAACACAGTTTCTGATCCATGACGGTTTTACTCTACTTGTGAAATCGATCCATCCATAGATTCCATCTCATCCAATCATTGTACTTGTCTGACATCATCCACCATAAACTATGTATGCACTGTATGGTCTGTACCTCCCCTTTGGGATAGTATCTGCCTTAGTGAACTGCAGTGGGCTGAACAGGCAGCCTCTGTGCAACCAAACCTTGAACTCTGGGTCTTGTGAACCAGGTAAAGTGTAGTTTCTCATCTCGTGAGCTGGAAGTTTTGCTACACCACTAGAAGGGTATCTGAACAACTAATCACTCTACGTTTAAAACTTTATATTTATTTTTCTATGAAACACAGATTTCATTACACCACAAAGTTATGTGATCCATAAATTTAAGTTAAGCTTACTGCTGTATTTTCCCCCTTGAAAAGTCATTGGAAATCCAGAAGCACCACCAGCAAAATCACTCATCATCAGGTCCACATTTTGTGGAAGTCTGCCGCCATTCGGTCTGGTGCAGTCCACTGTGTTCAGGATCATGTGACCTGCAATCAATTTCAAACATCTGATCCACTGTTAGAGAAATGATGTAAAATCCATGTACCTCTTGTACCTTTATAGTCAACAATGATGCAGGTGTCCACTTCAGGATGGACACCGTCCATCAGAATCATGAACCTCAGTTTTTCATCAACCTGAAAATGTAAAATTGATATAAAATTATTTTTTTAGAACAACAAACCTTTTTTAAACCTGCCTTTAATAAGCAACATAAACAGAAACTTACGTTCTGCCAAACACCAAAAGGAGTGACTTTGATATTGGTCAGCTTGACTTTGCTTTGCTCCAAATCCCTGATGTACCGTGTAGAGAAAAGATGAAGGTAAATAATATAGCTTGAATACAAGAAAAAATAATATTTTTCCAGGATATTTTAAAAACTAAATAAGAAAAACATATCTCCAATACATGAAAAGGGCGTGATAAATGTTCATAATTTTTTCTTCAGTTATTATGCTTCAGTATTTAAAATATAGTCTGTATCACATTATGAAATGTTATCTTTAAGGGATGATTAAAAATGATAGGGATGAATAAAAAGATATCATTAAAATAATTATTTGAAGTTGAACCTTCAATGTCAAAAGTTACAAAAGCAGTTTCCAAGAAGGGTTTAGACTTGGAAAACCAAGTTAAAAAGAAAGGCTGTGTTGGTTTCAGGATGTAGTATTTTTATTCTGTGACCGCAACGTCAATGCAGAAATACACCACATTTTACAGGCAGGTCCAATGGCTTCAATACAAGCCCAAATAATCATTCCTCCTCCACTATCCTGAAGCAACAAAGTTCAAGACCTAGATGTTTGTCAATATGATGTTTCATTTCTGAAATACTGTGTTTGTTTTATGGCAGATGTAAAAAGGGCAGACCTCTTCTGAAAGGGTCCACTTTTGTCACGTCAGTCCAAAGAACATTTTACAAAACGTCTTGGGGACCATCAATATGTTTTTTAGCAAATGTGAAATGAGCCAAAAACAGAGAAAAGTGTTAAATCACAGTTGGTACGTGATTAGAAAATAGGGCAATAATATTTTCATATATGGCCAGGTTGGTTTGGAAAGATTTATTTCCCTTAATAAATGAAGTATTAATTTGAGAACAAAGATCTGGAACATTTAGGTGTGACAAGAAAGTAAAAGCAGAACTGTGTAATGGGACGGAACCTCGCAGCAAACTATACGTTTACGGTGTTGTCTCTTTATTGTCCTCTCAACTTCCAGTTAACTGAGGCAGTGAGCTGATTATTCTAAACCTAATTCTGCAGAGAGTTTATCTTCTGTTAAGCTTCAGTTTGCAGAAATGAGAAACCAAATGAGCTCTTAGCATAAATACCTCAGCGAACAAGAACTATAAATTCTTAAGGAAATTATATTCATTGAAAGCCGACACCGGGTCTGGGCTGTACTTCATTTGAGAATAGACTGAAAAAAGGCTGGATTGAGTTACGAAGCAAGAAACGAAGAAACACAAACATGACATAAATGACTTAAAAATGTGTAATTTTAATTTTTTAATTTTTATCATATTTGTGTGTCCAGGAAGACAAGGCTATTAAGAAGCTTGACTTGCTCAGCCCCAACTTTCTTTTACTAAACAGCTGTAAATGGATTGTAATAAATCATTGTGTGAACTTGTGTTTGAATTGGACCTTTTTTCTTATTTTTATAAAGCGATGACAAGGCTTTTAATATGAACTGGTTATATTCACTGATCAGGCATAAGATTATGATCATTGACAAGTGAAATGAACAACAGACTATCTCTAAATCATGTCACCGGATAATGGGTGGGATAAAATGGTGAAGTGGTCTTAATGCTATGCTTGGTCACTGTATATAAAGCTGAATTAAACTGAACAGATCTGAAATGTAAGAAATGACAGGCAATCATAATATGAAAGCAAACTTTTATAAAAGAAATGACAGTGATCTGATTCTTTGAAATAAAAATCCGTTCATGCGACTGTAGTAAAATCATAAGGATTTACCAGTGGACTAAACAGAGCCCTGCCAATGCAATGTACTAACCAAAAAACTGGCCTGCTTGTGTCACCAACATATATGGGAACATCGGGCCTCCTCTCCGACAGCACTTTCAGGGTGGGGTAACTGGAAAACAAACATAGCAGCTCACTCAGCATTTTATTAGTCTGTGGCTGGAAATGTTTTGTTAATCCAGATTTAATATTGATGGTAACGTTTAAGGGCCATCATTAGAAGAATTTAGCTGGCAAAGTAACTGATGTGTGGTCTGAGAGCTGCACAATCTACATGTAGCACTTTTCAAAGTGCTACATGTTTTCAAAGATAAATGAAACTTTAAAAACTGATCAATAAACAGATTTTTATGAAAAATCAAAGGAGTTTGAATATCTTGCTAAGGTATTTATAGTTCTTACACTTGTCCACATTTTCCACATTGAAGCAATTGCTAGAAGAAAGCATTAAGAAGTCCAATGTACAGTTTGTCATAGGCAGTTTGTCATTTTTGTTCTAATTGCAAACCACTTTCTCTGTGAGATATCTGGGCCATCCCATTACCCTGAACATATCATCCCTATCATCCCCATTATATCATCCCTTTCACATATACCTATTTGTTTCATAAGGTGAATCCAAGCATGGCAAATCCCACCAAAGGTTCCTTCCATTTTTTTTTATCCTATCAGTTTGTGTGATCTTCGCTAGTCTGATCTTTTGCCATATGATATAAAAAGTTGGAAAAACTTTAAGTTAATAGCAGCAACAGAGTTTACCTCAGGTGGTCAGAGTGCAAGTGGCTGATGTAGATCAGATCAGCTGCACAGAGTCTATCCAGGCAATCTGCCGGGGGCTCGTGGAGAAGCCACCAGCCTCGGGCAAAGGCGGGACCCCTCAGCCAGGGGTCAAACAGGAAGCACTTCTGTCCGAACTGAAGCTCCATGCAAGCGTGGGTGAGGTACGTTATCTGAACAGAAAGTTAAAGGTTTTATTGCTTTGGGACTAGATTGGTCCCTTCTCAAAGTGTAGAAAGAAAAAAGGTCCTACTTTTACTTCTCCCTCCTGGAGCTCCAGAGGCTTTCTGGGGGCAGTCAGCCAGGGGTCAATTGGGCTCAGCTCCACGAGTTGCATCCCTCCTTCATCCAAGATTTCAACTACTAAAAGTAGGAAAAAAAATTTCAAATTGGGTTAAAATATTTAACCAAAATCTTATACGTATTTAAACAGTTTGGACGGGTTTACATCAGGGGGTTCAAAGTGTGACCCAGGGTCAATTTTGGGACCTCGCAATGGTTTGTCCAGCTGTCAACTGTAATTCAAGGATGGTATCAGTGTGGCCTATGAAATTGTTGGGGTCATCCATTTTGGTCGGGCAGTTTGACATGCAGAGCTCCACAGACGTCGCAGCTCTGACGTCACCCGGGATTATAAAACCTGTGGTAAATAAACTTTTTGTCATTTCCAGCGTGTCTCACGGTATGACGCATCAAAGGCACATATCTGGAGAGACAAAAGCTCATAGGCAAACTTTTTTCTCCACTCTGCCATTCCCAGAAGTACTTGAAAGCTGGAAATATGTCTAATATGGAAGCAAATGTGTTCCAATATTCAAATTAAAATGGATTAATAAAATACTTTTTCATTTTCAAAATTAAGCTGCATTGTTTGAATCATAAATAAAATTAAAAACAAATCTTTCAAACTACGTTTTCATTTTCTTCTTCAAGATGGCTTCTTCTGTTACTTTATTAAAATGATAATTAAAATAACGTTTAACATTTCATTTTCAAAACATTTCCCAGCCCGCGCCCGCAAAAAGTGTTCCATAAATCATGTGCAGGAGAGTGACGTCAATGGAAACTCTTCTTTTCCTGACCTTACGCACCATTACGCATCTTGTAGGTTAGGGAGCGGTGTGCATTGCTCTCGAGATGAAATGAGAGCGCAAAGATTGTGTTCAGAGACTGTGGCAAATCACCATGTCCAAATCTGTAACGGAAACTGCAGTTTCAGTTCTGCACAGTCAGTTCTATACCGCTTGTTTTCACGACTGAAATAAAAATTTCCCACTTTTTTTCCCCACAGAAATGAATAGAAAGAATTTCCCTTTGGGTATCAATAAGCTACTTCTGATTTCAATTTAGCTTGAGGTCTTTCTCAGCAACAGCTAGTAAAGCTAATTAAAGCACTGATTGTAATAGTTTAGAGATTTGGTGCACCCTGATACCAAACAGTTTATTACATTAAACTACTAAATAGCAATAAATGCTTTATGCCTACACAGAAATATGTATAATGTAATAATGTATACATAAAAACATTCACGTGCTTCAGTTGATAGTAGGAAAGTCAAGTCCCGAGAAATGTGAGAAATTCAGCAAACGATTTAGATACTACATGTAGAAGAAAATGAAAATGCAGTTTGAATACTTTGTTTTTAATTTTATTTATTTAAAAAAATGCAGCTTCATTTTGAAAATGAAAAAGCATTTCATTAATCCATTTTAATTTGAATATTGGAATACATTTGCTTCCATAGTCTGATAGAAGAAGGTCAGAAGATTCATATACCGATCAAGGACCCCGCCGACACCCGGCACAGGTGAAAAACCCACAAAGGTTTTATTTCCAAGGAGATGAGTTTCCTCCTTGTGATTCATTTGGCTAAACGGTTCCTCATATTCCCCCCGTTTTGGACGGATGAGAAGTTTACCATTTTTTTTGAGTTGACCACAGATGCGTGATCCCAACATCAAAGTAATTTAATTCTTTTTTTTTAATAAGAAATCGGATAGGTGCATTTAGAAGTCTGGGCAGGGTGAGGCATAGTTGAGGTGATTTAGAATCACCAGTAGTTAATCCAAGGTATCAACTTGTTGCATGTAATATTGATTGAAGAGTTTTATGCCAAGCTGTTTTGATTTGCTGTGCAAGGTGCGTGTTCATGTTTTTGTCCGGTTGACCCCAAATCAGCCGGGAGTTACAAGTTTGACTTTTAAAGTTTTCCATTCAAAGCAGCTGCGGTCTGGGCCTCACCTGACCACTCCTTTGTCCCACTTTTATCACTGGAATTTTTCCAGTGAGTTCCCACCTCAGAGTTTTATGACTCTTTGTTCGAGATTTGGGGCAATCAGCTGCTAGTGGTTAAGGGTGCAGTCCCACTGTTTTACCAGCCAATCGCCGCCATCGATACGCATCAGCACACCAGGAGGGCTCCACTTTCCAAGTTAACCTCAATTGCACATTTTGTCCATAAAATTGCTGGTTTGATCTTCATAGACACTCAATGCATGTTTATTTTCTCTTATTATTATTATCGTTAAGTAGTCATTTGAATCCCCTTTATTTTGAATAGGGCTTGTTAGTTAGGTGAAGGTTTTTCGGCCAGAATGGTGGGATATCAGAATTATATGGCATCAATAGATCTTCATATATATAATTAAGAGAAGCGTTTATTTCGTGCAGTGGTTTATCTGTCAAAATAAGACCGAAGTTCCCCCACCTGCGGGGAAGTGGTTGATTAAACAGTGACAAGGTTTTTGGTTAATAATTATCAATGAGAATTTACTAATAGCAATTATTAAGGGTTTTGACCCCATAATCACAACACCAGAGGACATCTCTGACTTCTATTTGTAAGTAATGATTTTGGATAAGAAATTATTTTTCAGAATTATGACTTTTAATTATAATTTTGATGAATATTAATCAATAATCATACTCTTACAAGTTTTTGCGCATTTTTAAAACATTGTTTGGGGTGAGATTTTCACTGATGCGAGGGCTATCAAAAGATATGGATACAAATTCTTACAATGGAAAATCTAACAGTAGGTACAACAGAAAATGTCTTTCATAAACCATGTTTTTTATTTTATTTTATAATAAACACCACCAGAAACATCCAACAATAAACTTGGCCTAATACAGCACAATTTTAAAGAGAGTGAACTATATCCTGTTCCTGAGATGACAAAACAGTTGACCGCAATAATTTAGAAAAAGGAATGCAAACCTGCTGACTCTTTTTATTTTTCTGATCAGCAATGATTTAGACATGACTTTTCTACAAAAATTAGACTACTTGCTTTATTGGATAAAAAAAAAAGTTTGCTAAAATTATTGAATATAAGGAAACAAATTGGATTTTGTGACCCGTAAGCGTAAGTACTTTCAAGTTGTCGATTTTGGCCCATGCTGCAAAACGATTTGACACCACTGGTTCTAACTAATCCTTTTATTAATTACTCATTATTCCTTATTCATCTTACAATTTTTTACTGGTAAGATGACACATTTGGTATGACAAAATCTCTATTCTAACCTTCCAAATATCAATTAAAGAAGGATGAATGACCAGCTTCTTTAACTGACCAAGAAATAAGTTACCAGAACTTTTTTAACTTATTATGGATCAGTTGCTGTTTGAATGTGATCCCAGGGAATTTGTCACCTGCATTAATGTTTTCATACCAAAACAAAAATAAAAGCATTTCGCTGAAGACTTATTGTCTTACCTGGAAAATAAAATGTGCCGCTCACTCATCTTACCGAGTTCATCCTGCTGGAAGCTGTCAGGCAGGTTCACGTATTTCATTGATGAGACGTTCAACTTCCAGTTGTGTTTGGTGCATTTGACCGTCCTATGAGATTAGAGCAGCACATCAGCCATAAGAAGTCTCATTTTTAAAACTCTGTTTTTTGTTCCTGAGAAATTGCCTCACCTGCCATCCAGATCTTCTATGTCCTCTATAAACACTCCTCCTTGGTGTTTGCACTGATTCTTGCATGCTTTAAAGACACTGCTGCTCTTGTATATGATGTAACATTTCCCATCGCTGGGGTTTTTCTTGAAGTTCACGCCGTCTTTGAGTGAGTCCACCTCTTTAGTGTCCAATGACAGCACCACCATGGATGTCCGGGCGGTCATTTTTCCTAAAGATTAGTAAATAGACCAAAGAAAATGTCAGATTTAACTGTTTTGACAGCTTAATCCCAAATAGTCTAACAGTGAAACAGGTGTAACAACCACATATAACACACTGGACACATCCAGATACAGCTTTTTTCTACAATTTTGACCATTAAAAACCTAAATTGACCTGACTATTTACAGATGGGTGAGGGTGACTGACTGTGAGTGACTGTGGCTTAACCTCTTTCCATGATACATCCCGCGAAGATTGTTGAGATTTGTTCACAAACACATTTTTGTGAGTAAGAGCAAACTAGTCAGCCAGAACAGCTGTTTCCTGTAGAGTAGTAACCTTTTGCTCATTTAGGTACAAAACCGTACGATCTGGAAGACAATTTTTAAACTCTTCCAACAATACCAATTCACATAGTACATTGAAGTCAGTAGCCTTAGTTGATTCACACCATCTGTTAAACAACATTCCTTTTTCTCTTGCAAACTCAACAAATGTTTGTCCAGTGTTCTTCCTTAAAGCTCTAAAACGCTGTGTGTAAGCCTCGGGCACCAAATCATATGCCTGGAGTATGGCAGCTTTGACCTTCTCATACACAAGACTGTCTTCAATAGTCAGCGCTGCACACACATCTTGTGCTTTACCATTAAGTTGTTGGCGCAGAAGCTTGGGCGATGCCCCCTCCACAAAGGTCTCACAGGTAGACCCAGAGTCAGGCCAGGTGTAGCTTCTAGGAAGAGAAAAGAGAGAGAACGTAAAGTTAAAAGCTGAAATAACAGCAAATAATGCAAAATTAGAGAGTAGTGTGAGAATGTAGCGAAGAGAGTGAAAGTAGTCATTATGTCCTCCAGCAGCCTAAGCCTATAGCAGCATAACTACAGAGATAGCTCAGGATAACCTAAGCCACTCTAACTATAAGCTTTATCAAAAAGGAAAGTTTTAAGCCTAGCCTTAAAAGTAGACAGGGTGTCCGCCTCACGGACCAAAACTGGGAGCTGGTTCCACAGGAGAGGAGCCTGATAACTAAAGGATCTGCCTCCCATTCTACTTCTAGAGAGTCTAGGAACCACCAGTAAACCTACAGTCTGAGAACGAAGTGCCCTGTTAGGAACATATGGAACAATCAGATCTCTAATGTATGATGGAGCTAAATCATTAAGGGCTTTATATGTGAGGAGGAGAATTTTAAATTCTATTCTGGATTTAACAGGGAGCCAATGAAGGGAAGCTAAAATAGGAGAAATATGATCTCTCTTTTTAATTTTCATCAGAACTCTTGCTGCAGCATTTTGAATCAGCTGAAGACTTTTAACTGCATTTTGTGGACATCCTGATAGTAAAGAATTACAATAGTCCAGCCTTGAAGTAACAAATGCATAGACTAGTTTTTCAGCGTCACTTCTGGACAGGATATTTCTAATTTTGCCAATGCTCCGGAGGTGAAAGAAGGAAATCCTAGAAACCTGTTTAATATGGGATCTAAATGATATGTCCTGGTCAAAAATAACACCAAGGTTTTTTACTTTATTATCGGAGGTCAATTTAATGCCATCCAGGTTAAGTGGTTGACTAAGCAGTTTCTTTTTTAAAGTCTCCGGTCCAAAGACGACAACTTCTGTCTTGTCTGAATTTAGAAGCAGAAAATTTAAAATCATCCAAGTTTTTATGTCTTCAAGACATGCTTGTAGTCTAACTGGTTGGGCTCATCAGGATTTATGGATAAGTGAAGCTGAGTATCATCAGTTAAAATTTATTCTATGCTGCCTGATAATTTTACCTATTGGAAGCATATATATAGTAAAGAGAATTGGCCCAAGTACTGAACCCTGTGGTACTCCACAATTAACCCTGGAGTTTAAAGATGATTTATCATTTACATGAACAAACTGGAATCTGTCAGACAAATAAAATTTAAACCTAGTCCTGTTTCCCTGATCCCTACAGCATATTCCAGCCTTTCTAAGAGAATATTGTGATCGACTATTTCAAATGCAGCACTGAGATCTAACAGAACCAGTACAGACACAAGTCCATTATCTGAGGCCATAAGAATATAATTAGTGACTTTCAGCGGAGCTGTTTCAGTGCTATGATGAGCTCTGAAGCCTGACTGAAACTCTTGAAACAGGTCATTACTGTGTAAATGCTTACACATTTGATTAGCAACTATTTTCTCAAGAATTTTAGATAAGAATGGAAGATTGGTCTGTAATTTTTCAAGTCATCTCGATCAAGCAAAGGTTTATTAAGTAAAGGTTTAATTACAGCTACCTTAAAAGCTTGTGGTACATATCCATTTACTAAGGATAGATTAATCATATCTAAAATTGGGCTGGTAATCAGAGGGAACACTTCCTTAAATAATTTGGTTGGGATTGGGTCTAACATACAAGTTGAAGGTTTAGATGAACCTAATATTTCTGAAAACTCAGGAAGCTCCACAGGATCAAAACAGTCCAAACACAGATCAGGTTCTACAGTTACTTCCAATGTTGTCTCACTTGCTGAGGATGAAGTAATCATCATCGGGAATATGTCAAAGATTTTATTTTTAATAGAATCAATTTTATTTAAGAAGAATCGTGTCTCTGAACGCACAAAACATCCAACCTTGAGGTGGATGGGCTATAGCAGCAAAAGACCACACCGGGTGCCACTCCTGTTAGCTAAGAACAGGAAACTGAGGCTACAATTCGCACAGGCTCACCAAAATTGGACAATAGAAGATTGGAAAAACGTTGCCTGGTCTGATGAGTCTCGATTTCTGCTGCGACATTCGGATGGTAGGGTCAGAATTTGGCGTCAACAACATGAAAGCATGGATCCATCCTGCCTTGTATCAACGGTTCAGGCTGCTGGTGGTGGTGGTGTAATGGTGTGGGGGATATTTTCTTGGCACACTTTGGGCCCCTTAGTACCAACTGAGCATCGTGTCAATGCCACAGCCTACCTGAGTATTGTTGCTGACCATGTCCATCCCTTTATGACCACAGTGTACCCATCTTCTGATGGTTACTTCCAGCAGGATAACGTGCCATGACATAAAGCACGAATCATCTCAGATTGGTTTCTTGGCAATGACAATGAGTTCACTGTACTCAAATTACCTCCACAGTCACCAGATCTCAATCCAATAGAGCAGCTTTGGGATGTGGTGGAACGGGAGATTCGCATCATGGATGTGCAGCCGACAAATCTGCAGCATCTGTGTGAGGCTATCATGTCAATAAGGACCAAATTCTCTGAGGAATTGTTGGAAAAATGTTTATAAGTTATCATTGTTTGGTTTAAACCACGTTTATGTTTGAAGTTTTACTCTACCTAAGATGATTCTTATGATTGTTTTTAGTGTGAAAAAGGGTTTGTGGAAGGTTAAGGAATATGGTCTGGAGTGGATCACTCTCGGACATGACATGCTTATACCATATATTGGAATGACTAGACTTTTAGGTTGAAATCTCTGTAAGAATTGGCTGAACCAATTCCCGCTTTTTGCTTGTAGGAATGTGAGTTGTAAATAAAAGGCTGGTGCAAGGATTTTCCCTTTGTGAGAAGGAAGTCGCTGTTCTGGCAGAGGACTGTCTCACCCTTGCAAGTCAAACTTACTTGGTTCACCTTGTGTCTTATTTTACACTTGTCTGTGTTTATCAGCCTTCTAACTCTATCAGGAATGTTTCCAGTACCTTGTTGAATCTATCCCACGAAGGATTAAGGCAGTTCTGAAGGCAAAAGGGGGTCCAACTCAGTACTAGCAAGGTGTACCTAATAAAGTGGCCAGTGAGTGTATAGCAATTTTAAAATCTGTCAAACCAACACTTATCTGGATTAGGTAAAGGGATGACTCGTTGGAAAAATATTCTATTTTACTGATTTGTCTCCAAGGCTGATAACACTGACTTAGGGCAAGCCTCTCTACAGCATTCAAACTGTGAAGCGGGTGGGTCATGTTGCGGGGCTGGTTTGTTGAAGGAGGGACTGGTGCACTTTACAAAATGGATGGCATCATGAGGAAAAGAAAATTCTGTGAAAACACAGATTGGTCGGATTAGACTTTTCCTTAGTTCTCCACTCCCTGTGACTTCCTTTGGGTTAGTTTGTCATGTTGGTTTTTAGTTAATTCTACAATAGTTCTGTGGTCATCTTCTCTGTTCATTTCTGTGTAATCTGTGTTTAATCTAGCTATTTTCTCTACATTACCTTTTTCATGTCACTGCTAAGCTGCTATGCTTTCTGTTTTCTCTAAATTCTTCTTGCCTAGACCGTCCTCAGTTGCTTCCTCATATGTCCCTCGTAGCTGCACTTCAGTTGTTGACTTACATGCATCTGCCTGTCTCTGTACGTTTCTTTATTTTTTCAATTGAATCCAATCAAATGGATTGTGCCTTCGTTATGTCTGCATTTGGGTCCTCCAACAACTGTGCAACTTATTAAAACCATCCATCACTGCTAAAGATCCATTTCTGGAAATTCAAATAAACATGAAAATAGCTTCTCTTGTGCTGCCTGCAAAGATTTTGGATTTTTTTGGAGAATTCAGAAACAATGATAAAGTGAGAGGGGCAGATTTAGTTGACTTGCAAGTAGAGGGCTGTTAGAAGACCTTATGTAAAGGTTCTATTCAAGCAGCTATTGTTTGGGTTGTCTAATTTCACTTACTAGTGGGCTGACTAAAAAATAAACTAAACTAAACAAAAAAAAATTAATTGAAAACTTTTTTAAATAGTATAAAAAGATGCAACTGTCATTTTTTTGGATTTTTGGATTTTTCATGGATAGACCTTTGCATACTGATGTCATTTCACAGCACTCTTGTTTGTGGTGATGGAAAGATTTAAACATTGTGTAATTAGGTGCAAACTTAGCACATGTAAAGCCCTAACCTTCAGTTTCAGTTTCCCTGAAAGGCACACTCAATGGGTGTGGCAGCAGAGATTCCATTCATCTTTGTCACATCCTGTGTTATTAGTTTGGGCTAATCTGTCTTCTCTTGCACTAAACCTGACTTTTCTGCTTTCGACATTGCTTATTCAAAATTTCAGTTTTCTTTTCTGGTGATGAAAGCACTAAAACTAAGAATTTCAGCCATTATGCGGTTTATGTGAGCAATGAGAACAGGAGAAAATAACACTAATGCTAAGAAGCATAAAACTATAATAATACAATAAATAAATAAATAATCCAGACTTACTGTTAATGCTGCAGGGATTATATTTATATTACTCCATGCTGCCTTAATATGAAGTTCCTTAAAGTTACATGAGCCTTATAAAAGCCAGAATATATATACATATACAATGCCATAATTCCAGTTAATATCTGTGCGGTCCATAATTTACCCCCAAAAAGAAGCAGCTTACCCTCCGCGGTACAATTCGGGCTTCAGTCAGAGGCAAATAAGCGCAAGGTAACTGTGAAAGACTGTTCTGCTCTTATGCACACACGCTAAACAGCTTGCAGTTGTTAGGAGGCGCTGCCCTCAGAGGCAGGCGCGTAGGCGGAAGCCCCGGATGTTTCCTAAATAGCCCCGGACTTCTTGATAGAAGAAATTTAGAAGTATTAAAAAGATGCAGCCATAAAATGGTATTGGACTTAACATTTATATTTAAAAACAATCAGATTTTTTCAATTGTGTTCCATATAATCACCGCTCCACCTAACCTGACAGTGAGTTAAAAGGAGCAGACAAAAAATAGTTATTTGCGCACTCGCGGTACCGCCAATGCGCAACTACGCGCACAGCCAGAGACGGACTCCATTCTGGAGAAGTCCAGAACAGCAGTTTACTCCAGCTCGACCTGCCTCCTTCATTACCTGAAAAGTTACACTGAGCGCCTCAAACAGGGCTCATTTCAGAGCAACCGCAGAGCCAACCGGAGAGTGGGGGCCTGGTGCGTTTGTTCAGGAACAGGTGAACGCCGAGCGGTATAACCCAGACGAAGATAGCGGTAAAACCTGAATGCTGACTCCGAATGGGCTAATTGTAAGTTACAGCTAATCACTGATTCACCCAGCAAGACATGAGGTGGAGGTTCACTCTAATGAGCATCTTCAGGGTCATGATGAGGAAGCTTCTAGCGCGATTTGCATCATAATGTGAAAATATCTGGTCCTTTACTTCAGTCAAAATAAAAGCATTTAATCCTAACGTAGCTGAACACATTAAAAGGTCCTTCAGATCAACACATTGATCTCATGGCTGCAGCCAGTCTTATAGTCTAGTTCTACATGTAGACAGAAAAAAGTGTTGCTCAATAAACCAGGAAAATATCACCTGGTGCCAGTAAGATGTAGTAGAAAGACAAAAAGTAAGCCTCCCTCTTCTCTTCCATGTCTTCTGTGCTGATTCTAAACATACAGCTCTGGCTTTAAAGATGCAGCATAATTAAGAAATTAATCATAGCATTTAATCACAGGTGGACCATTGATTTGTTAACTATTTTATTTTTCTGAATTACACATGTAATATTATATAAACTAAACTAATTAAACAAGGATACAGTTTTACTGAAGGTGAGACATACATACCATATGTATACAGTTATTAATAACTGTAATATTAGTACTGATAAGGTCCAGGATGAGGCTCTATGCTCTATTTTAAACACTACAACTTAACACCCTTTACTCTCAAAGTGTTTAATAGTAAGAACTGCACTAATGTCTCACATGCTCAGTGCAGAACAAAAGACTGTGTTGAAAAATGTTTCATTTATTATTTTTGTCAGGCCAAATTTCTCCAGATGTGGAATGAAGGGCTGAAAAGATGGTGATAAAAGAGAACAGGTTCATAAAAGGAGGAACAATTTAAAATTTTTTTTTCGAAAGCTCTTGGCTTAAATAAAATAAACATCTTTCAGGATTTTACCATTTGACTAAGATTTAGGAAAATCAACTTCATACCACTTTCCTTTTTTCAAATGTAAGAAATTAAGACAATGGAGCCTCAGGAGTGGAACACTTTGATGAGAATGTAACGTTTAAAAAGGTAATTTATGTAGATGACAAAAGAAACACATTTATCTGGCCCAAAGTAAACATCTCTGAGTTTATGAACAACTTTTGTCAGCAAAAATTCAGATTAAGTTATTTTCTAAGTACTCAAAATGTGTCATTATTTGCTTCAGCAAAATGGTTTTTCATCAGTCCTAAACTCTGTTTCTCCTTGTCCTTCATTCAGCTTCTAACAAAAATTAAAAGTAAAATGATTGCAAACCTTTTTTGTTTGATTCACAATAATTTACATTCAGTCTAAAACCAGCCGAGACAGAGAACTGGTACAATATGTCCTATATTATTAAAATTTTAATTACCTATAAATTGTCTTATTGACATCTAAATATTTTGGATTCCCGATGCATGGCTGCCCATGCATCGGGAGTGGTGGACGCCAGTTACCTCCTAAATCATTCCACAGCTGGTGTGATTCTGTTTGGTGACAGAACAGAGCTTCTCCTCACAGTTAACCAAAGGTAATATATATTTTTACCTACTCCTAACCATGGGAATAAACCTAACAAGATCTTATCTCCTGTTGACCTATGTTTAAACTTGTCAGGGACATCTGTTCCCCATATACTATCATGTGGTTTGACTTGAGCAAGTTCTCTCTTAATCCTATTTAGAGTGGAAAAATTCTCGGCTGATAATAAAAGTATGGTCCGTTACATACACTGGCGCCTCGGCTAGGGAGCGTACCTACTGGGACAGAACCCCTTCCTCCTACACAATGAGGGAACCGAGAACCTGCTAATAGTTCGACATAGTTAGAGACAGGAGTGACATTGAACTTAAATGTAAAAATTGTGAAATTACAGGTGTGAAATTTAGTAAAGTTTACTCTCAGTGCCAAATGAAAATTCTCACTGTTTCCTTCAAGGCTCTGCCTTATAAAACACACATCCATGGTGTCGGCACTGGTCTAGATGTTAATCTGGGTTGGCTGGAAGAAATTGGAAGTCATTTCTTTTTTTTCTTTTCTTTTTTTTAACAATGACTTTCACATATTGATACCATATATTTGTTTCATATAAATGTGCTATATCTTGATAAAAAATGTCATGGAATCCTTCATTTATCCACCTTTTAACCTTTTTGCTGGGGCTTTGTTCATCAAACAAATTGAATAATGCTAAGGTACAAAAACCAGTTATGATTAATTGCTTCAAACCTTGTGACGTTGGTTTCTCCACTGACGTTGAGATTAAGCACCTCTAAACGGCTACAACCCCTTTGTAGTCAGACGTTGTCGCCCCCCTAGTGGTCGGGAGAAAGTATTGACTGACCCACCTTTTTACAATGTGTCTTGTGTAGCTCTTTCCTGGATTTTCACAGCAGTGGGAGTTGTGAGAACCACCAGTCTCCTTCCTTCACATCTGAGGAGGTCTGTGGGGTGTCAAAAACATTTAGTAGATTATTTGCACTTTGTATTTATCTAAATTTTAATGTTTTTCTCATATAATCTGCCATTGTTCTATCCAGTTATGGGTCTTTTAGTCTGCCATGTATTATTTCAAAAAGGTGTTAAACCTCCTTGAGCTCATACTAAGTTTTACTATATCCAAGCATTCAACCCAGTTTCTTTTTGTTTCTTCCATTGTTTTTTTTAATTTACTCTGATGATGATAACTGCAATGTGTTTCTTAGATCAATGTTAAAACATTTTCCTAATTCCTGTATTTTATTTACAAAATGCGTTCCATTATCACTATAGATTCTTCCTCAAATTTCAAAAGTTGGTATTATATTTTTGCACAAAGCTTTTCTACTGTTATTGCATCGTTTAGATGTATCTATTATTCTTATTATTCTTTTATCATATTTTATTTTTTTTTTTTGTACAGTAAGTCCTTATTACATTTAAGAATGAGGTCACTATTTTTGGTAGTTGCAATTATTTAATAATGCTTGGTTTAATTTAGGTTTCATTAAGTCTAATAAAAAACAAAACAATAAAAAACTCACTCCTCATTGATGAACACAAAAAATGAAGGGCATATTATATCTTATAATCTTAGTTCGTCTTACCCAGTTTTATAAACACACCGTACAGTTTCAATCAGTTATAGTTTTTCCCTTTTAATTACACTTTGTATTTATTTCAAGTAACTAAAGTTTGTTTCAATTAACTCAAGTTTTCTCCATTTCAGTCTAGTCCAGTCCAGTAATTATGTTAAGGTACATTTCATCTTGTGTTAAATTTGATTCTGATTTGATCATTCTGAGCCTGACTGGAAAAAGTCCAAACATCTGTTAAAATCCTTTTGTTTTACCATAAAGAACTGACCTAATATTATTATGGTACTGTTGAGGATCAGACTTGCCCTTGTAGTCTTTAATCATCGTGCACATATACCCTAATTTTTACATGACATGAAACAGACATTTATTTCACAAAAACAGACAAAATGGACAGACATTTGGTCACATAAAAGTTTGATTATCCTGTTTGTAAAAGATTTATGAAAAAAAAGACAGGTCTATGAGCTTTCTTATGTTTATCAGTATTTCAATACAGGTAGAACCGTTGCTATCTTTATATGACTTTTTGGATTCTGAAAGATTCTGAAAACCTTATTGAGATAGAAGTTTGGCAATAATCATCAGAACATCAGAGCTTTATTAGTGCCTTTAAGGTCCCTCAAAGATGCATTACAATGAAATCAGTCATTCACATTCACACACTACTTACTTACTTCTCTGTCAGAGCTATTTTATTTGCAAAAATCTGAACATAATTTGACTTCTATTATTCTTAAAATGCACATCGTTTCCTCATATCCCTTTTTGTTTCCACTAGGTCTGTTTTGAACGCCAAGAATCAATAAGGTGGTCTTAGTGGGGTCCACCTTAAAGGTGTTGTCTGTTGGGTGTCATGTTATCATAGTCAGGTCAGTGAGGTTCATAAGTCAGTCAGAACCTTGGTCATTTGGTCTGTGCACATAATGTTTCATAGATCCAGCCTATGATTAGTCAGCAAAACTTCCACACAGTGTGATGTTATGTCTTCCACCTCTAGGAGAAAAATTTATTGTTAATGAATGAGCTGCATTTCCTAGGAACACTGCAATCCCACTGTCTTCCTTCTGGATGATCATAACCTGTTGAAAAACTTTCATCATTTTTTGTTTCACATATTCAATCAGATCTTTGTTATACCAGTAGGTGAAGTTCTTAGTATGAGAGACTAAGAACTGACATAGACTGACATATACTGTTGCATTTGGAGAGGATCTTAGGTTAAATAAACTTACTTAATTTTGTGTCTGCAGACTTTAGCCAATTTTTCTTTTTGTATACATAAAGAGCAAGATTCAAAACATTTTCAAAAGGCAGATTGTGGCAGAATTTAGACAAAACTGCTTATTGATTGACAAAATAACATTCAAGCACACAATTACCATATCAAAGGCTGTACTTCTAGAGAATCACATAATACTTCTGGGAGCCGGTTCTGGCCCGCGGACCTTGAGTTTGACACATGCAGGGTAGAGTTACAATCTTCATAAGAGCTCTCAGCAGAGACAGGCTTCTGCTGTGTGCAGAGGTTTTATCTTTGTTTTCAGGCAGCTGCATTTATGCTGCATACTATGTCAAGGTCGTTTCACAGAGCTGAAATTTAACCTCTCTCAAAGAGGAAAAAATCAAAAATGCACACAATCTGAGTCAAATATGGAATCATTTCCCTGTAAAATGAATCTTTTGCAATTTATCATGGTGTCGCTGGTAGTATAACACCGCAGAATTATTTTAAAGCACCTGTTTCTCACGAACACTTGCCTACAAGATCTTTTATTCTCAGATTACTTCTTTAACAACATTCTGTTCTCCCTTATCTAGACATTGTTCACTGGGTTGTCCAATTGGACAGTTTTTTAGCCCAGTGTCCATGTTGTCCACATTGTTAACTTGTCCTTTACCACGTCCTCTAAAACCACTACTTCCTCTGAATAATTTGGGGCTACCTTGGTATTCTGAACTGGGATGGGTAGCGATCTGCCCGCCCCTTTTTGTTTTTAGTTTTCAGCTAAGCTTCAAGTTCTGCCCTGTGCTTTTGTTATGATTCTGGCCCGTCTGCCTGCTCTGCTCTCACTCATGCAATTTATGGTATGGTTTAACTCATCTGCTTCACCTGTCTGCTGCTGCGCAATCACTGTCATGCCACACACCTGTGGAGCTGCAGTTATATACAGCCCTCTGACAGGCAGACGGTGCCAGATTTTCGAAAACATTTGTGAGTAGTTATCCAGCGTTCCTTCCCCGAATGATCTCGTTCCATGACCTTCCTTGCTTACGGATTATTCCCTCGTGCTTGCTCCTTGTCTGACGGATTGGATTTTGGATTTCGACTCTGTTTTTTGCCTCTGGTTTATGTCTCTGCCTGCCCCTTGTCTGACGCCTCTAGCCCTGGAATTCGACCCTGTTTCTGTCCCTGGATTTACGTCTCAGCCTAGCCACTGGTTTATTCAGCCCGAGTCCGCCTGACTCTCTAGTCTGCCTGGATTTATTGTCAAGAGGACAATCACAGCTCTCTGTGTTCCTGTCACAGCTTCAGCTCGTTCCCCGGAGGATTTGGATCAGTCGGCAATCCGACTTCAGTCTTTTGGACGCTTCCTCATTAACTGTCTGGATCTCTTCCTCCTCTGGATTCTGTGCCTCATCACCAGACTGAGAAGGTTAGTGGCTTTATCTAACTCCTTGCAGATCCTGAGTTTTATTCAGCTACTAATTAGTCTCTCTGTTCTCAGTGGTTCCTGGAAGCTGACTGCTGTTCTTCTGCTCTCTGATCCTGAGTCTCTGAATAAACCCTTTTACTTATCACTTTGTGTTTGGCTGAATTTGGGTTCTCTGTCTCTGGTCGTGATAGTAAAATCTGGCAAAAGATGGACCCATTGCCAACACAGCAGTGGCGCGCTAATCTTGATCACTCGATTGCCCGTCTTAATTCTGGCATGGAGGAAATGATTTCTAAGCTGTGATCCATGACTCCTGCTTCCACGCCTTCGTCCTCATAGCCTGTTTTCCCCAGAGTTCCTGATCTTTCCGCTGTGGTAAGAGAACCTAGACTCACGCCTCCTGAGCTGTTTAGGGGAGATCCTGACCAGTGCCGTGCTTTTCTTACTCAATGTGAGATTCATTTTGAGCTTCAGCCTTCTTCGTTCCCTTCTGAGCGCTCTAAGGTGGCGTTTGTTATTTCCCTGCTCTCTGGAAAGGCTAAGCAATGGGGCACTGCTGAGTGGCAGAATGATTCGATCACATCTGCTTCTTATTCTGCATTCTCCAAGGAGCTCTATACTGAGAAGGTTAGTGGCTTTATCTAACTCCTTGCAGATCCTGAGTTTTATTCAGCCACTAACTAGTCTCTCTGTTCTCAGTGGTCCTGGAAGCTGACTGCTGCTCTTCTGCTCTCTGATCCTGAGTTTCTGAATAAACCCTTTTACTTATCACTTTGTGTTTGGCTGAATTTGGGTTCTCTGTCTCTGGTCGTGATAAAAAAATCTTAAACCTTTACAACCGCAACCTTCTTTCCCGTTTCATCTTGCATAACCCTCCTCAACCTATCTATACCCCCAAAACTTCCCGGATTTGAAGGGTTGTAATATACTTTCTTCATCAACCGTCTTCCTGCCATCTCTGCCTTATGCTCACTCTGATGATTACTTGTTAAATAATGAGAAAAAACACACCGGAGGGTAGATTTATCCCTTTTATTTATTTATTTATTTTGTATTTAATAGTAAAAAGAAAAAAAAAAACACAATCAGATAATACAGATTAATTCAAACACTACAAGCTTTTAAACAACACTTTTGGGAAAGGTTAATATGTTCCCACTTTAATTGTATTTAATAATAAAAATAAAGAAGAAAAATCAGATAATGCAGATTAATTAAACTACTGGAATACTAAAAATGATACAACAACAAGTCATCAAACATGTGAGATCAGTTTGTCAGTCCGTAGCACTCTGAAATAGAGTTAAGTTGTTTGAGGTCTTTTTCTTCGGCCAAGCGATCGTACATGTCAGCTATTGCACTGTGGATGCCTTGTACCGATTTCAGTTCATATAAAACCGTCTCTGCAATCGTTTTCACTCTGAAGTCATCTGCTTGTATGCGTCGAAGTATCAGAAGATTCTGAATAGCAGGAACGAGTTTGGGGGTTACGAGCCGTCGCACGATGCGTTGAAAGTTGACTTGGTAATAATCCTCCCCCAATACCTCCAGGCATTGGTGCTGACGCTGCCTCGGGTGGTTCGTTATGCACCCATAACAGGTTTCTCTGACATAGTTCAAACAGGTTATGTTGAATAGATGAAGTATCGCTGTTTTCACCGTATTGATGAGGGCGGTTGAGAACCAACCGTCAATTTCATCCCCCTTGTTATTTTCATCCTCCGCTGAAGGCTGAGGGGCCTGCATCGGTTCCAGGGTTTGTGTAGGGGCTTCGGGAGAGGGTGAGCAGCCGGTAGTTACCTCATCCTCCACGACCACCTTCTTGTCTTCAGGCTGGATACTTGCGTCTACAGACTCAGCCATGAATAGCGGCGATGGTGAGTAGAGCTCTGGAGAAGGCTGTTGATACATTTTCATGCTGTATCCTGTAGGTGATGCAGGACTGAAGTGGGTCTCAGAGAACGAGGACATTGAGGTGGATGGAGAGAAGAAGAGGTCCGGGGAAGGCGGATGATACGGTCCAATGTTGAAGCTTTCATCATGCTCGGGAGAGAAGTGGATCTCTGCTCGGTGGTTGTAGAGATCCCTGTATGGTGTTGCCTCACTCATTCTCAGGATTCGGTTCTCAGTGTCTGTGAGCTTGCTGTTATTCCCCCAAATATATATCATTGGAAGGGGGCGGGTCCTCAGAAGAGGGTTTGTTTTAGACGTAAAACAGGAAACGTCAGCGTTTTTTTCACTGACATGTGATCGATCCAACTGCGTGAGTTGTGGAAAAGGTTGGAAAGATGGTGTCCAATATCACCCATCTCTTCTCTGCCCAGGCTTCAAATGGCAGAGCCAGCATTGTCTTGAATATGCCACAGTCCTGATTGAACGCCTCCAGCACAAACAGATCTGAGGGGTTCGTCCGGTTGTTCTTGCATCTGCTTGCCCGCAAAGACCAGCGACCATTTTCTGGGGTTTTTGAACCCCACACTGCGCTAAAGAGAGGTTCTCTCTCAGCTATTTCAACATCGGATGGCATATGAAACATTCTAGGCCGTTTTGCAGGTCGAGGAGGCAGTTCATTTTCTTCTTCATCCTCCCTCTCCTGCATTGAGACTGTGTCAGAGCTATCATTACGGTGCGGGATTGCAAGCCTTAACACAGCCCAGTCGCTGTGGGTGAGAGTACACAGAGCCAATGATCCATTAAATACCTCGTCTTGATCCAATTGATACAGGCAGAGTTCTCCTATTTCATACATGAAAATATACCCCCAGGTACCCCTCAGGCCATATGGTTCCAAGGACCATTCTTCCTGCAGAGTATCCAACGGGGGTCTTTGTACCTTGCAAAGGTAGTATGTTGATTTCTTAGGAGCATTCAATTCACGGGATGAATGCTGGTAGACGGTCACTGGGGTTTCACACACAACTGACGTACCTCTTGGCTGAACCGATGTCTGATTTTCAATCGTGGTTGTTGAAGTTGAAGTTGGATCCTCATCATCATCGGTAGAGTATGTTATGACGGGAATTCCGATAGGTGTCTCAGATGAGGACGTAGATGATAAAGATGCTTGCTCATCATCTTGGCACGCGTTGCGTTTCTCCTCCGCTTGACAATTAAGTCTTTTAACTCTAACCATTGCTGAACGGGTGTTCTTTTCCAACTAATGCTGCATGTAAAGTGCAGAGTTTTATGCCTGTATTTAAAGCAAACACTAAAGCACGCCCCATTGGTTTCATTGGGTTATTCAAGGTTTAACGAGCCTTACAAACACACCCCCCCCTCTATTTTAATTGGTGCTGATGCCATACAGTGTCTGATAATACCATATTTGTCTTGTTGTATTCATATCATACACACCCCCTGTGTTTTCATAGGTTCATTTAAGGCCTTCCCCATTAGACCCTTAAACACACCCCTGTATTATAAGTGGTTCATTTAAGGTATCGCCCCTCATGACGACATCCAATCAGCATGCATGGTTACGCCCTTCGGCTACACCCCGTTGACCCATGACCTCCCCGCCCACATGACCCCATGACCCCTCTCCAGTTCACAACTTCACCTGTCAAAGTTTGATAAAAGGGTGCTTTCTTATCTCTCATATGTTTAGCAATCATAGTTTTACCAAAATACAATAAGGATTTTATTAGAGAGTGAATTTAAAATTTTTTTCTCTGAATTTTTTTTTCAGAGATTTTATTGTTGGTGATTTTTAACATACATGTTTGTTGCCCAGATTAACCTCTAGTAACAGAGTTTTTAATGCTCATCGATTCTTTTAATTTGATGCAGTCTGTGTTTTATTCCAAACACGAAAAATGTCACACATTAAATGTTGTGTTGTCTTTTGGTTTACCTGTGTCTTACTTAGAAATTTATGATTATAATTTTTGATCATATGCCTATAACATTTGAGACTGTTCTCACTTACGCTGCAGTTAAAACTGCTGCTCCTGCTCGGAGCTGTCGGATAATTAACCCTTCCATAGCCACCCAGTACTTGGAGGTTTTTCACCAGTTCTGTCCACCTGTGCCAACTGATGCTGAGGAGCTTAGTTCTTGGCTCCACTCAACCTGTAAAGATGTACTGGACACTGTGGTTCCCTTAAAGACCAAAGAGCCTAGAGCTAAACCTAAACTTAGTTTAACGAAAGGACTTGAGCTGCTAGAGAGGAATGTCGCAGAGCAGAACTGAAATGGAGAAAAGACAACCTCCAGGTGTCTTCAGATTTTCAAAGACTGTTCAAGACGCCTTCATGAGGACCACACAATCGAGGCACGTGCCGTCCCCCGGTACGGCAGAGCTGGGGTCCCACCCTGGAGCCAGGCCTAGGGACAGGACTCGTTAGAGAGCGCCTGGTGGCTGGTCGCTAGACCTGGGCGGGACAAGCCCGAATGAGAAACACAAAGCCATCCCCCAGTGGGCCCACCACCTGCAGGGGGAACCATGAGGGACCAGTGCAAAGAGGATTGGGCAGCGGACGAAAGTGGAGACCTCAATGGCCCGATCTCTGGATGCTTTGGCTGGCTCTAGGGATGGGGAATGTCACCTCGCTGGGGGGGGGGGAGAGGAGCCTGAGCTTGTGCAGGAGATTAAGAGATATCAACTAGGAATAGTTGTGCTCTCCTCCACGTACAGCGTGGGCTCTGGATCCTCAAAAGAGGCTGGACTCTCTCCTACTCTGGAGTTGCCCGCGGGGAGAGGCGCTGAGTTGGGGGGGGTTTGCTTGTTGCCCCCCACCCCAGCTGACTCGTGTTGGGCTTTACCCCAGTGAATGAGAGGGTCGCATCCCTGCGCCTTCGGGTCGGGGACAGGTCTCTGACTGTCGTTTCGGCCTACGAGCCAAGCAGTAGTGCGGAGTACCCGGCCTTTTTGGCATCCCTGTTGGGGATGCTGCATAGTGCCCCTCCAGCGGACTCTGTTATTCTGCTAGGGGACTTCAATGCCCACGTGGGAAACAATGGTGACACCTGGAGAGGCGTGATTGGAAAGAATGACCTCCCCGATCTGAATCCAAGTGTTGTTTCATTATTGGACTTCTGTGCTAGTCACAGATTGTCCATAATGAACACCATGTTCAAGCATAAGGGTGTTCATCAGTGCACTTGCCACCAGGACACCCTAGGTAGGAGGTCGATGACCAGCTTTGTTGTCGTGTCTTCAGACCTTCGGCCGCATGTTTTGGACACTCGGGGGAAGACAGGGGCTGAGCTGTCCACTGATCATCACCTGGTGGTGAGTTGAATCCGCTGGAAGAGGAGAAAACCGGACAGACTTGGCAGGCCCAAGCATATAGTGAGGTTCTGCTGGTACGTCTGGCGGAGCCCTCGGCCAGGGATGTATTCAACTACCACACCTCCGGGAGAGCTTTGACAAGGTTTCTGGGCTGTAGCAGAGGCAAAAACTCAGGCCTGGGAGGAGTTCAGTGAGGCAATTGAGAAGGACTACCGGTTGGTCTCGAAGTGATTCTGGCAAACCATCCGGTGCCTCAGGAGGGGGAAGCAGTGCTTCACCAACACCGTTTACAGTGGGGGTGGGGAGCTGCTGACCTCGACTGGGGACATTATCAGGTGGTGGAGGGAGTACTTCGAGGATCTATTGATTTATGGTGTTTCTGAACGTGAAATGTTTTACATTCTAATGAACATTATCACATTCATATAATATAAATATTCATATTGTAGGAATGGAAAAGATTTTTGTTGTAATGATATTTATACTGTAATAACATGATGGTATGTTACAAATGTGAAAACATCACTAAGTGTGGAAGAATGGTTTGATTCTTTAGATCTTTTTATTTTATTATTCCACAAAAACTGTGGTGTAATCACTATAAAAACATGTGTTGAATCTCCACCTTGCACATAAAACCTGCACTTTGCACCAGGAACTTTGTCATGAACTCTGCTAGTGCATCATTGACTCTTGTATTTCAGTGTGTATTGTTGCATTTATTGTAACCGTTAAATGTGCTAACTGCTAATGGTAACTGCTATGTTACGTTAGCAGTCTGCTAATTAGAGATGGTGACTCAAGTTAGAGACTTTGACTCTATTTTTGCAACTTAAGTGTGATTAAATGACCACAGACTTGGCTTGTGCCCTAAAGACTCCAGACCTGTCTTGGATTCCTCGTCGGAGATCAGATTTCTTTTTGCTTTGCCATCTCTGACTTATTCTAACACATAAGCACATTAAAAATCATATTTTCTGTTGCTGCACTTAACATTTGGGGACCCTTCGGGTTTTAAACGTTTTTTCTCGTAGTGGTAAGGGGTCGATACCTTACAGTTAGCGTTAACTCCACCATGGCTACCCAACCTGGTCTGATCCAGAGAGGCAGCATCCATTCCACTTTAAACGGAGCTGCTTTTCTTTCTAAAAATCTGGCTGAATTAATTAGTTCTCCAAAACTCTGACAACCCAGGGTTCAGACCAGGAAGCAGGGTCATAGTTTAACACTCAGCTCTGCAGCTTCTGTACTGTTACCCATCCATTACCCTATTAAGACTGAGAAATTAATAGACTGAAAAGTAAACTAAAAGGAGGAAACCATAAAAAGCTCATAAAAATAAATAAAACTCAGACAGAAAACAATAATAATAATTAAATGTGACTTATTGAACATAAGATCGCTCACTTCAAATACTTTGTTAGTTAATGACTTGATTTGTGACAATCATATTGATTTATTCTGCCTCACAGAAACCTGGCTGCAGCAAGAGGATTATGATACTATAAATGAGTCAACTCCTGATTATTTAAATTTTCACATAACTCAAAATACTGGGCGAGGAGGAGTAGCAACCTTCTTTTGGTCCAATTTATTGATTTGTCCCAGACCAATTAATAGCTACAACTCTTTTGAATATTTAAAGCTTATAGTTAGAGTGGCTTAGGTTATCCTGAGCTATATCTGTAGTTATGCAGCTATAGGCGTAGGCTGCTGGAGGATATAATGACAACTCTCACTCTCTCTGCTACATTCTCATACTACTCTCCAATTTTGCGTTATTTGCTGTTATTTCAGCTTTTATCTCTATGTTCTCTCTCTGTTTTTTTCTCTTTCTAGAAGCTACATCTGACCTGGCTCTGTGTTTAGTTGTGGCACCTTACTGGAGGGAGAAATCGGCCAAGCTGCTGCTGCCAACAACTTAATGCTCACCTTATAGAGATGATACACTTGGCCCTGTCTTTCATTGTTTAACCCTGTCTCTCATAGACATAGCTACTGGCTGAGCTTCTACTGTGACTCTAGACTTGAAAACTGTCTCAAAGTTCATCTGGTTGCTGTCTTTCTCTCCTAGATGAAGCTACTAAACCATTAATGTTTCAGGTTTCTTTCCTATAGAAAGTACTACTGGATTGTTGCTTCTGTGTTCTTTTTTTCTGTCTCTGCTCTGTTCTCTCAAACCCCCAGTCGATCGTTGCAGATGGCCGCTCACACTGAGCCTGGTTCTGCTGGATGTTTCTTCCTGTTAAAAGGGAGTTTTCCTCTCCACTGTCCCTACATGCATGCTCAGTATGAGGGATTGCTGCAAAGTCAATGCAAGTGACTGTCCACTGTCTCTACATGCTCATCCAGGAGGAGTGAATGCTGCAAGTCACTGACTCTATGCAATCTGCTGGGTTTTCTTAGACAGAAAAACTTTTAACCAATTTGAATAATAAACTGAATCTGGCTGCACTGTTTGATAGTTAGGACTAATTGGAATGTATGAACCTGACTTGAAATCTGTATGATTTGACTTAATTGACTTCGTAAAGTGTCTTGAGAAGACATGTGTCGTGAATTGGAGCTATAGAAACAAAACTGAATTGAACTGAAATGAATTGAATTGGCTGCATTTAAAAAAAGATTTATTATGAAATAATTTGTAAAGACAGAAATGTTTGTGATGGGAGTTCCAGCTGTATTCCAGGGTCCAGATCACTTGACTCATCTTACCAATGAGAACTGGCCCTGTTTATTCCCAAACAGCTCTTCAGGTCCGAATGCTCTTTCATAACTGAGTAAATATGTGAACTGAGTTCACATATTTACCTAAAAAATCAGACAAACATAAGCAAATATAGAATGCCACTTCTATTCAAAGTAAATGTCTTTAAAGTAAAGACTTTCAACCCTTGTTTGCTTTAAAAGACATTATCTAATAATTTACTTCCATATTTTAAATGACAAAGAAAAAGTCAGTTTTTAGAAGTTCCTAGTTTATGCACAGACACAATTTTCCAGTCAGGCAAAAAATGAGGCTACATTCAAACTGCAGGCAATGCACTTTTAGGTTGAAATCTCTGTAAGAATTGGCTGAACCAATTCCCGCTTTTTGCTTGTAGGAATGTGAGTTGTAAATAAAAGGCTGGTGCAAGGATTTCTCCCTTTGTGAGAAGGAAGTCACTGTTCTGGCAGAGGACTGTCTTACCCTTGCAAGTCAGACTTACTTGGTTCACTTGTGTCTTATTTTACACTTGTCTGTGTTTATCAGCTTTCTAACTCATAACTTTCTAACTCTAACTCAAATCATTTCTTGGTCCTTCGAGCCGGATCGCTAGAAATCTCCTGCCCGGGGCCCTGCGGTGAATGTGGGGTTCCAGTCTGTGCAGCCTCCAGAACGTCTGGAGAACGAAAATCCTGCACAGTGAATTCTGTGTTGGTAACCACCGAATCGACCGAGGGGCACCGGGAAAGTGGATCAACACGTTCCGACAGACAGTGTGAACGAACGCACAGGTAAGACAGAACCAACTAAGTATATAGAAAGAAAGACGCAAGCCGGTAAGCTTGGCGTTAGCGCTAGAGAAATACGCAAGCCGGTAAACTTGGCGTTAGCGCTAGATAAGTACGTGAGCCGGTATGCTCGGCGTTTAACAGAGCTGCAGTTTTTAAAGAGGTCTAATAATAAATAGGGGTCTTGAGTTTGAATGGTTCTCGTAATTTTCCTTAAGGAGATTCAAAAGCAGCCGACTCAATAGAAAATCCTTACTCTAGAAAGAAGTGTTGCGCAAAGTACGGAAAACCTAGTCTAGGTGATTTAAGCCTATAAGTGATTGTGTGTTGGTGCATGTGTGTGTGTCTGCAGAATCATACGGCACTCTCAGTGAGACAACCCGAAACCTTGGTGTTAACACAAAGTTGTTGACAGCTGAGATGTGTCGTGGGGATTCTGATTTGAATATTAGGTGCCGTCAAATCTCAGTCTAAAACCCCTGCAATCTCCGAGAGTAGAACTTAATGCGGAAAACCGAATCAAAACTAGGTGTTTGATCTAGAAGCCTGTTTTCTGGGAGATGTTGGGGGCCCGTTGAGGAATTCTGTTTTGATTTGATGGCACAACATAGGTATAATAAAAACACCTCTGTTATATAAATATTTTTAAAAAAGAGCGGAGTCTGAATAATAATAATAAACTAGTCAATAGGATAAAAGTATATATAATAAAGCATAAAGAATCAATTAAATAGCGCTAGTATAAATTAATAGAAGTAGAACTCAGTTCTTAAGAATAGTTTTTAATAGATAAAAAAAAAAAAAAACTGGGAAACTGCGTCCGGAAGCAGACCCAGTTAGAAAGAGATGGCGGGTTTAGGCACTCAAAAGATCCAGATTAGAGCCTGACATTTTTTTGGGAATCCCACAAGTCACGGGATTCCTATAGAAATTCCGCGGGATGGGCAGTTTTACACGCAGTATGCTGCTTGTAAAACGTGTTTAGTCCTAATCAAGTACACCAGTGAATAAGATACACTTGTAAGGCAAATTCTGATTGAATCAGCCCTGCATCTCTTCATTCGTCACATGAAAAGTACCATCCCGTGTCAAGTCTCATCTGACCAACAAAATTGCTGCATGTGCACTAAAGATTTAAGAGCCTTTGCCACAGTAGAGGGGAAAGCTTCATCAAGGGAAGATATTAAATAAATACGTTGTGAAATAGAAAAAAACTGAATGTACTATTTAATGTACAATTTATTTAATACATCATTAAATATTAAGTGTACTACTAATTACGTCATGTCGTCTTTAAAATTATACTTAATTATTCAGTGGCACATTTAATTGCATAATAGTCCATTTCATGATATAATGGTACATTTATTGTTTCTAATGATGAATTAAATAAATAAATGGTACCTTTAATTTAATGGCACATTTAATGTTACTTTTCTTTCATGTTACATTTACCTCACTTATGGGACATTCACAACATTTATTTATTTAATGATGACTTTATTGTATTAATTTTGTCCAGTTTGACCCTCCATTCTTGATGCCTGTATAGGAGGTCATGTCAGAATTTGAATCAGGTGTGCTGGGAGCAGACACCAAAATCTAAAACTTGCAGGAAGGGGTCCCTGAGGAACCAGGGCTTGTGAACCATTATGGTATAGTTTTCTAAATTGTGAAGGTAATGCCTTTTTTTCACTTTTGTTCACCAAGTACAGTTCTTTTTGCTAGGTGCATTTTTTTTTCGTTTCCCCGCAATTTGAAACATAAAAGTAATGTCATTGTTCAAAGGAAACAATCACTTAATAAATGAGTAAAATCAACTATGTACATTTTGTTTATTCCGCTAAGATAGGCATGGTCTGTTTCCTTGTTTGATATTTTATTATTTCTTCATTATTATTCTTTTTATTTTAACTGGCCTTTACTACAGCTAAAAACAGGGACCTAACTGGTCCTTCAAAGAAATTGCTAAAAGACTAAATGAAGAAAACAAAAATGGGAGTGGCACAGGAGTGGGAGTCGTTCTAAATGGGAGCGGGATGGGAGTGGGAGTCAATTTAGCAGGAGTGGGACGGGACATGATTTTTTTTTATGCTGGCCTGGGATTGGGATGGGACAAGACATTTTTCTGTGGGAGTGGGATGGGACAGGACTCCCGTGTCACCCTCTAATCCAGATACTGTAAAAAACCTCGCCAAACGGTAGAAAGATTATAATTTTAAATGAGGTTTTTCGGTTCCTGCTTGTACCCATTTGGTACAGAGACTAAAAAAGAAAGTCAAACTTAAAAAAAAAGGGCAAGGAGGTTTATGTAGCAGAAGCCAGAGAGGAAGATAACGACGCTTGTGTACTAAGGGGGAGGGGCAGGCAGCCACAACCAGCCACACGACTGCCCTGAACCCTTAGCGCCAGTCAACAGATAATCCACGATTTGTGGTGTTGTGGAAAATGTTAGAAGTAGAGTTTAGACAGAGAGCAGAATATACCATTATTAACCAGACTAAACAGAAAATAGAAGAGCCAATCATTGAGTAAAGAATAAGAATGGTAGAAGTGTTTAAAAGGAATAGTGGACTGCAACACGATAATGCTGATGACAGTCCATATCAACAGCAGTTAAAAAATGCCCTCCAGGCAAATGCTTTACCTAAGATTCGTAACTGGGTCACAAAACATAATATTGATCTACCCACCTGCTCGGTTAGCAGTTGGCAGAACTGGGCAATGCATGCTGAAAAGGTGGTCAGTGGAAAGAAAAAAACAACCCCCTACTGATACCTTCTATGCTGAAGATGACATATTTTATGCAGGACCAGTAAGTAGGGGGAGGGGTAGAATCAGAGGAAGAGGAGGTGATAATGACACATGTTGGTCCTGTGGACAACATGGTCACTGGGCTAAAAACTGTCCAACTGGACAACCCAGTCAACAATGACTGGATAAGGGAGAACAGAATGTTTTTACAGTAGCAGCAAACACAATGATTTCCATCATCGTAATATGTACAAATAATAGATGTGTCTCACATTATGTTACATAAACAGTCTCTGGCAAATAACTATAATGATAAAATTGAGCTAAACACAAAATTTGTTCTAAATCTTACAAACAATGTATGCTAAAAACAACATACCTCAGTTCAGAAGAGGAGTCCTCCACATCACTCTCCTCCTCTATGAACCGTAGCGGCCGTTTTATAGTCCTACCCGGTCTTCAATACCTTATGTGTGTCTTTTATAAAATGTAGACACAACCACAAATGCGCAGAAACACACAGAAACACTCAGAGACACACAGGAAACCTACTATATAACGTTACCTAATGTTATCTAAATCTAAAGCTTACTTCATACTCCATACTTACTCTCTCCTTTTCTCCCTCTCTCATCTTTTTTCAAAGCTGCGGTTTTCGCGGTAGTGTTCACATTACCGTAATATACACCCAAGATTATATATTGACAGGAAGCAGTGATTCTCAGCTCTCTGTCAGCGTTGTAATTTTTCAGATTTAGCTAACTTTCACGGAGTTACGGTAGTACTATTCCTGCCGCGCCAGCAACATAGTGCCGGTGTGTTCCCCCTGAAATAATCTGTTCCCCCTGTGTCAGGAGCGCGCACTGCAGCCAGAGAGGCGGATCTGACCGTCTTCACAGCTATTCTGATCGATTTGTCAGACGAAACATATTCATGTCAATGTTGTTACATAATTTTTAATCAACAGCTCCTAGAAAAAATTAAAAATAAATACAAAATGAACCTGGTCTTGTGAGGTTTTTTGCACAGCTTTGAGTTTTTTCGCCGAAAGAATCCATGTCTTTTCCAACTTGTGTCATGTTCACTTTAACCTGACGGACATTAGTCAGCCACCAAACACTGTTTTCCAACAGGTCTATTCAGGAAGCCTGACTTTTCGTGTCCAGCAGAGTGAGCATCCATTGTTTTATATCAGTATTAAAAAAGTATTAATAAACACAACGTGTAACAGAGAATACCTTCAAGGTGGACCCCACTAACACCACCTTATTGATCCTTAGTGGATAAAAAAGAATGGAAGCATTTACGGCTGCTCATTCCCTAATATTACAACTGGCTCTTGGTATATGGGCTAGGTTAATTTTAGTGACTTGGCACGAGCCCCAAGGGCGTTGTTTTAACAATCTTGGCTAAGGCAACCTATAAAAGCCTCCTAAAAATCCTAGAACCAGGCAACAAGACTTTTTTCCACTTTTTTATATGCTTTCTTTAATTAGTAACGCTTTTGCAGGGATCAGTAACAGCTTAAATTCAGCAACACATAATAATTTCAATTATAGAAATAATCAATCAACTCAACCTGTCTTTCCCTGATGCTGAAACTAATGAGTTTGGAGGGGCTTTGAAGACGGAGGCTCATCCATGCACTTGATGGAGATGTTTCTTCTGGTAACAATGAGTGATTTCTTGAAGGGAATACGACTTAATCTTCAGTTTTCTTCCTTTAAGTGGCAGGCACTGATGCTCCAGGCTTTGATGGTTAAACAGGAACTTTGTTGTCGTATGTCTCAGAAGGCAGTAACTTCCAGGGGCTGAAGAGTTGAAGGAAACCCTGGGGACATAATTGAGGTTGATTCAGGACTTCCAGAAGCCTGAAACTTAGAGCAATCAGCTGTTCACTGATCAAGTTCACTTCTGTTGTCTGGATAAAAAGGCTGTAGATGAAATCAGATTCTTAATCTTGAGGCACAGTCCTTCAGGGCTCACGGGTTGATCCTCTTTTTAATGCAGTCGATCAGCAGGGCTGTGTCTCTGTTAATTTTCCATCTGAGCTTCTTTTCTTCATCCGATCTTGTTCGCTGGTCTTCTGGGAGGAAAACAACCACAGCTCCCTCCTTCAGTATTGCTTTTATGGTGCTTGATGCTGTCACCAGTCAGCCCCTTATTAGGCTTCTCAGTTATTG
>JAHHUM010002018.1:1917280-2180360 GCA_036173005.1 Crenichthys baileyi | reverse complement strand
CCTCAGGTTAATTTTGTATTTATACATTTTTTTTTCTAGGAGCTGTTGATTAAAAAAATAAAGTAACAACCTTGACATGAATGCGTTTCGTCGTTTTACTGACAAATCGATCAGAAAAGCTCTGAAGACGGTCGGATCCGCCTCTCTGGCTGCAGTGCGCGTTTCCGACACACAGGGAACAGGTTATTTCAGGGGAACAGAATTTCGCACAACACCGGAGTTTAGATGACTTCTGTGGACTTCACTGACCATCGGGTCCAACTCCTCATCAGATAAACTTGAATAAAGATCTGCATTTCTATGGGGACATAACAAAAACATTATATGAAACTTTACTAATAGACGTTTCAATTGACGCCAGCTAATAAAGAGCAGTGAATTAAAAATACCTCAGGCTGGTTTCCCTCAGTCGACGCCTGATGGTCCTTGTTGAAACACCAAATCTCGCCGCTATTTCAGGAGCCTGAATTCCAGAGAGCACATAATCCTCCAGAACAAGAATATCAAAAGCTAGCCGTCCTGGACCGGGTGTGTGTTGTTGGGGGGGCTATGTTTCCAGAAACGAGTTGGAGAGCCTCTTGAAAAATGGCAATTCCTCTCTGCTCCAAATCTTGGTCAAAAAGAGCAGAAATAACTCCAAGAGCATCTATAATTTCTCCAATTCTTCCTGCCACATAATCTGGAAGAGCGTCACCCGCTTCTAACTGTCTGGCGAGGTTCAAAATATCTCCTCAAATCATCAGAAACTTCGATCAATTCCTCCTCAATGGGCGCCACCATGTTTCACCTTCAGACCAGAGCAACTATCCCTCCTTGATTGGCCAAAACTCCGCCCCTCTGACTTTGATAGGTGTGTGACAGTTTAAATTAATTTATGATGTTCTTCAGCACAGGAACATGAAATAATTTATTAAATCGTGAAATAATAGTTTTTGCTTTTTAAAATGAAATCAATATATTTATTGAGGCACATATAATTAATTCTACATTTAATAAATTATTAGTGTATTTATTTCCAGTTTTATTAAATTAACGAAACATTTAATTATTTCATGACTTATTTATTTATTGTAATTTGGCACATCCATAATATTTATGCTTTTCTAGCCTGGCTTTTCCTGGCATTATGCTGCAAAATGACTGAATGAGATAAATCAATGTTCTGCATCATAATCAATAGAGACAGAACCAGCTGAGAACACAGTAAACATTATCTGAGCTGAAATATTACGCTAATAATAAACCAATATACCAATATTAATATAACTCTCCACACTTTCATGGAGCTCAGCTTTAGACTTGCCTTTCATTTCAAATCACAAACCTACTTTAGGTAGTTAATGTTAACATTGGCTCTATTATTAGAGGTACTAGACATTCAGAGAAATGGTTTGTAGCCATGATGTTTCTTTTCTTCAGACTTCAACATCAAAAATAATGAAGTGAAATGGTCTAATCTGTCTGTCTGGTTGTATATCTCCCTCTCTTTCTCTCTTCTTTAAACCTGACAAACATCAGTCAGCAGCTGGACAAGGCTTTGAAATCACAGATTTTAGGAGTACAAACCCTGTAGGCAGTGCAGTCATGCATGAATGCTGATTGGAAGAAAATACAAGTGTTTTTCAGCAGGTGTGGCGCTGAAATGCCCCCCTCTCTCTTCAGCCCTTTTTTTAAAGAAACATCTGGCCAGAAGCTGCTTAATGTTTTTTAGCTGCGCTTTAATAATCCAAACTTTGAGGAGCCATTTCCTTCTCTCTGTTGATGCCTCCTGCCGTGGTCTTTGGAGCCTTTGCCAGTAGAAACGTAGTCATGCACACTTGAGTTTTTCGCCTTGAAGTGGGCGGCGTGCGATAGGTTTCATCTCTGGTTGAGGAGTCATTGGTCAACTGTTTGGACGGATAAAAACCCTCCGACTTTTATACTCTCTAAACTGAGATTGGATGCATGTGAGCAGAGGTGGATTGCAAAGCTAGCATCTTTCCAGTTTGACACATTAGACATTCCTGGTCCTAAAAATGTGGTTCCTGGTATGCTGATCAGGGAACCCTTTGTGCAGTGTCCAGTCCCTCCCATCGTTTAAGACTACCATATTATAAACCTCTGGTTGATGCAAAAGCTGTGGCCATTGGTGGCGTACAGAAGGTCTTCAGATGGACTGTTTATTCAGTTTATAAGACCCCAGGCGAAGGCCATCATATCGCTTCTCAATGCACAGCTGTTGTGCAGGCCGGAGTGCTGACATCTTCTGAGGTGGAAGCTGTCCTCTAGGTCCATAGTGAACATGTGTCCAGGGTGTGGCCACATGCTCTTCTCCTGCGTCAATGCTCTCAAACTCTGTTTACAACAAACCGTACTGACTCTGAAGTCTTCTCATGTGATGAGCTAGTGGGTCAGCAGAGATGTGATAATGTACTGGGTAGGGTGATCTTCTATGTGGAAAGAGGACGGAGACCATCAAGGAGAGAGCAGGTAAAAGAGGCAACCAGTACAAAGAGGCTTCTGAAGGCATGGGACAAGTTGACAGTGCAGAATGGTGTTCTGTACCGAGTCTCGAAAACCCAGTAACAAAAGCAAACACTTATTTGTATGTTGTTCTACCGACTGTACATTCTGCGTTATTAAAGGGTCTCCGTGTTAAAGCGGGACACCGAGGCCAGCAAAGGACGCTTTATCTTGCCAGGCAGAGGTTTCGCCAAGTTTCATATAACAAATGATGTCTCAGAGCGTGTGCAATGCTATAGACGATGTGTTCTTAGCAAGTCGACTGAGCCAGAAGCTAGAGCACCTTTTGAGGAAAATTAACACGTCGGAGCCTCTTGGGCTGGTTTGTATAGACTTCTGGTTGGCAGAAGATTCTGACCACTTCACAACGACTGCACATGCCTTTCTATGCCCCAACCAGTCTGCAATGGCAGCAGGGCATCAGCTGTGACGTGAATACTTCTGCGTCAATGGATTTCCAAAACGTTACCCTCTGATCAGAGAGACAATTTCGAGAGTGTGCTCATCGCTGAGCTGTTGAGTGTAGCAGGTGTCCAGAAGTCCAGCACGACCCCATACCATCCAATTGGAAATCGTTCCTGTTAAAGGATGAACCGGACTTTGGGTAATATGATTCGTGCCTTACCCCCTAGAGCTAAGCAAAGGTGGCCTGAAACTCTGAAAGCTCTCGTGCTAACATACAACTGTGCTGTCCATGAGACAATGTGCTATGCTCCCTTTCTGCTAATGTTTGGTATAGTGCCATGACTCCCAGTTAATGGACTCTTTAGCTCTGCCATTGACCACCATAACATCCTGGACTAGGACTGGTATGTCCAGACACTGAGGAAAGACCTCAAGGAGGCTATGGAGATAGCCAAGGAGACGGCATCCAGACAACTGCAGCATCACAAAGAACTCTAGAACCAGAGGGTGCCCCAGTAGAGATTGGTGACCTTTTAAATTTCGATGAACAAATGGGGTCATGGAAAAAGAAAACTTGCTCATTGTTGGTAGAGTGTTGTCTATGCAGTTGTTGAAAAGAATAATCAAACCGCATTTAAGCTCCAGACAACTGCAGAATCAAGTTAAAGGGCAAGTTAAAGTTCAACCTGAGAATGCCAGTAAACTTTCTCCCACTGGAGGATGCTGCATCTGAGGAAGAAGTGGATGTCTCGTCGTTTCACTGACAGCTGATGGTGATGAAGAAGCTCTCTGTGACATGTCTGTGGTTTCTACTGAGTCCTACAGACACAATAGAACAACTTTCTGCTTTACAAGACAGCTCAGAGAGCGTCTGGAAACTGACTTTGCTGGTTTATTTCTCAGACTGGGGGAAGTCCAGACAAGTGGAAGTTCTGTGGAGGAAGAGGAGGACAGAGCAGAGCTTCCATCATCCAGTTCTATGTGAATGAAGGCTAACTGGTCCAAATAAATGGCTCTAAAACTCAAAAACAAACACAAACCCTCAGACACCATGTAAGAAGCTTGCTCATTAAGATTCATTTCTTAATTTTCTTAATTTCATAGAATTTCTCAGTGTTTGATGTGTCCTAAAAACAACATTTTGGTTTTTCAGAGGCCAGAAGCACCGACGGTCTCCGGGATCCAACTGTTTTTCTATGTGCAGTGACCTTTCCAAAGAAGCACCTCCAGACCTAAGTAATGAACATGGACCATCAGACCCAGAGTAAGAAACTTGCTAACCAGTGAAGGTTGTTTGAAAGATGGTTGTTGATATTTAGAAGGTAAAATGTTTTAAGTGATTCACTTAAAAACTTTAGTCAATATACATAATTAATAACTGTCATGTTATGGATCCTAGACATTTAAATCTTTAAAGGTCTGGATAACGTAGCAGATCAGATTGTCCTCAGTTTATTGTCCAGGTTGCTGCTTAGTGACCTAAAGGCTACGTTTCCATGGTGCTGAAAATGTGATCGCTTGGATGGTGATTTGTTAATAAGAACTTGACCTCACAAAGCTTGTGATTGTTTATTGCATCATGCACCACATTATTACTATCTCATTATCATTATATTGGCTTCGCTCCTGTTCCTCAACGCTGGTTTCGGATGTTTTTATTACTGTTAACTTTTTATGCATTCATATCAGCTGATGGTGTCTTTGCTGCTCGAACCTATGATTCATGCAAAACATCAGAGTGTCAAAGGAAAAGGTTTTTTAACACAGCTACAAACAATTCTTCCCGCCTCCCTTCGTGTTGTCTTTCCTCTCCTGAATACGTCCTCCTTTATGTGGCAAGAAAAAGGAAGATTAAACAGAGAATAAGGCGCTGCAAGGCTGGCTTTAAGACTAAAATAATGCGTGTTCTTCGGAAACGTTACTTCTACCTTCCTGGCAGACGCACCAGGTTTCTGTTACCAGTTCCCCCTCAGGGCTCGGATTTTTTATCTTCTATTATCGATATTGAGAATGTTTTAATGACTGGGGATTTTAACATTCATGTAGACGACACTAACTGCATCACAGCAACTGACTTTTCATCTATTACTGACTCTTTTAATTTCATTCAACGTGTGTCTGGTTCTACACACTCTAAAGGCCACACTTTGGATCTTGTTTTTTCACTTGGCCTATATGTCACAAATTTGTGTTAACGATGTTCATGTGAGCGATGGTTGCTGTGTAACTTTTAACCTTAGCTTTCGTTAGGACCTGCTGCCAGTGAGACATGGTGATAGCTCTGAAAAGAGTTTTTACTCAATCTGCTGTTCAGATGTTTTGTGTTTGACCCATCTTTGCTAAGGGGTTGTCTGGATGTCGATGTTGCTACTCAGCATTTTAACTCTCACTGTATAGACATTTTAAACGCAGTGGTACCTCTGAAAACTGCCTTCGTTCCACGTAAAAAGGCTTCTTCGTAGATTGCTGATTCAGTTCAGCAATACAAGAGTCTGTGGTCAGGTAGAACGCCTGCGGGAATCCACTTAACTTGTGGTTCGTAGACTGCACCTCAGGGAACGTTGGAACTCTTTAATTTAACTCATAATAAATGCCAGAATTAAATATTTTGCTAATCTTATTTTTGTAAATAAGAAAAATGTTAAGGTCCTGTTTGATACAATACATTTTCTTGTTTGCCCCGGGAGCCTTACACTACCTGTGTCCTCCAAAGCTGACTGTAACAACTTTCTCAATTTTTTCATGATGAAAGTCAACAATGTCAGAGGAAACATTTGTCCATCAATACGTTATTACTGTGTTTCTGGCTCTCTAGTTTCTCAGTCTCTGACAGTGTTTGATCCAGTGATTTTTATCTGACATTCTATCCTTACTTGATGAAATTAAAACATCTACCTGTCCAAACGACATTCTTCCTGCAGCGTTGCTTAAAAGGTCTTTCGTGCTATTGGCCCTTGTATTACTGGAATCTGCAATGCTTCACTCTTAACAGGTGTGGTTCCTAGTTCATTCAAGTAAGCTGTTGATGAGCCAGTATTAAAAATGTACAACTTGGTACCTTCAGAGCTTGGTAATTTCAGGCCTATCTCCAAGATCCCTTTTATGTCTAAGCTTCTTGAAAAAGCAGGGGCAGAACAGTTGTGGTTCAGTCTGGTTTTCATAAGCTTTATTCCACAGAAACTTCTTTACTCCAGGTTTCTAGTGATATTCTGATGGCAGCTGACACCAGAGCATCCAGTGTATTGGTTCTCTTGGATCTTACATCTGCTTTTGATACTCTAGATCACAGTATCTTGATTAAAAGGCTCCGAGATGTAGGTGGCCTATCAGGTACGGCGCTAGAGTGATTTAACTCTTACTTTTCTGGCAGAACATTTAGTATTTTTGCAAACCAGATCAAGTCAGACTCTAACAGCCCGACATGTGGGATACCTCAGGGTTTGGTCTTGGGACCTATTCTCTTTCTTTGTATATTGTCCCTCTGGGACAAATTATTAGGCAGTTTTCTGATGTGTCCTATCATTTCTATGCTGATGATATTCAGCTCTATTGTTCGTTTAAGCCAACTGAATATTAATAGTTATCTTCCTTGATAAACTGTATTCGCAGTATCAAACACTGGCTAAGTGACAACTATTTCCAGGTGAACTCTGACAAAACAGAAACTTTAATTATTGTCCCTGAGAACCGAAAATCTGAAATCAAGCAGCATCTTGGTGCTTTCGCATCTTCTATTAAACCTAACCTCAGAAACCCTGGTGTGATTTTTTTAATCTGCCATGTCTTTGGAGCCACATTCCCCTGGATTAATAAGAAACTGTTTTTTCCAGCTTAGAAATATTTCTAAGGTGCCGTCTCTGGTGTCAAAGCTGAACTAGAGATGTAGATATTTTTTCATCTTGTCTTGATTATTGCAGCAGCCATTTTATTGGGTAGAACTGGAAGGATCTTGACTGGCTCCAGTGTGCTCAAAATGCTGCTGCAAGGCTTTTAACTAATACATTTTAAAATTGGTCCTCACTTTTAGAGTTCTGTGTGGTCCATCTCCAGCCTATTTCTCTGACCTTCTGGAGCCCCTCAGTTCTTCCCGTAGTCTGAGATCTTCTAATCAAAGGCTCTTAATGGTCCAGCGAACCCATTTTCAAACCAGGGGGGATAAATGCTTCGGAGTTGTGGCCCCCAGGCTGTGGAAGGCATTGCCTCCATCTTTCGTTGCCTTGAGTCTGTGGATTCTCTTAAGAAGCAGTTGAAGACACATTTATTCAGACTGGCTGTTAACTAGTTTTATGGTGTACTTTTTATGTGTTTAAATTTTTTCTTAATTACATTTTTTCTTTTAATTTCATGTATGTTTTTACTGCCTGTGTGTCTTTTAGAGTTCTTGCTTATTTTAAATTTGTTTCATTATTTATTTATTTTTTACTTTTTTACTTTTTTAATTATTATTCACCTTATTTACTATTTTTTCCAAGGACAGAAGAGAGATTTGGGCAGTTTTAGTAGTTGGTGGTAATTCGTGTTATTCGTGGCTCGTGTGGAAGAGAGACATAAGAAGATGTACTTAATGAACTTTAAAACCTTCTGGTTCTCTTCTCCAGTGTTTCTCCAGAGCTTTTTAAATGGTTACAATCCAATAATTTCTTCCTAATTAATATTGTAGTGTTTATTAGTGCTCTAATACCTTATATTATTGTATAGTTCACCAGTCAGACTCATAAGTTTCTCCAATAAAAATCAGACTCAAGCAAATTCTCTCTCATGTCATCTAGAGACTGAGGAAAAAGACTTTGAGCTGTTAACCAATTTGTTGTTTCACTGTATTGTTAATCAAACTTGTATTGGAACCTGCATTTGCTGATTAGAAATATAAGTAATAAACCAAACTATGGACAAAAATAAAGCTAAAAATATAAAATCTACGCCAGATGAACAGGAAAGAAGGAGGTTGAATTAACTGAAGAATCTTCAGCAATCTTATTATTGAACAGATTAGGCTCGAAAGGTTCTTAAGACCTCATGGGATTATCGTAAATTCTTGTGTCAAAACATCTTTGTTTTTCTGCGTTCTCTCTGATCATATTTATGCTTTGTTTCAGTGCAGCAGAGGGGCTCTTTTGCAACAATAAATAGCCTGGGGGGACTAAACTTAATCCAAGCCCTCAGCTGTATGCCGCCCTGTATGAATACATTCCTTAAGAGCTGGTTTTAAAACTAACGGTCTGAATTACCTGGGAAAAAAACAAAAGTAAAAAATCTGAAGGTAGACTAATGATACAACATGATCTACAAACATCATGTTTGTGTTTCAGAGGCCAGAACCACAGACAGTCTGCAGGATCCAGATGTTCTTCTATGCACAGTGACTTTTCCAAGGACGCACCTCCAGACTTCAGTACCAAACATGGACCACCAGACCCAAAGTAAGAAACTTGCTCACTAAGAACATGAACATTAACTTTAAAGCCTTCGGATTGTTTGCAGCAGTTTGTCTTCAGGGCCTTTTAAATGGTTTCCATCAGAGAATGTCTTCCAGATTGATGTTGTAGTGTTTTATTAGTGCTGTAACACATCATAGTATTTATATTTTTATCCAATAAATTAATCAATAAACAATCCATCTCAGATGAATTTGTGCGTTGCTTTTAGACAAGTAATTTTTTTACATTTAAAGAAATCCAGGAGCTATGATTAATTTCCAACGAGAGATGAGAACATGGAAAATCACCTTGAGCTCCGAATCAGAATCGACTTTATTGTTTGACTCACAGCGCTCACATCGTTCCAACATGTAAACTTTAGAGAAATTGAAATGAGGATAAAGGGGCATTATGTGTGTGTGTGTGTGTTTGTATAGTCCAGCTTTTTTTGCTGCTGATTAAATTATTGTTTACATTTATTATTTTATATAACAACATATTTGTGTTTCAGAGGCCAGAACCACAGACAGTCTCCAGGATCCACATATTCTTCTATGCAGAGTGACTTTTCCAAGGACGCACCTCCAGACTTCAGTACCGAACATGGACCACCAGACCCAAAGTAAGAAACCCGATCTGTTCTCTTAATCATTAACAAATGTAATTACTGATTTTGCTGTTCTTCATCGTTCATTTCTCACTGGCAGCACATTTGTCTTGTTTATCATATTTTTATTTTTTTATTTTTGTTCAAAATATTGAAATGCACACAACATTATGGGTGAAATACCAGAGTTCAAAAGGGACAAATTGTTGGTGCACGTCTTGCTGGCGCATCTGTGACCAAGGACAGCAAGTCTTTTGGGGATGTATCAAGGGGCCACGGTATCCAGGGTTATGTCAGCATACCACCAAGAAGGACGAACCACATCCAACAGGATTAACTGTGGACGAAGAGGAAGCTGTCTGAAAGGGATGTTCGGGTGCTAACCCGGATTGTATCCAAAAAACATTAAACCACGGCTGCCCAAATCACCGGCAGAATTAAATGTGCACCTCAACTCTCCTGTTTCCAACCAGAACTTTTCCGTCGGGAGCTCCACAGGGTCAATATACACGGCCGGGGCTGCTATAGCCAAACCTTTGTCACTCATGCCAATGCCAAACGTCGGTTTTCAATGGTGCAAGGAGCGCAAATCTTGGGGGGCTGTGGACAATGTGAAAACATGTATTGTTCTCTGATGAGTCCACCTTTACTGTTTTCCCCCACATCCGGGAGAGTTTACGGTGTGGAGAAGCCCAAAGAAGCGTACCACCCAGACTGTTGCATGCCCAGAGTGAAGCATGGGGGTGGATCAGTGATGGTTTGGGCTGCCATATCATGGCATTCCCTTGGCCCAATACTTGTGCTAGATGGGGGCTCACTGCCAAGGACTACCAAACCATTCTTGAGGACCATGTGCATCCATTGGTTCAAACATTGTATCCTGAAGGCGGTTGCCGTGTATCAGGATGACAATGCACCAATACACACAGCAAGACTGGTGAAAGATCGGTTTGATGAACATGAAAGTGAAGTTGAACATCTCCCATGGCCTGCACAGTCACCAGATCTAAATATTATTGAGCCACTTTGGGGTGTTTTGGAGGAGCGAGTCAGGAAACGTTTTCCTCCACCAGTATCATGTAGTGACCTGGCCACTATCCTGCAAGAAGAATGGCTTAAAATCCCTCTGACCACTGTGCAGGACTTGTATATGTCATTCCCAAGACGAATTGACGCTGTATTGGCCGCAAAAGGAGGCCCTACACCATACTAATAAATTATTATGGTCTAAAACCAGGTGTTTCAGTTTCATTGTCCAACCCCTGTATATATGGATGTGTCTAACTCTTCCCAGTTACTCAAAACATCTTGAAGCCCTCCAAGAAGAAACACCTCGAGAACAATGGTAACTGGATGCTGCACACCGCCCCAGTGCATGCTGTGGGTCTTGACTAGAGAGGGCCATCAGGACCACGTTATCTACAAAAAGGAGGGACCAGAGCCACTGGCCCCCAAACCAGACGCCCCGGGCCCTTGGCTGCACCTAGAAATCCTATCCATGAAAGTTATGAACAGGACCCGTGACAAAGGCTAGTCCTAGTGAAGTCCAACATGCACCGGGAACAGGCCTACTTAATTTAATTCAATTCAATTCAGTTTATTTATATAGCGCCAATTCACAACACGTTGTCTCAAGGCACTTCACAAAAGTCAGGTTCATACATTCCAATTAATCTTAATCATTGAACAGTGCAGTCAGATTCTGTTATTTATTCAAATTGGATAAAAGTTTTTCTATCTAAGGAACCCAGCAGATTGCATCCAGTCAGTGACTTGCAGCATTCACTCCTCCGGATGAGCATGTAGAGACAGTGGACAGTCACTGGCGTTGACTTTGCAGCAATCCCTCATACTGAGCATGCATTGTAGCGACAGTGGAGAGGAAAAACTCCCTTTTAACAGGAAGAAACCTCCAGCAGAACCAGAACCAGGCTCAGTGTGAGCGCCATCTGCCACGACCGACTGGGGGTTAGAGAGAACAGAGCAGAGACACAAAGAGAAAAAAAGAAGCACTGATCCAGGAGTACTTTCTATGGGAAGGAAAAGTAAATGTTAATGGATGTAGCTCCTTTAGTCGTTTCACCTAGAAAGAAAGAACAGATAAACTCTGAGCCAGTTTTCAAGTTTAGAGTCTGAAGAGAGCACATAGAGTTAGTCACAGTAAAAGCTCAGTCAATCGCCATGTCTAGGAGAGAGAAAGGGTTAAACACTGAAAGACAGGGCCATGTGGATCATCGGTAGAGGGTGAGCATTAAGTTGTTGCCAGCAGAAGTTCGGACGATTCCCCTCTCCAGAAAGGTGTTACAGGTAGACACAGAGTCAGGCCAGGTGTAGCTTCTAGGAAGAGAAAAGAGAGAGAACAAAGTTAAAAGCTGAAAGAACAGCAAATAATACAAAATTGGAGAGTAGTGTGAGAATGTAGCGAAGAGAGTGAAAGTGGTCATTATGTCCTCCAGCAGCCTAAGCCTATAGCAGCATAACTCCACAGATAGTTCAGGATAACCTAAGCCACTCCAACTATAAGCTTTATCAAAAAGGAAAGTTTTAAGCCTAACCTTAAAAGTAGACAGGGTGTCCGCCTCACGGACTAAAACTGGGAGCTGGTTCCACAGGAGAGGAGCCTGATAACTAAAGGATCTGCCTCCCATTCTACTTCTAGAGACTCTAGGAACCACCAGTAAACCTGCAGTCTGAGAACGAAGTGCTCTGTTAGGAACATATGGAACAATCAGATCTCTGATGTAAGATGGAGCTAAATCATTAAGGGCTTTATATGTGAGGAGGAGAATTTTAAATTCTATTCTGGATTTAACAGGGAGCCAATGAAGGGAAGCTAAAGTAGGAGAAATATGATCTCTCTTCTTAATTTTCATCAGAACTCTTGCTGCAGCATTTTGAATCAGCTGAAGGCTTTTAACTGCATTTTGTGGACATCCTGATAGTAAAGAATTACAATAGTCCACCCTTGAAGTAACAAATGCATGGACTAGTTTTTCAGCATCACTCCTGGACACCAATAACACCAAGGTTTTTTACTTTGTTACCGGAGGTCAATTTAATGCCATCCAGGTTAAGTGATTAACTAAGCAGTTTCTTTTTTAAAGACTCCGGTCCAAAGATGACAACTTCTGTCTTGTCTGAATTTAGAAGCAGAAAATTTAAAGTCATCCAAGTTTTTATGTCTTCAAGACATGCTTGTAGTCTGTCTAACTGGTTGGGTTCATCAGGATTTATGGATAAGTAAAGCTGAGTGTCATCAGCGTAACAGTGAAAATTTATTCTATGCTGCCTGATAATTTGACCTATTGGAAACATATATATAGTAAAGAGAATTGGCCCAAGTACTGAACCCTGCGGTACTCCACAATTAACCCTGGAGTTTAAAGATGATTTATCATTTACATGAACAAACTGGAATCTGTCAGACAAATAAGATTTAAACCAGCCTAGCGCTGTTCCCCTGATCCCTACAGCATATTCCAGCCTTTCTAAGAGAACATTATGATCGACTGTATCAAATGCAGCACTGAGATCTAACAGAATCAGTACAGACACAAGTCCATTATCTGAGGCAATAAGAATATCATTAGTGACTTTCAGCAGAGCTGTTTCAGTGCTATGATGAGCTCTGAAACCTGACTGAACTCTTCAAACAGGTCATTGCTGTGTAAATGCTCACACATTTGATTAGCAACTATTTTCTCAAGAATTTTAGATAAGAATGGAAGATTGGATATCGGTCTGTAATTTATTAAGTCATCTCGATCAATCGAAGGTTTCTTAAGCAAAGGTTTAATTACAGCTACCTTAAAAGCTTGTGGTACATATCCATTTACTAAGGATAGATTAATCATATCTAAAATGGGGCTGGTAATCAGAGGGAAACCTTCCTTAAATAATTTGGTTGGGATTGGGTCTAACATACAAGTTGAAGGTTTAGATGAAGCTAATATTTCTGATAACTCAGGAAGCTCCACAGGATCAAAACAGTCCAAACACAGATCAGGTTCTACAGTTACTTCCAATGTTGTCTCACTTGTTGAGGATGAAGTAATCATCTTCGGGAGTAGTGTCAAAGATTTTCTTCTTAATAGAATCAATTTTATTTTGGAAGAATCCCATAAAGTCATGACTGCTGAGAGCTAAGGAATGGATGGCTCAACAGAGCTATGACTCTGTGTAAGTTTAGCAACTGTATTAAGAGAAACCTAGGATTATTCTTGTTCTCTTCTATTAAGGATGAGAAATAAGATGTTCTAGCTTGGTGAAGTGTCTTTTTATACAACAGTAGGCTATTTTTCCAGATTAAGTAGGAATCCTCTAGGTGTGTAGAGCGCCATTTTCGCTCCAATTTTCTAACATTGTGCTTTAAAGTACGCAGCTCTGAATTAAACCAGGGAGCCAGCCTCCTATGAATAATTACCTTCTTTTTCAAGGGGGCTGCATTGTCTAATGCACCACGCAATGATGAAGAAACACTATGAACAAGAGAATCAATTTGTGAAGGGGAAGAAACAAAATTATTGCCCTCCACTGTGCTTTTCTGTGATATTGAGGAGATTAAAAGTGGAACAGATTCTTTAAAGGTTGTTACAGCATCGTCTGATAATGATCTACTATAATGAAATTTTCTTTCAGGTGTGGAGTACTCGGGTTAAATTAAACTCAAAGGTTATTAAAAAATGGTCAGACAGGACAGGGTTATGAGAAAATATTGTTATGTCTTTACACTCAATGCCATATGTCAGCACAAGGTCCAGAGAATGAAGACAAAGGTGGGTAGGTTTGTTAATGTTTTGAGCAAAGCCAATTGAGTCTAAGATAGACTTAAAGGCTATATTTAGGCTATCACTTTTAGTTACAACATGAATGTTAAAATCCCCCACTAGTCAGTCAGTCAGTCATTTTCTACTGCTTATTCCATAGTGGGTCGCGGGGGAGCGGATACCTATCTCCAGCAGTCTTTGGGCGAGAGGGGGGGTACACCCTGGACATGTCGCCAGTCCATCACAAGGCAACACACAAACAACCAAGCACACCCTCATTCATACACCTAAGGGCAATTTAGAGCGACCAATTAACCTAACAGGCATGTCTTTGGACTGTGGGAGGAAGCCGGAGTACCCGGTGAGAACCCACGCAGGCACAGGGAGAACATGCAAACTCGATGCAGAAAGACCCCCAGCCGGGAATCAAACCCAGGACCTTCTTGCTGCAAGGCAACAGTGCTACCAACTGCGCCACCGTGCAGCCCTTAAAATCCCCCACTATAATAACTTTATCTGTATTTAACACTAAATCAGATAAAAGGTCTGAAAACTGATCTATAAATTGAGAGTAAGGGCCTGGTGGACGGTACAAAACAACAAACAGAAGTGGTTTTAGTGCTTTGCAACTTGGATGAGGAAAACTAAGGATTAAATATTTAAAAGAGTTGTAGCTATTGATTTGTCTGGGACTAGTCAATAAATCGGACTGAAAGATGGTTGCTACTCCTCCTCCTCGCCCAGTATTTAGAGGAATGTGAAAATTTAAATAATAAGTAGGAGTTGACTCATTTATAGTAACATAATCCTCTTACTGCAGCCAGGTTTCTGTTAGGCAAAATAAATCAATCTGATTGTCAGAAATCAGGTCACTAACTAGCAAAGTCTTTGAAGAGAGAGATCTTATGTTCAGTAAGCCACATTTAATTGTTTTATTTTTCTTTTTACTCTGAGTTGTGTTTATTTTTATTAGATTTTCCTGATTTCCTCCTTTTAGATAATTTTTTAATCTATTCAATTTTGGCCGTGGGCGAGACACTGTCTTAATAGGGTAATGGGTGGGTAGCAGTACAGAAGCTGCAGAGAGGAGCGTTAAACTACGACCCTGCTTCCTGGTCTGAACCCTGGGTTGTCAGAGTTTTAAACATCATTGTGGTTATGGCTTTGTGACTCCTTCCTGTGGTGGATCTGCGGCGTAAAATTAGTGAATTACAAACTTCAGGTTGCTTCTAGTGGGTAGATTTCTCATCATCATCCTGTAGATCAGCCTGTTGTTTTCACAGAGGGAGGAAGAGGAGAGGTGTCTGTGATGAGGAGCAGATGTCCTGCTGTGTTTTGTGTCGGGACCTCCTGAAGGATCCAGTCTCTACCAGATGTGGGCACCGGTTCTGCAGACAGTGCATCAGCTTATACCGGGAACAGTCCGCTTCAGTAGGACCCTCCTCCTGTCCCCTGTGTGGAAAAAGATCCAGAAGCAGCTCTGAACTAGGTCAGACATTTCTTTTCATCTGTTGTTTTAATCCAGAAACCTTGTTGTGTGGAACAGACTGAAGATCTGGATCATTAGGAACATCATCCAGGATCCACTACCAATAAAAGTGTTGGAGTTCTGCTGCAGCATTCAGATCTGCTCTGTGTCCTAACTGGTTTCCTCTGATCAACCAGTTTGGACTTCAGACAAAACAAAAACCAAATTATTATCTCTTTCATATCAGGATTTTACATTCCAGGACATAAAAATATTCTATTCTTTACCAGGTTTTGATCAAATTTTAATCCGAACTTTGTGAGAAAAAATTAAGTGGCCCCTATGATTTAGTGGTGACCAGATCGATCAAAAGGTCAATCATATCAATACCATTATTGGTATGGATTGATTTGACCATGACGAATTGAATGACTTGCCAGTGCAACACTCCTTGTTTCTCCGTCCCCTCCTCTGTTTGGCGTCTGACTGAGCTCTAGAGACGGGATTTACTGCTTCTTTTTGATAGTCATTCAAAATACAGACTCATTTTTCTTTTTAAGAAGCCAGCCGGAAAAAAGACACATTTGAATTTGATTTAGTTGATTTATACAGCGCCAGTTCACAACACTTCGCTTTAAAAAAAATGTCTTCAATCATAATGATAATCACTTTTATTTGTCATTGCAATTTTACATTCCAACGAAATGTCCTCTGCATTTAACCCGTCCCTTAGGGAGCAGTGGGCTGCCACTGTACAGCTCCCAGGGGGGGTTTAAGGGGCCCATAACCAGAAAACGTTCATACTCTCCAGGACACAAACGTGCTCTCCGACCACTAGGCGACCACTCCCCCATCGTACAGACAGATTCAGTACATACATTCCAATAGATTCTAGTTATCAAACAGTGCAGATGTTATTATTAATGGTTTAAAATGTTTCTGTATCTTGGGAAACCCAGCAGATTGCATCAATTAATTCATTGAGTGTGTGCAACAGTAATTTTATATAGTCGTGAAAACTTTAAACCTTTTTCGGGTTTTTATTTACAGCTGATATCACTCAGGTAAAGTGAAATTTTTAAGTACAATTTGTAATGGTATTTATGACTCAGAAGTGATTACCTATATACTATTTAACATTGAAATTGTAATAATAATACTGTAAAATTAAAATGTGCTAAATTTATTATTTTTGTCCAACCTAAAAATGTAAAGACAAAAGCAGAATATAAAAACAACCTGTGTAGTAATGTTTTAACTGTAAGAGACACTATAAATTCATGTATACACGAGCAATCAGTTGGGTAACCGTGGACAGCACCGCCCCGGTGCCAGCATCCCCATTCCCCCGGGCCCCCAATGCCGTGGTGGCAAGCCCACACGCCACTATGTGATGTATTTAATTATTGGAGACCAAACAAATTCAAACTTATTCTGCTGGTTTTTCATACAAGCAGACATTCTCTCTATAGAAACAAATGGTAAATGGCTTTCACTTTTATTGCGCTTTATCAAGTCCCCAGAGACCCCAAAGAGCTTCACACTACATTCAGTCATCCACCCATTCACATACGGACAGTGGTGAGCTACATCGTAGCCACAGCTGCCCTGGGGAGACAGAAGTGAGGCTGCCATACAATCTGCACCACCGGGCCTTCTCACCACCATCAGCAAGCAAGGCGGGTGAAGTGTCCTGCCCAAGGACACAACGACTGAGACAGACAGACAGAGCTGGGATTTGAACCGGCAACCCACTGGTTAAAGGACGAACCCATACCACTGCCGGCACAATGTAATAAGTCTAATAACATATTTTCAAAATAAATAATATTTAAACTCTTTTTATTCTTCTAGTTCTTATGTATTGCTCTTTTGCAATGCTTCAAACTGCAAGAAGGATGTGGCATCTGTCTGTCTCCAAATATTCTTTTGTGATGTCACCAAGAAGGCAAAGTGAGCGGCCTACTGCAACTGTCTACTCTAGGCATGTTGATGGGTCTCAGCATACTTTTAGCTAGAAGCCACAGACAGGCGGACGGCGCCAGAGAACTTGTAGATAGTCGTCGGGTAAATCTCCCACGCCGTTTGTGTTGGTAACTGAGAATCTCGTTTGAAACATCCTTTTTCCGGTGTTGTGCGTTCTATGATTGATTTTTTGTTGTATCAGCTGATGGTTGGCATTTTGAGTCATTCTGAAAAGGTTTGTGCAAATTTTAATCCAGAAGTTAATATCTGTACTGGTAGATAAATCAGCATCCGTTTACTGATGGGAAAGGAGATTGTTAAATATAATCCTGAAAGGTTTCTGTACTGGGATGCCATATTCTTCTTCTAAAACATTAAAGGGTATGAAATCTTTTCCATCAAATATGTCCAGTAAATTGAAGACCTATTCCTGTTGAGATATTGCCATCAGGCTGTCAGAGATGTACTGATATTGATGCTTTTAAAACAGGTGTTCTGCTTAATTAAAGGGCTGATAAATAGAACATCTGACACACAGATTTCCCTAATTAATTTATTCAATTTCTGTCCATTGTCCATCTAATGGAGTTATCTAAATCCATTTTAAGTCCTATTGTAATCTATGTGCCATGTAATATTTCAAAAAAATTGGGAGTTCCAATTCTCCTTAAAATTCGCCTTTTTGTAGAGTCTTTAAACTTATGTGTGGAGGTTTAGGTGCCCATAAAAATGTTGATAGGATAAAATCTAAGCTTTAGAACCAGGTCTGGGTGGTTTAACTGGGATCATAGAAGGAGATATTTTTTAGGAAGGATCATCATTTTAAATGCAGAGACTATTCCCATAAGTGACAAAGTGGGAGTTCTCCACCGCGTGAGGTCATCTTCTAGTTGAGTAATGGTGAATAAACGAACTGTGTCAGCTCATTAACCTGTTAGAAATAATGATGCCCAGGTACCTGATGTTTCCAGTCTTTAAAGGAATGGTCGGAGAGAGGTGAATATTAGAGGGGGGAAGGGCCTTTCATTTGTTACAGTTAATAGAGTAATCTGAAATTGTTGAGAATTTATTTATTATAGTTGTTGTAATTATTATTATGCTTATGTTATTTAATGTTTAATTAAATAACCATTCAGTCTGTTAAGTGTTGTCCTGTGAATACCAGCCCATTATGACAGTGGTATTAGGACAATAGATGAAAGGATGAATCGAGCTCTGGCATTATCGAACAGCAAAACTCTGCACACACATGGAATAAATTCACATAATTTCTTAAAGTACAAAAATGTATTAACAAAAATAATTCAACTCCAAGTTAAACATTAATTAATAAACTATTTACTAGAACAATTGAATTAACCACCAGCAAAATAAAAGAATGGGAAAAACAATGAACTATATACAATGTGCATCAATAAAAATGGTTAAAAACCATGACCAACAGAGTGGTGCAACATTACCGTTCAATGTTATTTATGTTTGAGAACCAAGTTTTACCAACCAAGGAATCTGCAAAGGAAGTCACGTTAGTCTTAGAACTAACTAATTGATATACATTCAAACCACCAATCACAATGCAAGATCAGAAGAGTAGATAAAACATTATTTTAATAAAATATTAGAAAGAATTATTTGCTGAATAAAAACCAACCTTCAGACAACAGTTGATGCGATTTGGCACTTTATAAATAAACTGAACTGAATTTCAATGAATTGCTATATTAAATTGTTTAAAGGCAAGTCGCATGTAAACTTCAGAATTTAAAAAAAGAAATAAACAATTATCTAAACAACTCTCTAATTAGTCTGGCAACCACGACAACCTCCTTGTTATAATGCAGAGACGAGCAGGTACAGAAAATGAATACAGACCTATCAGCAGTGCTGATGTTTGAGCAAACAAATTGATTCCTGGAGGAAGAAACGAGAAGAACAAAGGATGATGAACTGAATCTATGTTGTCCTTCAAACAGGATGACTGTGTTCTTTTTGTCTCGTTTGTTCTGTTTTTCAGCAGATGTTGGTCTGCAGGAGGTTCTAGAGGAACATAAGATCAGTCTGAGGAGGAGATGTGAATGTGTGACTGAAGGAAGTGATGAGACAGGAAGTAGAACCCTCCTCAACAGGATCTACACTGATCTCTACATCACAGAGGGACAGAGTGAAGAGGTTAATACCCAACATGAGGTGGAGCAGCTGGAGGGACAGCCTCCAAGAACCAGAACCTCCATGACTCTCCAATCAGGTGCCATGACATCTTTAAAAACCCTCACCTGACCAGCATGGAGCCATCAGACTGGTTTTGACCAATGGCGTCGCTGGTGTTGGAAAAACCTTCTCAGTGCAGAAGTTCACTCTGGACTGGGCAGAGGGCTTGGAGAACCAAGATGTCAGTGTGGTGGTTCTGCTTTCGTTCAGGGAGCTGAACTTGATCAGAGAGGAGCACAGTCTTCTCACGCTGCTCCATGTTTTCCATCCAACACTCCAGAAGCTCCCAGAGAAGCTGGCTGTCTGTAAAACTTCTCTTCATCTTTGACGGCCTGGATGAAAGCAGACTTTCTCTGGACTTCAATGACAGTCGGCTTGTTTCTGATGTCACCCAGAAGTCATCAGTCAACGTTCTGCTGACAAACCTCATCAAGGGGAACCTGCTGCCCTCGGCTCTCGTCTGGATAACTTCCAGACCTGCAGCGGCCAATCAGATCCCTGCTTCATGTGTTGCCAGGGTAACAGAAGTACGAGGCTTCACTGATGCTCAGAAGGAGGAGTACTTCAGGAGGAGGTTCAGTGATGAAGAGCTGTCCAGCAGAATCATCTCCCACATCAAGACCTCCAGGAGCCTCCACATCATGTGTGGAATCCCAGTCTTCTGCTGGATCACTGCTACAGTTCTGGAGAACATGTTGACCACAGAGCAGAGAGGAGAGCTGCCCAAGACCATGACTGACATGTACTCACACTTCCTGCTGGTCCAGACAAGGAGGAAGAGGAACAAGTACCATGAAGGACATGAGAGGAGTCCACAGGAGCTGATGAAAGCTGACAGGGAAGTTCTTCTGAAGCTGGGGAGGCTGGCGTTTGAACATCTGGAGAAAGGAAACATCATGTTCTATGAAGAAGACCTGGAGCAGTGTGGTCTAGATGTCCCAGAGGCCTCGGTGTACTCAGGAGTTTGTACAGAGATCTTCAGAAGAGAGAGTTTGATCTTCCAGAAACCAGTCTACTGCTTTGTTCATCTGAGCATCCAGGAGTTTCTGGCTGCAGTCTACTGTTACACCAGTAGGAACAGAGAGGTGCTCAAACGCTTTCTGGGAGAAGACAAATCCAAATCTCTGGATTACATCCTGAACCGAATCATGGAGAAATCTCTCAGGAGTAAAAATGGTCACCTGGACCTGTTTGTTCGCTTCCTTCATGGCCTCTCTGTGGAGTCCAACCAGAGACTCTTAGGAGGCCTGCTGGGTCAGAGAAAGTACAATCCAGGGATTCTTCAGAAAGTCATCGGGAACCTGAAGAAGATGAACACTAATCAAATCTCTCCAGACAGAAGCATCAATATATTTCACTGTCTGATGGAGATGAACGACCTTTCAGTTTATCAGGATATCCAAAAGTTTCTGAAGTCCAACAAGAGATCAGAAAAGAAGCTCTCAGAGATCCATTGCTCAGCTCTGGCCTACTTGCTGCAGATGTCAGAGGAGGTTCTGGATGAGTTGGACCTGAAGAAGTACAACACATCAAAGGAGGGACGACTGAGACTGATTCCAGCTGTGAGGAACTGCAGAAAGGCTCGGTGAGTTTATATTTCTTTGTTCACATTATTAGGTGGTGGAGATCAGTTGGCCAGTTCTTCAAATGCTGTTTAAACTAGAAATGTCAAGTTCAAGGCCCAGGGGCCTCACCTGTACCGCTATACCATTGCATCCGGCCCGCCAGATAATTTCAACAGTCAGTTCTTAATGGCCCACCAGCAGGGTACATGGTGCTCACCTCAGTCACACTAAGGGCCTGATCTTCCGCAAAGCTGATCTACAAACCAGGTGCCAACCGGATTGCGTGTGTATAATTAGTGGAACAGCGGGCGCCAACTGTTTAGCATGTTTGCCTCCATGAAAATGCCAAACATCTGATAATGACCCAAATGCACAAATTAATGGGAGGAAGATATACAAATGTAATCATTTACTACACTGAACGCGATTTATCAAACCAGAAACGGATCACGGTGCTGTTTCTGCGTCTAGATTTAGCGCGTTTGAAATGGGACGCAGAGATGTCTGCTGTCACTGTGGCCAGAAGGAGGCATAGATAGACTGACCGATGATGGAGAGAAAACCCTTCTGTTCATGTGTCACAGAGACGTCAAAGATCAAAATAATAAAAAGAGATGAGAATAGAGGATTCTATGTAGGGGATTATCTATGGTCTGATTTGAAGCCAATCCAAACAGAAGCCATGAAATCTTGGTTAAACTCTGTCTGGATCATTCCAGCACCATCACTGTCAGGGAGATCATCTGCTGCTGATCATGCAGAGCTGCACATAACTGATCATCTGCCAGAGAAACGCACAGCCTGTTAACTGTAATTGCACATCATGCAAAGGACCCACTGTGCTGTGATGTTGATAATATAATTAATAGAATAGAAATAAAGACATTATTATAAGACAGATTCAATCCTTCAAACTGGACGCTAAAATCACCGTTTAGTAGGTGAAAAATCTGCATTTTAAGGCGTCCTCCTCCATGTGGTGAGAAAGACAGTGTATGCTTTAACCTTGTCACTAAACTAAGCAAACTGCATTATTGACAGTAACATTGTATCATTGCAGATCAATCGGATCTGGATCAGTTGGATTACGTTGTTTAGATGTGAACATATACCAGGGGAGGGTTTATACGGTGAAATATGACTTCATGTCACCAAAAAACTATTGAAACAATCCAACACGTTGTATATCGTTACAATATTGGCAAAACTCACAAAACAAACTCAGCAAAATCATTGGAAAATAATTTAATTTTATGTACATTAATGTTCGATTTACAGTTTTTGCAGGACAGTTAAGTGCTGTTATGTTTTAAAATGAACAAAGCTGTAATATACAGATGGCCAACTCCTACTACAAATTATTTTTATGTTGCTAATATGACGTTCAGGCTTAAATATTGTGGCTGTTTATCATAAACTCTGAACTCTTAAAACAGTTCAAGATCAAGGGAGACAAACTTGAAATAAGCAATTTAGCACCCCCTATCTGGAGCCTTTAAAGATCAGGGCCTAAATGTTCTGTACTGCACAGCAACAGCTCAACACAGCAGTTCAAGCTGCGTCAGGCTGAGTCAGATGCTACAAGGAAACCTATGGCACTTCACATGTTACCAAGCAATGGCAAACCAACAAATCTCCACTGGGTTTCTAAGGAAAGGTTTTGCTGATAAATGGAGGTCAGTAGGGTTGTCATGATACTAAATTTTTAACTCGATGCCGATACTAAGAAAATTCATTGGTACAGGGTTCTTTTTATTGAGGTCCAAAAAATATATATCAATCAAAATAAGACATTTTCATTGCATTAATTGGGGCAAAACCAATGAGTAGAATTCACAACCTATTTAAAAATAATAGAATTTAAAATTTGCTGCATTGCTAAACAATAATTCAATTCTATTCAATTCAGTTTTATTTCTATAGCGCCAATTCACAACACCTGTCATCTCAAGGCACTTTACAAAGTCAGTTTAATCCAATCATACAGATTTCAAGCCAGGTTCATACATTCCAGCTAATCCTAACCTTGAATCAGTGCAGTCAGATTCAGTTATTTATTCAAATTGGATAAAAAGTTTTTCTATCTAAGGAAACCCAGCAGATTGCATCCAGTCAGTGACTTGCAGCATTCACTCCTCCTGGATGAGCATGTAGAGACAGTGGACAGTCACTGGCGTTGACTTTGCAGCAATCCCTCATACTGAGCATAGTAGAAAAGATAATAAATAGAATACATCCTTTATGGAAGTATATACCTTTTATTTGGTCATATTTTTTATAATTATATTTCATCTTTAGTATGCACCTCTGTCCTTCCATTGGCCTGACACAGTGCTGCTGATACACATACATTTTCCCACAGAGGGGTGAATATTAAACAGGGTTTGTCCAGTTTTAATGTAGATGTGGTCCATAAAACGGTTCTGCAGTGCAGGCAAGGACCATGCACATGTAAGATGAGGCAGGCCAGTTTGTGTTTCTGGTAATTATGTATCATATTTTCTTTTCAGCGGGGTAGGTTGGTACTGGTTCTGACTAGTTTCCACTTTGATTGTCAACGTTAGTCCTGGTCCACCATTTGTGAGGCTGTCGGTAGAATTTTTACCATTAAACACAAAACTGATTTAATTTGGACCTAAATAGTCAGAGTTGGACTAAATATGCCATGACTGATGGACATCGGGTTCCTAATTACTACATACTCTGAGACCAGCTGCAAAATACTATATATTTTCAGTTGACATGTATGTTGGGTATGGCAAAGTGCATCTACTGTGCTCTGTAGAAGATTATAAATAACCAGCATCAACCCATCATTTGACAGAGGATATCAATGAAAGGCCCTTACATTCATAGTCCAAACTCTACAAAAAGGGAACCATTTTGATCAAATCTACCATTTTGTGTCTTATACACCTCTTCTGTTTGAATGGATTCTTTAAAATGAATTGGTCAATTACTAAGTCTATGATAATTGAATTGTCCAAAGCTTTACTCTGCAATCCTGCCTCCTCTTGCAAACGAGGTTGTTCATCTTAGCGAGTCCTTTTCTGGTTAAATAAGTTTTAAATAAAAATAAATTACAAGAAGTCGTTCATTTTTTATTAGAATAGAAAGTGTGTGCAACTCACAGTGGTATGTCCCATTTCACCTTACATTTTGCTTTTTAATAAAATGTAACCTAACTGAAGATGACTGACTCACATACAGTAAAATCGAGTTGAGACTCGGAACAGTTTGAGTAGATGAATAATCAAGCTGAGCCGGTGGTGCTTAAAATCTCGTTATCTCAACCCAGACTGGAGTCCCCAAAGGTGCTAGGGTCTTTCAACGCTGCTTGAAGCTTTAATTTAATTTGAGTATTGGCTACTCAAATTCATTTCCGTAGACAATTGGGTCTACTGGAGGATCAAAGATTCCGCGGCTGATGGCAGCCTCTGAGCTTTGCTCTCCCGTTTTCTGTGTGTTTTTGTGGTGCTTTCTGCCACCATTCGGTGGTCTGTTTCAGCAGAGAAGAACATCAGACAGTCTTCTCTTGGCATTTTTCACCATCATTCATTGACCCCAGCTTAATTGAGATCCTGGCCAGCGGAGCAGTGTCTCTCTATGGGCTATATCGCCGGAGACCGTGGAGAGGGAAGAGAGCCAGCATGCTTGTGAAGCTCCGACAGGGGGGACCACGCGCACCCTTGCCTTCAATCCACCTGGCAAATTTGCATTCCCTGGCCAACAAGATGGACGAACTGCTTCTCCTCACCTGTAAAAACTCGGACCTACGCAGATCTGCCGCCGTCTGCTTTACCAAAACCTGGCTGAGTGAGAACACCGCATGTGATACTGGACTTTTAGCTGTTCAGACCGGACCGCAACATGGACTTATCGGGGAAAAGCGAGAAGGTGGATCTGCTTTTACATAAACAAAGGTTGGTGCAGAGATATCAAAGTGTTGAAGACATGTAGTCCTGACCTGGAGTCAATTCTTTAAACTGTAAACCATTTTATTCTCCGAGTGAGTTCTCCTCGTCTGTACTGGTTGGTGCTTACATACCACCTCAAGGCTCCACTTCAGATGCTGCTAAACAATTGGCTGTGCTGATAACAGACATGGAGAAAAACAGCCAGTATCTCTCATCATTGTTCTTGGGGATTTTAACAGTGCAAACCTTTCCAATGAACTTCCCAAATACAGATGGCGAATTAAAAGTCCCACCAGGGATAAAAACACTCTGGACCACTGCTACACAACTTTAGAGGATATATATCATGCTGTCACCAGGGCTGCTTTGGAACTTTCTGATCACTCTCTGGTCCACCTCATCCCAACCTGCAGGCAGAAATTAAAAGCTTTCAAACCTGACTTAAGAAATGGACTGATGTGTCAAACCAGATGTTACAGACCTGCTTTGACTGCACAGATTGGACTGTTGTTGAAACTTCATCCACTGATTTAAACCAACTTACAAAGGTGGTGACATCATAAATTAGTTTCTGTGAGGACATGTGTGTGCAGACCAAGACCTTCTGCACATACAATAACAATAAACCTTGGTTTGTATAAACAGGCCAGGAACAAACTGACCAAGGAGATCAAAACAGTGAAGAGAAGCTAAAATGAGAAGCTAAAGAAAAGCCCCTCACATGGAGACACCTCTGCTGTTTGGAATGTAAAACCTGACTACATACAGGAGACCTTCCCCCAACCCTGAGCATAATCCTCGCATGGCAAATCAGTTGAATGGCTTCCACTGCAGGTAAGAAAAGCAGCACTTCACACCTCAACCCAACTCCTCCACATCCCATTCAGACACAAATTCTTGCCATACATCAACCACCCTCCTACCTTCAGACCTCTTGCCTGCACTAAGGATCCCAGAGGAAGATGTAAATAGGTTCTTTCAGCAAAACAAAAAGGGCCTCAGGACCTGAGAGCCGGCACCAACCAACTGGCCTCCATCTTCACTGGGATCTTCAACAAGTCACTGTGTGAAGTTGCAGTCAACTTGGGACTACACTTCATCCTACAACACCTCGACCATCCAGGCACGTATGCCAGAATCCTGTCTGTGGACTTCAGCTCATCCTTCAACACCATCAACCCAGACATCTTCCACAAGAAGCTCATCCAATTCAAAGTCCCGGCCTCCACCTGTCAGTGGATCACCAGCTTCCTGAAGGACCATCAGCAGCAGGTGAGGCTGGGTAGCATCTTGTCCCACACAAGAACCATCAGCAGCAGCGCCCCCCCCTGGAGGTGTGTTCTCTCCCCACTCCTCTTCTCCCTCTACATTAATGACTGCACCTCAGTGGACCCATCTGGGAAACCTGAAGTTTGCAGATGACACCACTGTTATTGGACTGATCCAGGACAGTGATGAGTCTGCACACAGAGAGGAGGTGGATCGGCTGGTACACTGGTGTGGTCAGAACCACCTGGGACTTAACCCACTCAAGACTGTGGAGATGATGGTGGATTTTTGGAGAACACCACCCCCACATACCCCCCTTACCATCCTCAACAGCACTGTGTCTGCTGTGGGCCACTTCCGGTTTCTAGCAGCCACCATTTCTCAAAACCAGAGATGGTCCTCACACATAGACAATGTTCGATAGAAGGCCCAGCAGAGACTGAACCTCCTGCAGCAACTCAAGAAGTCCAACCTTCCCCAGGAGCTGCTGGTCATCTTCTCCACTGCCATCATCCAGTCTGTCCTGTCTTCATCCATCTCAGTGTGGTTTGGTTCATCCACCAAACAGGACAGGTCCAGACTGCAACCACCAATCAGGTCTGCAGAGAGAATCATCAGGGCTGACTGTTGGAATTATGATTATTGATTAATTAATATTTATCAAGAATTATAATTAAAAATCATAATTTGACCAAATTAATTTCTTAACCAAAATCCTCATTCATGAGTTGAAACCAGAGCTGTCCTCTGGTGTTGTAATTATGGCTCAAGGCCTTTGATAATTACAATTATTAAATGTCACTGTTTAATCAACTGTTTCTGCCGAAACGTGGGGAACTTTGCCTTATTTTGACTGACAAATCACTCTTGCACAAAATAAACACAAAACGCCTACTCTTTATCTAGGTGAAAATTTATTAAACCAATCAGCCTGATACAATCAACTCTTCGATTCAATAATCTTCACCTACTCAAACATGCAAAGTTCTACACAAAAAGGGTAAAATATCTAACTAACAAAATAAAGCAAAACAGCAGTGGGTGTGTATTGAATCAACCAGCAGCTATGGCAAAAATGGTAATATGGCAGAGGAATATGATGTTGAACGGAGTTTGGGAGAAGCCCGCCAGAAAGTGTAACTCAACGGGACACGGGCGTTCATAAAACTTCTCCCAAGCAAAGTTGTAACTCAGCTTACACAAAGGATCGTAAACCCTTTTGGCGCAAAACCAGTAACATGAAGTTGAAGACAAAGAAAATGGTAGAATTTCACTATAAGGTTATTATAGCAGGCCAGTTCTACCACGCACCTGCACTCAGGTGTTCGCACGGTAAAGACACCACTTGCGAGACACGGCGGCCTCGGAAATCAACACAGCACATCAGAGTGCAGAGGGTGGGGGTTGAAGAGTTTCCACGTGTCCGCAGATAACTCAGGGAAGCAGTCCGTTTTCGTCCTTTGTGGCCTCCTTGGCAGAAAGGTGTCGAAGTCGAAGTCCCAAGCTGAAAGCACCTCTTTCAAACGTTCACCTTCCTATATTACCTCCTGTGACTTCAGACCTGGGACGGCCCCGTCATATCAGCCCCAGTGCCCGCTGGGATTTGTAGTGGCGGACTATACTGGATACAAAATGGCCGATGACGTCGGAAGGCCTGGTGGTGTCCAGCAATGTGTAAATGGTCCAATATTCAGCAAACAAGTGGTCCAGCATGAGCTTCCCTCTATCCAGGACTTATACAGGTCAAGGGTCAGGAAAAGGGCAGCTAACCTCTCTGCAGACCCCACACATCCTGCACACAAACTTTTTAGGCTTTGACCTTCAGGTGGCGCTACAGAGCGGTGTCTGCTAAAACCAGCTGCCACAGAGACAGTTTCTCCCTCCAGGCTGTTTCTCTGATGAAATCTTGACAGTCAGAGCTCCAGAACAACACCGGGCATACTTGGGCTGATCTCACATTATATTCTGCTGTAAAGTAATTGTACATATATGTAAATTTTAAAAATATTTTCTATTTCCATTTCTTTATATAAAATAAAATAATAAATAAAAAAATAATCTTCAGTGTACTGGAGTGAAATCCTTGTTTGTGTCAAACTTGGCAATAAAGCTGATTCTAAAATATGATCAGATTGCAGTCTCTGTAATCTGTAATCTTTTCTCTTTTATAAAGTGCCTCCAGGTGATATGTGATGGCAACTGCCATTCATGATAAATGTGAGAGGAGTTGGAGTTAGACTGAATGGTTTGAAATTATGAAATAAGGTAAATTGTTACATGTGAAAATGTACTCTGTGACAACAGAAAACTACAAATACTCCAGGTAAAGTAGGTTGGTTCAGGTAGGGTTAAGCCCATACAGAATATCAGTAAATTAGCTTCAATGTACTAACAAAATTTAGACATATACCTGATGCCAAAGTGAGTCAACTGTGTCATGTTGAACCCAGTAAAATTGGTATGATCAAACTGTTAAGTGATCCTGATTTCAGTCTGTGTTCATTTACAGACTGTCTGATTTGAATTCAATTAAATGTATTTTTTTCTAATTACAGATTAGTCAGATGTGAGTTATCAGAGACTCACTGTGAAGTGGTGGCCTCCGCTTTGAAGGCCAACCCCTCCAATCTGACTGAACTGGACCTAAGTTGCAACAAACTGGGAAACTCTGGAGCGAAGCTTCTGTGTGCTGGACTGGAGAGTTCAAACTGTAGGCTCGAGGTCTTGAGGTCAGTGCAGCTGTCATTGGTTTTTGTATTATTTTACTAGACATTCCTTTATAATGTACAGTTAGAATCTGTTCATGTCAAACAAAATTTTATAAAAACTGTTTTGGATAAAATGTATTATTTGCTTCACAATTTTACAAATATTTCAACATTGTGTGTGTGTGTGTGTTGTTGTACTTGCAGATGAGTGAGAAACTTTTTTTTGTATTGTTATCGCTGGTCCTCACTTTACCATATTCCATTCGTGGGACAGGGGTTAAGTTTAGGACTAGGGTATGAATTGAGTTATGGTTTGAGTTGGGTGTATTCATACCTGCCACCTGAAACTTGCCATTCATTCATTGTTGCAAGCAGTGGCGGCTGGTTAAAAATATTCTTGGTGGGGCTGATGTAACAACCCTTTCTCTCTCCTAGACATAGCTACTGACGGAGCTTTTACTGTAACTAACTCTATGTGCTCTCTTCAGACTCTAAACTTGAAAACTGGCTCAGAGTTTATCTGTTCTTTCTTTCTAGATGAAACGACTAAAGGAGCTACACCCATTAACATTTACCTTTTCCCTCCCATAGAAAGTACTCCTGGATCAGTGCTTCTTTGTTCTCTTTGTGTCTCTGCTCTGTTCTCTGTAACCCCCAGTCGGTCGTGGCAGATGGCCGCTCACACTGAGCCTGGTTCTGGTTCTGCTGGAGGTTTCTTCCTGTTAAAAGGGAGTTTTTCCTCTCCACTGTCGCTACATGCATGCTCAGTATGAGGGATTGCTGCAAAGTCAACACCAGTGACTGTCCACTGTCTCTACATGCTCATCCAGGAGGAGTGAATGCTGCAAGTCACTGACTGGATGCAATCTGCTGGGTTTCCTTAGATAGAAAAACTTTTTATCCAATTTGAATAAATAACAGAATCTGACTGCACTGTTCAATGATTAAGATTAATTGGAATGTATGAACCTGACTTTTGTGAAGTGCCTTGAGACGACATGTGTTGTGAATTGGCGCTATATAAATAAACTGAATTGAATTGAATTGAATTAACAATGCATTTCTCTACCTACACCAATATATGAAATGGAATCAACAGTGAGATGACGAATACAATTGAACAGCATCCCTTTCATCATACCTGCGCAATGCTAGTTGAAAAGCACCACAAAACTTTATACAGTCAGTTTAGATAAAATATGGCGATTCTTATCAACCTCTTTATTGTGCCATCTTACCGAAACGCGGTGTCCGTCATCCAGCCGCGCCGCTATGCTAATCTTTCCGAGCACAGCTAGCTTGACACATATGGTTTTCCATATAAACTCTTGATTGTTCATGCTTCTTAATTAGCGATGGGTACCAAATTCGGTACTTTTATAGGTACCGTCCGAATTCCATCGGTACTACAGAGTACCGATTTACGTAAAATCAAAAGGTACCATGTTTTGGAACCTAAACTCATAATTATGACTCTGAGGGAGTGGAAGAGTGGGCGATTTTCCATGCCGGACATGAACACAGCACTGCACGCACAAGAGCGAAATGACAGCAGCAGCCGCTTGTACCGTCAACAAAGCATGGCTGGATATGCCCCCCTTGGATATGGGGGGTGCCCCCCCCATATCCAAGGGGGGCACCCCACCCGCCAAACAGACCGCCCGCCCCCCAAGAGGATCACATCATGTAGTAATAGTATGTTTTAACAGTTAATGTCATTTGTTTTAATAGATCACGTCGTGAAGGATTTCTGTTCCTGCGTCGTCGCTACTCTACTTTCTATGGCCAAACTTGACAAAAGCTGTACGAAAACACACTCCTCAGACTCTGTGTCCCCAACGCTGATGCTGAAACACTGAGCCACGTGCGCTCGCACACAGGTGAACACAAGCTCCTGACAGCGGACAGAAAAACATGCCGCTAAAACCTAGAAAGCAGGCAAGGATATCTGCGGTTTTAAAAAGCGGCAATTTTAGTTCTGATGGCGGCACTTCCTCTCCTGTGAGCAGCAGGTCTAACTCTCCTCCTCCTGGTACACATGGCGAAGGTAGAAGTACACAAAATAGCCCAAGTGTTTCATCCCCTGCCCCTGACACGCAGCTAAAATTCAGGCACCACTGAGACTGAGCTTCGTAATTAAATACCTAAAGAAAGAAAGAGAGAGAGAAAGAGAAGGAAAGAGATGTGATAGACAGAAAGTTAAAGAAAAAAGAAAGATGTAGATATATTACAGGGGTTGGACAATGAAACTGAAACAACTGGTTTTAGACAACAAATATTTATTAGTATGATGTAGGGCCTCCTTTTGCGGCCAATACAGCCCAAGATTTGCGCTCCTTGCACCGTTGAAACCGACGTTTGACATTGGCATGAGTGACCAAAGGTTTGGCTATAGCAGCCCGGCCGTGTATATTGACCCTGTGGAGCTCCCGACGGACATCACAAAGACTTGCTGTAGATAAATAAACATTTCAGAGTTTTTATTTCCTGTAAGAATATTCTGTCTTATATGGAGACCGCTTAAACAGGCTGCAGTCAGAGGAAACCATGGGCCCAGCCATTTATAAACTCTTCTGAATGTGTGTGTGTGTATACACTGACCCGGTTAGGCACAAGAACTTTGTCAAGGCTGAAGAGCCAATTTTTTAGTCAGCCTCAGATGTACGGCTACGATTCCTCCATTCAGCACCGTTAGCATGCCTGCGTCCGTTGGTGACTAGTCTGCAGCAACGTGGCTGGGTTTTGTAGTCAGTTAAGGGTTTTAATGTTGAACTAATGTTTGAAACAGCTGAGATGTTAAAATACAAACAGCAAATACAAAAAGCTGGATGTTGTTTTGATATATTCATTAAAGTTTATATATTGAGAAATAAATTGTTAAATTGAAATTTTTTGAGATTTTATTATTAAACGAATTAACATTTATTACCACAATAACACACAAAAGTACTGAAAACTGGTATCGATTCCTAGGTACTCAGTATCGGTACCGTATAAGTTCAAATGTGAAAGGTACCCATCCCTATTCTTAATGCGTTCGGAGAGATGCTTTAAGTCTGTTTGTCCTGTGTCCACTTTAAATCACATTTGGCACTTAGAATGCAGGGAAAACAGAAAAGTGCATTGGCTATTCCACAGTCGATCAGCCACGACTTGGGCTCGAACCAACTCTTGCAAAAACTCCGGTTGTAGACTTTATTTTTCTCCTTGATCTGCTGGTTGATGAAAATGTCGGGCTGGTCGGGTCCCAGATCCTTAACCTGGATTTTCTCCTCCACTGTCCTTCTTGCGAACGGGTAGATAAAGGCTTACATAGGGTAGATAGGCTTAGGCTGCTGGAGGACATAATGACCACTTTCAACCTCTTCGCTACATTCTCACACTACTCTCCAATTTTGCATTATTTGCTGTTATTTCAGCTTTTAACTTTGTTCTCTCTCTTTTCTCTTCCTAGAAGCTACACCTGGCCTGACTCTGTGTCTACCTGGGACAACTGTCTGGAGAGCGGCATCGTCCGAGCTTCTGCTGGCAACAACCTGGTGCTCACCCTCTACCGATGATCCACATGGCCCTGTCTTTCAGTGTTTAACCCTTTCTCTCTCCTAGACATAGCTACTGACTGAGCTTCTACTGTAACTAACTCTATGTGCTCTCTTCAGACTCTAACCTTGAAAACTGGCTCAGAGTTTATCTGTTCTTTCTTTCTAGGTGAAACGACTAAAGGAGCTACATCCATTAACATTTACTTTTCCTTCCCATAGAAAGTACTCCTGGATCAGTGCGTCTTTGTTCTATTTGTGTCTCTGCTCTGTTCTCTCTAACCCCCAGTCGGTCGTGGCAGATGGCCGCTCACACTGAGCCTGGTTCTGGTTCTGCTGGAGGTTTCTTCCTGTTAAAAGGGAGTTTTTCCTCTCCACTGTCGCTACATGCATGCTCAGTATGAGGGATTGCTGCAAAGTCAACGCCAGTGACTGTCCACTGTCTCTACATGCTCATCCAGGAGGAGTGAATGCTGCAAGTCACTGACTGGATGCAATCTGTTGGGTTTCCTTAGATAGAAAAACTTTTTATCCAATTTGAATAAATAACAGAATCTGACTGCACTGTTCAATGATTAGGATTAACTGGAATGTATGAACCTGACTTTTGTGAAGTGCCTTGAGACGACATGTGTTGTGAATTGGCATACATATATATGTTTTTGTCTTTGTATGTGTGTATGTATGTATGTACAGGGGTTGGACAATGAAACTGAAACACCTGGTTTTAGACCACAATAATTTATTAGTATGGTGTAGGGCCTCCTTTTGCGGCCAATACAGCGTCAATTCGTCTTGGGAATGACATATACAAGTCCTGTAGAGGGATTTTAAGCCATTCTTCTTGCAGGATAGTGGCCAGGTCACTACGTGATACTGGTGGAGGAAAACGTTTCCTGACTCGCTCCTCCAAAACACCCCAAAGTGGCTCAATAATATTTAGATCTGGTGACTGTGCAGGCCATGGGAGATGTTCAACTTCACTTTCATGTTCATCAAACCAATCTTTCACCAGTCTTGCTGTGTGTATTGGTGCATTGTCATCCTGATACACGGCACCGCCTTCAGGATACAATGTTTGAACCATTGGATGCACATGGTCCTCAAGAATGGTTCGGTAGTCCTTGGCAGTGACGCGCCCATCTAGCACAAGTATTGGGCCAAGGGAATGCCATGATATGGCAGCCCAAACCATCACTGATCCACCCCCATGCTTCACTCTGGGCATGCAACAGTCTGGGTGGTACGCTTCTTTGGGGCTTCTCCACACCGTACAGGTGAAACTGAAACACCGTGACAGGTGTTTCAGTTTCATTGTCCAACCCCTGTATACTGTATATAGGTATGTTTTTCCCATATTGCATGGTCTCCCCATGCATGCCTTGTTTTTTGTCCAGGGACGACTCCTACAGTTCAAACATATGCATGTTAGGTTATCTGGTCTCCCTAAAATAGCCCTTAGGTACTATTGTGTGTGTGAATAATTGTTTTTCCTGTGTTGCCCTGTGACTGACTGGCAACTTGTTCAGTGTGAACCTTCTACCTAATGACTGGTGGCAAAACGACTCATGGATTAATGGGTGGATGTTCACAAACACTCATGTTCAATAAAGTTGAATATGCGTTGCAGTGAGGCTCGTTTGTCAGATTAAAATAATCTTTTAATCTGACAAACGATTAAAAGGTAATCTTAAAATTACCTTTCTAAGATAATAACCTTTAAACAGCTTTCATTAGGCCTACATTTATGCATTAAAGAAGTTGTTTTTATTGGTCTGATGTAATGTTCTAATCCTTAATGTCTCGTTTCCATTAACTAAAAGTGACAAATCTTCATAATAAACAGAAATACATGCTTTAAAACATCAGTCTGTGTGAATAGTCTACATAATGTGTTTTACCTAGTATATTAAGTATCTGAAATAAATGAATGGTGGCAGGGGTTAATCTTGTAACCGGTGGGTTGCCGGTTCGATCCCTCGCTATGTCTCTCTCAGTTGTCGTGTCCTTGGGCAAGACACTTCACCTGCCTTACCTACTGATGGTGGTCAGAGGGCTCGGTGGCACCTGTGTATAGCAGCCTTACTTGTGTCAGTCTGCCCCAGGGCAGCTGTAGCTACATTCTAGCTCACCACTATCAGCGTGTGAACGGGTGGATGAGAGAATGTAGTGTGAAGCTCTTTGGGGTCTCTGGGGACTTGATAAAGCGCTATACAAGTACAGGCCATTTACCATTTTTGTAATAATCTAATTTATTGAATATGACTGTATTAGTTTTAACCTGCATCCTGTTGGCTTCAGCTCACATGATTTATTATTTATTCAGATTGGTAGACTGCAGTTTGTCAGAGATCAGCTGTGCTTCCCTGGTCTCAGCTCTGAAGTCCAACCCGTCCCATCTGACAGAACTGGACCTAAGTAAGAACAAACCGAATGATGATGTTGTGAAGGAGCTCTGTGATTTCCTGAAGAATCCCTCCTGCAAACTTGAGGCACTGAGGTAAAACACTCTTAGTTTTGCGCGTAGCTCATTTCCATTAGACCTTACTCTCAAACCTACTACCTGCCCATTAATATTTTCTGATGTCTTTAGAAACTTCGTAATATAACCATTTTTTATTTTTTTATTCAGATTGTGGGGCTGCGGTTTGTCAGAGCTCAGTGGTGTTTCTCTGGGCTCAGCTCTTAGGTCCAACCCTTCCCATCTGACAGAACTGGATCTGAACGAGAACAAAGACCTGAGAGATGCTGGAGTGAAGGAGCTCTGTGGTTTTCTAGCGAGTCCACTCTGCACACTAAAGATAGTAAAGTAAGACACGGTGCTATACCATTGTTCCAAGATTAATATCAGGTGAAAGCTGTGTTGACACTAACCTGCAGACACGTCTGATAATACAATTATCCACACCCGGGATATTTCAAGGGTTTAGTACAGTTTGTTTTCATATTTTCCTAATGTCATATAACATAAGTTTATTTATATTCACATTGGTTAATACAAATTACGTTTATTTGCTGGTTTTTGCACCAATTAAACCAAACAGGAACACTTTAACAAAACAAATTTTGCAAATGTTTTGTCCAAATTCCAAATTATACTTAATGGCTGTGCTGATAAAATTATTCAACTTCCTTCATGAATGGCAACCTTAGTACAAATAACACTTATCTCAACATGAGATTTATTTGCAACAAATCTAATTTGCTGCAAACATGATATAGAGCCAGAAACCACCTTTTGGCTGGATTGCAGAGGAATCTAAGCCCACTCCTCTCTGGCAAAGGTCTCCAGTTAACCAGTACTCTTCACTTTGTGTACTGGAGCTGTCATTTTTTGTTTCTTTAGTTGATTGAAACAGGACTGTGTATAATTGTAGTAATTTAAAACATGACAGTGGGGAGCAGCTCTTTTCATGCTGCCAAGACTAGTCTGAAGCTGAGGTATATAAAGCTGGGTTACAGGTGGACGCCCACATTCAAAGCATGTCGCTGTCTCAGGTCTGCGTGTATAAGGCTGTGTGTGCAAATTATTTGATAGCTGGTGTGGGTGTTTTTATTGGCACCAACGTCTTATACCAACGCCAATAAAACGTGCATGGACTAGTTTTTCAGCGTCACTCCTGGATTGTATATTTCTAATTTTGGTAATTTTCCAGAGGTGAAAGAATGAAATCCTAGAAACCTGTTTAATATGGGATTTAAATAACATGTCCTAGTCAAAGTTAAGACCAAGGTTTTTTATTTTGTTAACTGAAGCCATTTAATGTCGTCCACAATAATTGATTGACTAAGCTGTTTCTTTTTCAAAGACTGAGGAGCTGCAGTTTGTCAGAGATCAGCTGTGCTTCTCTGGTCTCAGCTCTGAAGTCCAACCCGTCCTATCTGACAGAACTGGACCTGAGTCAGAACAACCTGAAAGATTCTGGAGTGAAGGAGCTCTGTGGTTTTCTACAATCTCCTCTCTGCAAACTACAGATATTGAGGTAAGACACCATGTTTTAGTTTAGTTCTGATATTTCTGATGTGAAAGTTGTGTTGACACTAAACTGCAGACATATGGCTGATATTATACTGATCCACACTGAGGATCTTCATGGTAAAGTCTGGTTTCTTCTCCACTGGTTTGGTCTAGTTAAAGTTTTTTCTTTTTCAAACTTCCTCCCATGATTTATTAAATAATGAACAGAAAACATGAAACAATGAGTTGAATTTCAGTGTGGGGTTGCAGCTATTATTCAGAACTTCCCAGAATCCAGTGAATGTAGAGCTGATAATGCAGGAAATTCCCACTCCCATTCCCAGCAGCATTATTTAATAATGTTGAGCCAACATAGGCAGCGGTGAGGAACGCAGGAAGAATCCCAGAAACTCTCTAAGACTTCAGTCCTGGAGAGGACACTTGGTGCTCCCGTTCTCCTCCTCTGGACGAGGCTACGAGCTCCCGGTGCTGCTGTTGCATCTCTCAGTAACATCTACAGAGAGGGTGGATGATCTGGACTGGAAGGTGGAGGCATTGTTAGGCTTTAGTGTCCCTGCCCATCAGCTCCAATGTTAGTAGCTGTATGTTTGGGTTTTCATCCAGAGAATGTTTCCCTTGTTTTAATGGCCTGTGGTCAAATGGTTTTATTAGAAATAAGAAGAAAAACTGCTGATAAAGAGGAAGATAGAAGACATGAAAAATACTGATGGTTCATTTATTTGAATGTTTTTCATCTCTTTAAACCTTCATCAGATCAGTTTTTCTACATTTTCTCCAGGATGACTTTAAAACAGTTCAGTTCATATTTCTGTGAATAATTTGATATAATTCAGCTGAAAAACAGAGTATTTTTTTTTTTCCTGAGTTTATTCTTTGACTGGGAGCCAACATTAAATTCTGGCCCACATAGAGGGCCTTTTCCCCAAAGCGGTTCCAGTGCATAACTGGTGCTAGTGGTTACTTGGCTCCAGTTCTATGTATTTCCACAAATGCAAATTCTGGAACTGGCTTCTGTAAACCAGTATAACCAAGCACCAGTTTGGTGCTGTTACTGTTAATAAATTCTGTTCTAAAAATTGTTTTTAACTCCTTTTCCCCTATTGTGAAGCGTTCACAAACAACAATTGTTTAAACAGCATTCATGAATTAAGATGGGGATCTCAGGATCCCTGTCTACTGGGATACTGGGACAAATAAGATGATTTGTGTAGTTAAACACCCTCCATACACTATGATCCTTCACACGAACTGTCATAGTGGAAAGCCAGGTGACTCTAGAGCATGCAACAATTACAGAGGCTAGGTTCTGGTTTAACAACAAGCTTCAACCCATTGATCGAAGGGTAAAACTAGAACAGTGTGAATGTGCACATGAGATTTTATTGATGCAGTTAAGAAGTTATAAAGCTAAACTTAACATACCTATATAGGAGCAGCAGCATGTTGTCGTTAATATTAATGAGATCTCCTTAAATTGCTCTGTTTCATTGTTTTAAACTTCGATTTTGTGGCTGTTGCTGACATGTTCTTTCCTTTTTCAGATTGTGGCGCTGCAGTTTGTCAGAGATCAGCTGTGCGTCTCTTGGCTCAGCTCTGAAGTTCAACCCGTCCCATCTGACAGAACTGGACCTGAGCCAGAACACCCTAAAGGATTCAGATGTTCAGCAGCTGAAGAGTTCAGAGTATAAACTGAAGACTCTGAGGTCAGTAGATGGTTGGAGTGTGTCCAGCTGCTATCAGCAGTATTGTTCCAAACCCAGCTAGTAAGGCAAGGCAAGTCTTATTAGCATAACACATTTCATCAACAAGACAATTAAAAGTGCTTTACATGGTGACAAAAAAAATCAAAAAGTACATTGCAGTGGCAAAATAAACGAAAGTAAAGAAAGTAAAGTTGTACTACAGACTGAAATTAATGACCTCAACTTTTTTGTAAAATCATAAGACTAAAGAAACCCCCTGTAGGACAATTTAAGTCTTTAACCCATTCATTGATGCACTCAGTGCTCTTTGATGCATATTTTTTTACCATAAAAGTTTCTCCCAGGGGAAGGAGGTAATTGCTTAGAACCCTTTTGGCCAATTCTGCGTCAGGGTAATGGGGAATAATCCTTTAAAACTTGTCCACGTCTGGCATTCACATATCCTTTAACGGCTCACAAACAGTCTGCTTCTCCTTCAGCAACAGAGGAAAGATCTGGTGAAACGTGGCCAGTCAACGGAAAAAAACGAGTTAATCTGCTTAGCTGTCTTTCTGTCCTAGATAAAGCCACGAAAGGATCTACTACTGCCTTTAATGTTTTACTTCTCTTCACATATAAAGTACTCCTGAGATCAGTGCTTTTGTGGGTTTTTTCTGTGTGTGATCGGTCTTCTCACACTGAGTCTGGTTCTGTTTCTGCTGCATGTTTCTTCCTGTTAAACACATTCCTGTTAAGTTTTCTTTTTAAAATAAGACAATCAGCCATTAATGATTAAAAATGTACATACAAACAAATATGAAATTTTTAAAGATGGTGATAAATTCAACTCAGTTTTGAATCCTAGATCTTAACAAAAGTCATCTCAAGGCACTTTACAAAAAAATCCATTTCATACAGTGAGTTATATTGTCAATTTAATCCAATCATACAGACAGAATCCAAGTCAAATACGTTTAATTCCAATTAGAACCTGTTATCAAACAGTCCAGTCAAATTCAGCTCATTATTCAAACTGGTTAAAACGTTTCTATCTAAGGAAACCCAGCAGATTGCATCAAGTCAGTGATTTTATACTCTATAAAGGTAACGTGCAACAAAAATCCAACTAATTTACAAAACTGACATTTTCTGACTGATCATTTAAACTCAAAAATGTAATCAAATAGATTATAATTGTAATATGAATATACATGTAGCAGTATATTTTTTCTTTTTTTTTTCATTATCACATAACTCCCACCAGAATGTCAATTTGTGTTAAATAAGATCTGTTTTGGACTAATTCATTCTGGGAAGACCTTGTGTCCCAGTAAGATTAGATTTGTGGAAAAGGTTTAAACCTCAAAATAAGAAAGAAGAAAAGTTGGAAAAACTTCTAAATTGAACAAAATGTGTATAATCTTGAGAAAGTGGCAGTAATCCTGTAAAAAAATTGGATAAAGTTTTATTTCAGTTGTTTAGAAAAGGACTCGGAGCGCAGAGTTTGACCGTAGCGAACAGCAGGGTTTAATAATGAAAAATCATAAAAGAACTTAAAGAGAATCGGATCAGCAGGGCATGGAGCACAGGTAGCATAACAGAAGGAACCATTACAGAACAGTGAAAACCAGTTCGTATACTGAGGTGAGACTGCAGGATGACAGAATACAGGTGAATTAATCAGGGAGATTTGGAACAGATGTAGAGGAGAGTGCTGAGCAGAGGAACTGTGGGATGGAGTCTAAGACTCTGTTTACATGACATCTTTTGGTGAAAACAGAAAAGTTTGGTTGTGTTTTTACTCTTTGTGTACACCACCACAACACGTTTTCTCTGAAAACGGCATTATTTGAGAACAGGTTCCAGAGTGCAACATTGGAAAGCAACCCAGTCTTTGTCGTCATGTAGAAGGAAAAGCCCTGGTTCATGCACAGTATGACTAAAATCAGTCGAAATTAATGGTAAAACACTTTTACAGAACTGCCAACCAGTTTAAAACCCACCGAAGACGAAGATATCAACAGCAACAGTGGCAGATTTGTGCTGCTGGTTCTCCAACAAAGGGCGCACTTTCTCTCCCGTTACTTCGGACATCGGAGATCCATTCAGAATGTTTATGTAGTTGTGGTGGCTTTTTAAGCAGGAACTGTTTCTACACACGTTGAGTTTCAAAAAACGACTGGCGTGGCACCATTTTCACGTTTCTACTAGTGTGGTGTGCACTGAGATCACCATGAAAACATTGTCATGTTAACAGAATGAGGAAAACCATCCTGTTTTCAATGGATGTTGCCGTGTCCACAGGGCCTTATTAACACAGAAAACACACAGGGAGCTAAACTAAACGCAAATACAAAGATGAAAAAGCCTGAACTAAAATGCACAATCAAAACACAAGAATAATAAAGAAGCTAAAAAATAAGAAATGAGCTAACAAGACATGAACCAACCACATGAAAAAACACAGAGGAATGAACTGAGGAGGAAAAAATGACAATAACCAAGAGCTCACCAATACCAGTGGTTCATGACAGAGACAAGGGAACATTTTCCAATTTATTACATAAGGTTTTATATACCTGCTTGTGGAGATGTGAGCTAATTCCTTTGTGTTGGAACTCGTAACAAAACAAGCAAACCAAGTCAGGATAAAACATAAAGTTGACTTCCTTCAGCTTCTACTTATTCAAAGAAAGCATGTTATTTAAATAAAAACAGCCTGAATACAGTTAACCTGGTAAAACACTTTTACAGAACAGAATTCATTGAGTTTTCTCACAGAAGAAGCCGGTCTTTGTGAATTCATTACTATTGACTAAGACAGCGAGTATCTGTCTTCATGTCTCTACCTTTCTGTCTGTTCGCTCAGCTTTTTAAAGAAATCATATTATGTCAGTCAACAACTCACCTTTGTTTTTCCTTTTTACATGAGGAACCAGTTTTGCTCTAAATATATAGAGGATACATCGAGAGGAGCCAGTTGAGGTGGTTCGGGCATCTATACTATAGACTGACATTTTTTCGGGAATCCCACGGGTCACGGGATTAATCCCGCGGGACGGGAGGCAGCATTAGTAAAGATCATGTGATTGGGACGGTACAGGATAAAAAATGAACGGGAGCAGACGGGAGCGGGAGCTAACCAATAGGAGGGGAAATAAACTAGGATCAATTGTCTTTGGAAATGTAAAACTGAGACTTTCTTATAAACTTTAAGAAAAAAAAACTTGGCTCGACGCCGCCATTGTGTAGTTTTTTTCCAAGAAGCCTATACTATAATGAGAGTCAAACGAACTACACGACCCACAAGCCAACAGTGCTTCTGATCGACGTTTTCCACCTGCGTTCAGAATGGAGGGAGCAAACGCAGGTGGAGAACTGGACGTGGTGAAATTGGATTGGCAACGTAAAGTCAGAAGTAAGGACTAACTATTAAACTCATAGAGCTGACAGGAAAGTCGCAAATATTACCGAACTTCAGGAGAGTTGAATGTAGCGGTGTTAACACGCAGTATGCTGCTGGTAAAACGTGTTTAGTCGTAATCAAGTTCACCAGTGATTAAGGCCAATTCTGGATTGAATCAGCTGCATCTCTTCATTCGTCAAACCAAAAGTACCATCACGTGTCAAGTCTCATCTGACCAACAAAAATGCTGCATTTGCACTAAAGATTTAACAGCTTTTGCCACAGTAGAGGGGAAAGGTACGGAGGCCGCGAGGGGACATGGGGGGATTTATTTTTCTTTCGCGTCCCCACGCAATACTTTTGCGTTCACTCGCAAAAGTTATTCGCCTTGAGAAAGTTGAGAAAGCTGTGCATTTTGGAACAGCAGCACAGATGACAAACTGCTCACAAAACAAACAGCACTGATATGGTTTATTTGTCATATGCAGGTTAACATGCAGTCAACAATGTGATTAAATGATTAGGATAAGAAGAACCGTTCAAATCCAGATAAAAACTAAAGCACTAATGGCGTCCAAAAAAAAAAGTACACATCATGCAGCAGCAATAAGCAAATAACGTGTCACAGATGTGGTTTCGTGCAGCATTATTGTCCAGAGTTCAGTAGTTTGACAGCTTGTGGATCATAACTGTCTTTAAGTCTGAAAGAAGATCATTTTATTTAGGGCCGATTTCAAAATAAAACTCAATAAATCTCAAAAACGGGTCTCCCTCAAAGTATTGTGAGATAACGCAAAAAGTATTGCGTATTGCAAAAGAAAAGAAAATTCCCCCATGTCCCCTCGCGGGCTCCGTAGAAAGGCTTCATCAAGGGAAGATATTAAATAAATACGTTGTGAAATAGAAAAAATTGAATGTACCATTAAATGTACAATTTATTTTAATACATCATTAAATATTAAGCGTACCACTAATTACGTCATGTCGTCTTTAAAATTATACTTATTAATTGCATAATAGTCCATTTCATGATATAATGGAACATTAATTGTTTCTAATGATGTATTAAATAAATGGTACCTTTAATTTAATGCCACATTTAATGTTACATTTCTTTCATGTTACATGTACTTTACTTATGGGACATTCACAACATTGATTTATTTAATGATGATTTTATTGTATTAATTTTGTCCAGTTTGACCCTCCATTCTTGATGGCTGTATAGGAGGTCATGTCATAATTTGAATCAGGTGTGCTGGAGCAGACACACATCTAAAACTTGCAGGGAAGGGGTCCCTGAGGACCAGGGCTGTGAACCATTGAGGTACAGTTTCTAAATTATGAAGCTAATGCCTTTTTGCACTTTTGTTCACCAAGTACAGTTCTCTCGCTAGGTGCATTTTTCTTTTGTTTCAGCAATTTGAAGCATAAAAGTAATGTCATTGTTCAAAGGAAACAATCACTTAATAAATGAGTAAAATCCAACTATGTACATGTTGTTTATTCAGCTAAGATAGGCATGGTCTGTTTCCTTGTTTGATATTTTATTATTTCTTCATTATTCTTTTTACTTTAACTGGCCTTTACTACAGCTAAAAACAGGGACCTAACTGGTCCTTCAAACAAAGACATTGCCAAAAGATAAACTGAAGAAAACAAAAATGGGAGTGGGACAGGAGTGGGAGTCAATTTACCAGGAGTGGGACGGGACAGGATTTTTTTTGTTATGCTGGCCTGGGATTGGGATGGGACAAGACATTTTTCTGTGGGAGCGGGATGGGACAGGAGAGAAAATCCACTCCCGTGTCACCATCTATACCGGATGCCTCCTGGACGCCTTCCTCAGGAGGTGTTCCAGGCACGTCCCACCGGGAGGAGGCCCAGGGGACGACCCAGGACACGCTGGAGAGACTGTGTCTCTCGGCTGGCCTGGGAACGCCTTGGGCTCCCCCCAGAGGAGCTGGAGGTGGTGTCTGGGGAGAGGGACGTCTGGGTCTGCTGCCCCCACGACCCGGTCCCGGATAAGCGGAAGACGACGAGTACGAGTATATAGAAGATACAAACTTCTCCCACACATGAATCTGCTATCCATTAATGGCAGCAGAAACATTTGAAAAGAAACATAAATGTACTACTACACCAAAAATGTTCACTGTGTAAATATTTTAAACAACTTCAAAATATTAGCTTACATGTATTCTTTATATCAGATCAGATTAGCTATTCTGGTAAGAAAAAAAATTACAAAATAATTATAAAATGATTGTTTCCCCATCATATCATTGCAAATCGACCTTTTCGTTAAGAATCTCAAAGAATAAAATGTAATCTGTTGATCCTTTCATATAAAAAACTTTCAACACTCTTGTTCCCAGTAGACAGCCACTAGGCTGAATGAGAGCGCATCAAATGCTACACGCATCATTCAAAGATATCGCAGGACTTTAAGTTCTACGTGGCTAAATAGGAAGCCATGTGGATGCAGCTCGCTCAGGGACTGGACCTGGAGCCGTCAGTCTGTATGACCAGAGGACAAAATTAAAGGTTGACACATACATGACACTGGAAACCACTGGCTCTTATTTCACAAACCATCATTACATTTAGTGACCATGTGGTCTTTATACAGAGCAGAAGCTCTGCTGAAGTCCACTCATCACATCTGGACATGTGTCCTTCTGTCTTTAGCTTCATCCAGATGTGTTCAGGGACAGCCTCCATGTTTGTTTGTCAGCTGATGTTTCAGAAACAGATGAGATGTTCATCAACAGCCAGAGTTTGTGTGTTTAATGGAGCAGCAGTTGACATGTAGCAGCAGTAAATCATCACTACAGTGTTTGTGCAGAAATGAAGCCTTCATGACTCTCAGCAGTTGGTTTCCACTGTGGACTGGAGTGAAACCTGCAGAGGAACCAGACTTGATGCTAAAAGTGTGAGCAGGTGTGTGAGCTTGGAGCTCAGTGTGTTCACTCCAACACGTTAACATGAGAGCTGAAAGGAAGCTGGCTACGCTCCACAGCTGCTCCACAGCTGCTCTGAACAGGACTGAAGTCCCTGCTGCTCTTTATACTGGATGTGCTGCATCACTGACTGACAGCTGATGGAGAGAGGCTGGAAACACTCATTGATCTCCTCTGTTGCTCCTTCTTCTCTCTGCAGGTGGAGGTGATGATCTTTGTGAAGGAGAGAAGCTGAGCTGTGTCCTGATGATCCACAGAGGTTGAAGCTGCAGCAGTTTGAGTTTAAAGAGACTCTGACTGGATCCTGATGATGAACTCTGAGTTTAGAGATTTTTATCCAGTTTATTTTCTCATGTCTGTCATTTAGTGTCTGATATTGTTTATCTCTCTGGACCAATGAAGATGAAATTAAAACTAAGCTGCATTTAGTGGCTCCATGTAGTTTTCATCTGAATTTGATTAAACTGTAAAGTTGATCTTTTTTCTCACTGATTCATTTTCAGCCTGAAACCAAGAAACATGAAATAAAGCTCAATTCAGACGTTTTCAGGCTGCATGTTTGCTTCATTGTGATGCAGTTTTTACATGTTTTTATTACATTTTAGATGTTTGATGCAAATGTTTCAGCAGCTCTGGTCATTTTATCTGTTGCTGCAAACAACTCAGAGAGTAAATGATGGTTTCTTCAATCAGAGGATGAAGCTTTTCTTGATGATTTTAAATCACATATTTTTTATTTCCTTCTTTCTGACGGTAAAATAGAAACTTAGTAAAGATAAAGTTTCTTCTTCTCCAGCATCTCCTTTGGTGAGCATTAGAAACACTTTCTGTAGCAGCTCAGAAACTTTCAGATCATGTTTAGAGGATTTTCTCTGTTCTTGCTGCAGAACAGTTCTGGTTCTGTTGGATCTGTGGCTCATCATGCAGCTCAGCTCTACTGAGGTCAGAACATAGATTTTAATCATGTTCAGGGACTGTGGAGGTAAAAGCTTCACCCTGCAGCTCCTCATGAAGTCCACTGTGGATGTTGAAGAAGGAAAAGAGATTTTCTGTTTCATCATAAATTCAAACATGAATTTTTAACGTTTTTCATAAAAGTTTTATAGGAACCTCAGAGGAATATTTCTCTTTCTTTTCATTTGTTCTCAAATATTTCTTCTCTAGATGTTTCCTCTGGTTTCCAGCCTTCATTCTGTCTCCACCAGGATAGACCAGGAGGTGGCGCAGGTGAGCAGCTTCAGGTTGCTGTGGAGACACTTTAGCAGGAACCTTAAATGGAGTCCAAACAGCAGACTGTGGTTCCTCAGGAACCTCAGGAGAAACCACATCTCTGCTGCTCTGCTCAGGATGTTTATCTCAGCTCAACAGAGAGCAGATGGACCTACTCCATCCTGGCCTGGTTCTGAAACCGTTCAGAGACAAACAGGGTTGCTCTCCAGGAAAAGGCAGTTAAAGTGTGGCTTCATCGCGTGAACTCAGTTTCATAGTGTCTATGTTCATGTTGAAGCAAGCCAAAAATACATTAAAACTAGGCTTTTAAAGCCAAAAATACATTAAAACTGGGCTTTTAAAGCCAAAAATACATTAAAACTGGGCTTTTAAAGCCAAAAATACATTAAAACTAGGCTTTTAAAGTCAAAATGTGAAAGTGTGAATATGTTACTTATTGCAGCGACTTCACGAGACAAACAAGCCGCTGAGGAGCTGAAGTTGGGCCGTTCTTTGTCCGACCCGCTCGTCATAGAAAAAGAATCCACTGAGGTCCAAAGTAAAAGCCTTTTAATTACGGTATTAAGGAAAAAATAAATAACTTAGAACAACGTATCCAAAGAATGACTTAACGAACATAAATCACAAAGATCTCGATTGTTATCGGTCAACAAAAAATACGGCGGCCCACACACCTCCTCTCCTCTCGCTGCCTTGACACTCAGGCAGGTGGGTTAATAAACCCAATCACCTGAACTCCGCCCATCTCCAGCTGACCCACACATTAACAAACAGCAACCAAAAAAACAACTCCAAATCCAAACAATCAAACATCTTACAAACCAGCCCAATTTCATTTATGGTTCCTACGATACTTATAGACCAGAAACAGATTTACCTTATTAAGCTTCACTTTCTTCATTCCAGACATGTTTGTTTTCTGAGAAATTTTAACACTTTTTCTATGATAAAATAATTTGTCAAATCAGTCCAGCAGATTTTTTACAGCAATAATTACAACAGAGGTTTTCTAACGTCTCATCATGGGTTTCATCGCCTCCTGAGACCCATCAATTCATTTTTGTCCTCTGTGGGGGACATGATTTTCAGCCCTCTAATTTAAACATCACATTTACCACCTATGTTAGTCCAACTGTGCTGTAAAGAGGACATCCTGGGCTTTCTACTGATACCACATTTGTGGGGGTGTGGCTAACATGGAGAATCTGATAAATCTGACATGAAGATGATTATTCATGCTTTTATTTCATCTCGTCTACATTACTGTAATTCCCTTTTTACTTGTTTTAACAAATCTACTCTCAGCGTCTCCAGTTGGTCCAGAACGCTGCAGCGAGGCTTTTAGCAGTGGAGATTGGGCGCGGTACAGACAGGCCAGGAACAGACTAACAAAGGAGATCAAGGCAGCCAAGAGAAGCTACAGTGAGAAGCTGAAAAACAGCCTTTCTACTGGTGACACTTCGGCTGTATGGACTGGTTTTGAGAAACCCCGACTGCCCACAGAAGCCCACCCACCCTTCCTGAACAAAGTCCCCGGGCCCGGGCCAAAACCGTCTGAATGGGTTCTACTGAACCCCCCATGGGGAAAAAAAAGCCCCTTCCCCACCTCAAACCAACTCCCCCCACCTATTTAGGAACAGGTTCGACCAGCAAAGGCAACCAACCCCCTAAAACCTTCAGATCCTCTGCCTGCACTAAAGATCTCTGAGGAAAATGTAAACCCGGCTCTTTCGCGCATGAAAAAAAAAAGCTGGAGGACCTGATAACCCTCTCCCCATCATGCCTGAAAAACCCCGCAAAACAATCGCTCCAATCTTCAAAACCCGGATCTTCAACAAGTCACTGGAGAAGTGTGAGGCCCCCTCCTGTCTTCAAACGATCCACCATCACCCAGTGCCCAAGGGAAAACCCACCATCCTAGGATTAAATGACTACAGGCCTTGTAGCCCGAACGTCTGTGGTCATGAAATCCTTTGAGCGGCTTGGGGTTGAAGCACCGAAAAACATCACAGGCCCTCTACTGGACGCCCTGCAGTTTGCTTACTGAGCAAACAGGTCGGCAGATGATGCTGGTAAAATTAGGGGCTACACCCCTTCATCCTGCCCAAACCCCCCACACCCCGGGACCTACGCCAGGATCCTGTTTTTTAGACTTCAGCTCGGCCTTCAACACCATCCTACCAGCACATCCTCCACCAGAAGCCCCACTCAGCTCAACGTCCCCCCCCTCCCCCTGTCAGTGGATCAACAGCTTCCTGACGGACCGACAGCAGCAAGGTGAGACTGGGGAGCATTTTTCTCCCGAACCAGATCAATAAGTACTGGGTGCCCCCCCGGGGTGTGTTTTTCCCCCCCACTTCTCTTCTCCCCTGTACAAAAATGACCCGCAACCCCAGCAGACTCGTCCGGGGAAAACTCCTGAAGTTTGCAGATGAAACCACTGTCATTGGAACTGATCCAGGACGGTGATGAGGTTTTGCATACAGACAGGAGGTGGATCGCCTGATACACTGGGGTTGTCAGAACTGCCCCGGAAAACCCCAAACCCACTCAAGACTGTGGAGAAAGGTTTGGGGGACTTTCAGAAAACACCCCCCCATACAACCCCCCCCACCATCCTCAAAAACCCCGTGTCGGCTGTGGACCACTTCAGGTTTTTTAGGAACCACCATCTCTGAGGACCTGAGATGGTCTTCACCCATAGACCCTGTTCGAAAAAAGGCCCAGCCCGAGACTGTACTTCCTTGAGGCCCTTCCAAAAGTTCAACCTTCCACAGGAGCTGCTGGTCATCTTCTACACTGCCATCCCTTCAGTCTGTCCTGTCTTCATCCATCTCAGTGTGGTTTTTGGCTCATCCCAAAACGGACAGGTCCAGACTGCAACGAATAATCAGGACTGCAGAGAGAATCATCAGGGCTGACCTTCCCTCCATCCAAGACTTTTTACAGGTCAAGGGTCAGGGAAAAAACTGCTAAAAAACTCTGCAAACCCCAACACCCTGCACATAAACTGTTTTGAGTTCTGCCTTCAGGGGGCCTTTCAGAGCACTGTTCACTAAAACCCCCACAGAGACAGTTTTTTCCCCCAGGCTGTTTTTCCCCTGTTTAACATTCAATAAAAAAAAAACCCACAGACAAAATTTGGCAATGGGGGCCTTTTATTTTTTTTATATGTGTATATTGTACATTGTAAATATGTATATTCTGTAGTGCAAAAACAAAAAACCCAAGAGCAAAGTGTCCGGAGTCAAAATCCTTTTTTTATGAACAAACCTTGGCAATAAAGGGTGTTTTGATTCATTACAGCACCATGAAACCTGTTTAGCACCGTTGAAAAATTAGAACATGTGCTAATAGAAAAAGTGTAACTGAATAAAAAAAAATACAAAATACCAATAACAAAATCCAAAAATTACAATACCCAAATTTTTTTTTTAGTAAATTTTTTCAGTTATAGGTATTTTTTGCCAATTTTCAGCGAGTTTACTGAGCCAACTGCCGAGCCTGTGCTATCCCGATGCCTTTCGATGCTACAAGACTACATGGGGATTTTTCCGGGCTTCAGCCGTTCACAAAGGGGAAGCTTTCTGAGATTTTAAAAAAAACGGATTTACTATTTTTAATTATTTTTTTTTGCTAAACTATTTTTAAAATGGTTTTTCCTCACCTATTTCCCAAGATTCTTGATCGAATTTTTACAAGATCTACCAGGCTATTAGCGGGAAAAAACCGTCAGCTTTGAGCTCTCAAGCGTGTCTAACCCCAATTTTGAGCAAAATCTCAGCACAACAGTTAAAAGGGGCGGGACAATCAACCTTATTGGCTGATGTGAAATCAGACGGTGCCAGCTATTGGTTGTTTTAATCCGTCACTAAAAGCAATCACTAAAGGCATATTTCACAGTTTTTAAAGATTTTTAGCATTTCTTATCTATATTTATGAACATATTTATTAACTTATTTATAACTTTATGACTTTTCAACTCTTATTTTTTTCTTGTGTTTTTAACACTGAGTTGCATAAGCGAGGCCGAGTCGGTACTGTACGTGACGTGAACAAATGGCTGTTCACTGATTGGCCAGCTGTAAGAGTCGACCAGCGTTAAAAAGAACAACTGGCATTTTCAAACGTGCATTCAAGCGAGTGAGAGAAACATATGATGGAGTCCAGACAGTTATCCGGAAAAGTCACCCCTTGGAGCAACGACGAGGTGCAAGCTTTTCTGGCGATCTTAGGAGACTGCAATATTCAGCGGCAGCTGAATAAATATATAGGCAACAAGTATTAGAAATAAAATGGGACCTAATTCAAATCTTGAATTGGTAGAACTCCCTCAAGACAGGATCTTGAGTGAGTTCTACCTCCCATCCAGTGCAGACGAGCGATCCAAGCGTTCAGTGCCGGTAAGTTATGTCTAATTATGAAGACCCAACACACAAACTGTTCAGACTTCTGCCTTCAGGTGGCGCTACAGAGCGCTGTCTGCTAAAACCAGCCGCCACAGAGACAGTTTCTTCCCCCAGGATGTTGCTCTGATGAACACTTGAAAGTCAGTCCCAGAAACAACACCACACATACCTGGACTGTTTGACACTATATCTTATCAAAAAAATATTATTTATGAAATTGGAATTTCAGCAAATAAGTTTTTATGTAGAGAGAATAAATAGCATCAACCCCAAGAATCTGTTTGGCTCTAAAAATATAATTAATAAAGAGACTCGTTGATTTGTCAAGATGGTGTTGAAAAGGACTGACAGTTGCAACAATTGTTGCAAATAAATAGTTTAATGAATAATTTATGAGCATCATAGTGGTTTCATTTTTACTCCTTTGGTTGAGCGAAGTTATTTTTACTCCAGATCAGTGGTCTGACGTCTAGAAATAGTTTTATTCATCATTGTATAAAACTCAAAGAAACGTCTATATAAAAACAAACCTGATCTACATCAATATGAAGTTTTGGTTTCAGCCGATACAGTGTTGTTTAGGATGGTGAGGGGGGTGTATGGGGGTGCTGTTTTCCGAAAGTCCACCACCATCTCCACAGTCTTGAGTGGGTTTAGTTCCAGGCAGTTCTGACAACACCAGTGTACCAGCCGATCCACCTCCTGTCTGTATGCAGACTCATCACCGTCCTGGATCAGTCCAATGACAGTGGTGTCATCTGCAAACTTAAGGAGTTTCACGGACGAGTCCGCTGAGGTGCAGTCATTTGTGTACAGGGAGAAGAGGAGTTGGGATAGAACACACCCCTGGGGGGCACCAGTACTTATTGTATAAGGATGCAAGGTCATCTCTCTTTCAGCCACTCAGCATCCAGGGCCAGCAGGAGGAGTTTTTTAGATGCCTTGGGACAGAAATTGACACCCAGCTGTGCTTTGAAAGAGCACACAGACTCCATTTCATTTCACTCATTTCATTTCAAGTCACTCAGTCCCATTTTCTGTGTTTTCATTTGTTTTATATGTGCATCTTGACATGTTTATTGTATATTAAGAGACGGGCAACAGACAACCAGGTAAGGAGCAGGAGAGAACAGGTGAGTTTTATAAGCAGCAGATCAGCTGTAGGCAAACAGGAACCTATGGAGTAAGTAAGTGATGTGTTCAGGGCTACCTGGGGAAACAGAGAGACAAGCTGGTATAGTGATTTAAAGTCATGTTCTGCTAATAGCTTGCTATTTGTAAATGTGATTATATGACACAAATAAACAAAATCAATCTTATTTTGATTTGACCAGGGTTCATAATCTGTCATATTTAACATAGTCTCTTAGACTCGACTGGCCCAAACGAGAATCAGAACCAAAATAAAAGGAAGTGGTGTTGTACAAAAGTTTTCAGAATAATAATTGAATAAAATGTATTAGATCAGAGCATTTTTTGACCATTTATCAAAATAAGTCATGAAAATACTTGACTACAGCCATCAATAAACATGTAGACCATGGCTTAAGTGCAGGGGAACAAAATTGTATGTGTACAGGTATGAAATGGAAGGAGGACAAAATAGCAATACATAGGTGTGAAATGACAAAAACAGACATGCCAAAACAACAAAAGACAACATGGGAAAGAAGTGGAAAGTGTTAGACTGGCCAAGTCAAGTCTACCGACTAGTCACCAGAAATAAACCTCAACTATTTCTTTCACTTTTCTGTTTAGTTTCTGATTGGGTTCTGCTGTATATTGTGTCTGTGTAAGTCTAAAGCTCTCTCAAGGAGCCTCCTACAGATTTATTGTGATTGGTGTCCACAGGAGAAAACAGCAGAGGAAAACGTTGCCTATGCTGCCGTCTACTTTACAATGAAACGTGACGACCCACTTTACTCCAACATCAGATCAGCTCAGTCCAGGAGACACATGAAGAAGAACAGAAGGGAAGAGATGGTGGAGTATGCCTCTGTTAACGTTGATAGAGCTACAGCAGATCTAAGGTGAGACGCTCTTTACATCATATTTAGATCAAAGATTTGAACTCCAATTGTTTTCTGTTCTGCTCCACAGTGACATGCCTGAATGACTACCGACCTACAGCCCTAACCCCGGTAATCATGAAATGCTTTGAGAGGCTTGTCATGACTCATATCAAGGACTCCATTGACTTCACTGTGGACCTCCATCAACGCGGCCTACAGGAAGAACCACTCTACTGATGACGCCATCTCAACGGCGGTCCACACAACCCTCACACATCTGGAGAGCAGTGGATCCTACGTCCCTCTACTCTTCCTGGATTTCTCCTCAGCTTTCAATACCATCATCCCACAGACGCTAGTGCAGAAGCTCTCTTCTCTTGGACTGAGTCTCACACTGGGGAACTGGGTCCTGGACTTCCTGACCAACCTCTGACTGTCAGGATCCACGACACTGGTTCCTCCTCCATCACCCTCAGCACTGGCTTGCCCCAGGGCTGTGTGTTGAGCCCCCTCCTGTTCACTCTGCTGACGTATGACTGCTCGGCGAGACATCCCAGCTGTCATATAGTGAAGTTCGCAGACGACACAGTAGTGGGACGAATCACGAATAACGATGAGTCCAAATATAGAGAGGAGGTGGAACACCTGGTACAGAGAGAACAACGTCTGCATCAATGTGAAGAAGACTAAGATGGTGGTGGATTGCAGAAAGGACAACGCCCTCTCCCTCCCCTGCACATCGGAGGAGCAGCTGTGGAAGTGGCCCTAGTACCTGGGTGTGCACATATCCAGTGACCTCACCTGGAGGGCCAACACTTCCCGTCTGGTCAGGAAGGCTCACCAGCGTCTCTACTTCCTCATGAAAACTGGGAATGCTGGACTTGGGAGCTCAGTCCTGAGGAGCTTCTACCACTGTGCGGTGGAGAGTGTCCTCTGCACCTGCATCACCGTATGGCTGCACAGGGGACTGTGGGGAGCAGTCTTCCCACCAACCTCGGACATCTACACAATGCAGGGGGACGGCCCTACGCATCATGAAGGACTCCACCCATCCTGCACACGGTTTCAGCTCCTCCCCTCAGGAAGATGGCTGAGGAGGATTCAGAGCAAGACCACCAGGCTCAGAAACTGCTTCTTCCTTGAAGCTGTCAGACTGCTGAACTCGAGCCACACTCTGTAGACTCTCTCACACCCCTGACCTGCACTAAAACACTTCACCCACCAAACGTGCAATATTTCACTGGCTTATAGGTGCAATATTAAGGACTACCTCATGCTTTACATGTGGATTTGATACTTTGCAAGGCTAATTTTCAGCCTCACTATTTAACTGCTGTACACACATTTTTACTCTACCTTGAAAATAGTAATCAATAACATAAGTATACTTTGTCTTTTTTATTGTTTAAGTTAAGTATCAGACTTCTTAAACCGGGACATGGGTCCAATTTCGTACCCTAACATGTAAATGATAGCTGGTATGACAATAAAAATCCTTGAATCCTTAAATTTTAAAGTGTAACTTTTGTCCATAATAATAATGGTCTTTTTCCTAAAAAACACAAAACAAAACATCTATTTAAAAACAAGGCTCATCAAACTGGGAGCAACTTAACTCTTTGTTGGGACCATTAATCTCGACAGCAGTTGTTCAGCCAGGCAAAAAAATAAGGATAAAATTTTATTTTATAGCCTTTTTAAATGTCTTGCTATGAAGCTTTGGCACCAGTCAGTCACATTGTTTACCTCTAATTGGCCCAATCAGATTCTGTTGTTCTCTCACAGTTTCCTATGATGCTTAGTAACCACCCCTCACAATAATAAGCAACAGTCTGGGCTTTGTTTAAAGGTTTAAAATAATTATATTCAACTGGCCGAAAATTCCCTATGAATAAATACAGTGTCCGAAAAAAACACAAGTCAACTGGTGTTTTAGTGGAAAAAAGAGAAGTGAGGCATGACTAAAAAGGTCAACAACTAAGAATAATTTCTTACTTGGTCACAAGAGTTTCACTGGATCCTCTGCAGTCAGGAGAATGTGTGCCGATCGTTTTGGTTTTCAATGAGTCTCAGTTAGCAGCTTATCACACATTTACAATTGCAGTTTGGAACAAATCCAGACCTGCTATTCATTGTTAAAAACCACCGTAAAACTGGATGGTTGAGTATTAATCAGGGTTGAGACTGTGTAATATTACTGATGATGGCAAAGTTTGTTCTTTGACTGTTGCGTGTCGTCCTGGTTCCCTTTATTCAGATGCCACAACAGACCATCAGCAGCTCATATTAATTAAATATAAATAAATAAAATGTACGTAATAATATAGCTGTTCACCAAGACATAATGAGTATTTTAAAGAAGGTATTTACTTGCAGAAACCGGCCCTTTTCAGATGTAAGCAGCTACCAGCTTTACTGTGTTCAGATCTTCAGTGGTTTAGTTTTATTTTTTCTAACAAGTGGTTTATGAAGACCTCCTTCCTCAATGTAATCTAGTACACTTTTTTATTTCTTTTTTTCTTGAAGCCATACAGATCATTATTATTATATTATACTATTACATCCGTTTTTTCATGAAAACCAATATTTTTTTTAATTGATGTATTTCTGGATGAGGGAATTTTTTCCAGTTTGGACCTTCTATAGTTTTAACGTTAAATTATATGTTCTAAGCAGGTTTTTAAATGTGTTTATATGAGTGATACTTTAATTATACAACATGCATCACAGTCAGGTGTCCAAGGGCTTTTGGTGATGTGATAATAATGCAATAAAGTACCTTTGGCTTTCCATCTCGAGAAACATTTCATTTGTTTGTGACTTCATAACAATATTTGAACCTTTCTTTTTAGTTCAATGAAACAGACAAAATCTATCACAGATTAGTGCAATGGTCTCATTAAAAGTTGGAACATTGCAGCACATCATCAGGTCTTGACCGATAAGTTAAAGTTGCCGTATTTTCCAGAGTATAAGTCGCTCTGGAGTGTAAGTTGCACCGGTCAAAAAATGCATGATGAAGAACCAAGAACAGACATTAATTTCGAACAGCAAGTTATTGAACCATCCAATAGAACACAGGACAACAGGCTGGGTAGGTGTCCGGTATGTTAACATCAAACATTAACAGTTCTTCAGCTATATAGCATAAAGAACATACCTGGGAGGCTAAGTAGGCTAAATTAGCATAGCAAGCCAGCGAGTCCAACGAGCAAGCTGCTGGTAAACAAGTTCACCAAGCTCCTGACCTGATCTCATTCCACATCACTGAATCCATTGAATTCTTCATCCTTGGTGTCGCTTCTGAACAACTCTGTAGGAAGCGCAGATTCTTTCTGAATCCCGACAGAATGGTTTTTGTTGTCACTGAAGCCCATGCTTTGTCTATCTATCCAAGGACTTGCTGAAAAGTTACATGGCGCATCCTTCCGGTTGCCATGAAGCTGTGCTCTCCATCCACCATCCACTCCTCCCATAGGCTACGCAAAGCTGCCTTAAAGCTCCGGTTCACTTAGATGTCGAGAGGCTGGAGTACTGGCAGTTTCTGACACGCGGTTGTCCGTGCTCTGATAGAGAGGCGGTTTTCTTTTTGGGGGCATTTTGTCTGTGTTCAGCCTCTCTCTGTTGTCTTTAGGTTAATGTTCCAGTTACTTTTATAGAGCTACAGGAGCAGCATGTCCCATACCCACAAAGAGCGCCCTCTGGCGGCTGTAGACGGTAATGTTTAGTCCTTGGTTACCGTAATATTGATATTTAAGTCGCATCTGAATATAAACCAACAAACCATGACAAAAAGTGCGACTCATAGTCCGGAAAACACGGTGCTTCTTTCCTTGAGGAGGTCAAAGTGAGGCATGCTTGGGTTCTTAAATTAGTGTAACTGAACGTCTATCTAAATTTAAATCAGCTGTTTATATTATAAGGTTAGTTTTCAGAAAACTTCCTTAAAAGGTTAGAAAACCAACAAAAAAAAAGTTTAGTTTCTCCATTATAGAGGTCTAGGCCTTCCTCACTGCACTGAACTGTAAACACAAACTTCTGTCCTGTAACAGTAGTTTCCTGACTTCTGCATTTAACTGCACACATCTACATCAATAGAATCAAGAAGATTATATGAACTGATGGAAATCACAAAAATCACAAATTAAAACTTATAAAAAAAACATCATCATGAGAGTCACTTTCAGACTCATCAGAGCAATCCAAGGGTTCCCTTCACCTGTGAGGAGGAGAATCTGATATGACCTGCAATAATAAAACCCTTCCATTTACCAAAGGTAGCAGTAAACCAGTCAGACAAAGAATCAGCACCAGAGTCAGGGTACCAGGGAGCCAGGGTGCATAATCCATCCAGAGCTCTGGTTACTGAACCATCAGGACCTGTTATTTGTAATAAAAGTACAACATAAAGGACCAAACATGGCACAAACACCTCCCTTTTCAGCCAACGACATGTCTAAAGCCATTCTGGTTTGCCAAGACATAGGAGAACTGGAGGATAATTGGTCAGTTACGCGACCATTACATCTCTGGTAATGTTTGCCAAGAGCTGCATATTGTAGTGGACATAATTAATGCGATCAACGTTTTTGTTAGGAGTAATTGAAAGAAATATTGATTCAAACCCATTGACTACAGGATTGGCTTACTTATACTCATCTGGAACACCATGTGGGAGAGCAGGAGTAGTGAAAAGTTGTGGTCTGGCTGATGAACAGGCAATACACTCTGTCATGTTATTGCTTTTAGCGTAAATATAATCCATTCTAATCAGGTGTTTTTGTCAGAAAATCCAGTTTCAACCTGCAATATGACTTCAGGTGATGAGATATTTAAGTAAGTGACCAACGCTTGAGGAGGTGTGGTTGGGCTAGGAGAAGTGTTAACACCAGTAATATCTAGAACTTCATCAGGACGTTTAGGTTGATCCACAAACTGAATTCGAAACAATCCCAGTGGGTCTCTTCCAGAAACATCAGCTCCTAAAACCAAAACAAGTTCATTAAGTTCTGCATGATTAACAGTAGGCCAGGGATTCTTCCACATTTCTCTGACAGTTATTACCAGTGGACTATATCTAGTGGTGTCCGTTCGTTGGGTGGACTTGTCTCTAATCAAACTGATGTGTTGCCGCAGGCCCTGTGGAATATAGTTAGAGTTCGGGTTGACAGAACCTTTTGGATTTGAATTCCAGTACACATAAGTCCAGTCCGGACACCATTTTCCAATTGTTAGCCTCCCAGGTGTGCGGACACAAATGTACACATCTGCATTCTGAAACCAACTGTCATAACCTCTCGGGGGACCACGTCACAGAGGTCAGTCCTTGCTGCCACTGTGGTATTCTTAGGGTTACCTTTACGGTTACCTGTCTCAGTTGTTCTGATGTGGAGACAGCTCTGTCAGACCTGATAAGCTTTGATAAAAAAACATGGAAAAGAATAAACCAACAATAACATAACGATGATGAAGACAGAGAACCAAAACATGCAAAAAGTCCCATCCTTCTGTACATCTTCAATTTGGGAGACTTGAGGTAGATAAAAACTCTTTTTGTTCTCATCCGTGATCTTATTTAAAGCAAAACGTTGGCCCCTGCCCAGGGGATTTATTATGCCCATTGTAAAAACAGTGTTCTTCACGCCACCTCTTCAATCACACTCAAAACAGTGATTAGCTTACAGTTCTTTGTGGCTTGTGGTGGGCCCCGCTGTCCCCTTCCATGGGGTGATCTCCTTTTCTTTACATCCTGTGATGGTTGGAGCAGGCCCTAGTGCTCCTAGCCCGTTTGGCTTTGGGCCGACATCCCTCAGGAGTGGAAGTCATCTGGTGGATTAGGAAAGCCGTCTGCGGTAAGGCAGCCACTGTTGGAGCCACCAGCAGCACCTTGGAATGGACCTCTGTTGCCGTTTTGACCCTCGATGTCTCTTCCTTGGCTGGTCCAATAACCCTTGCTGGCAGTTTGGTGTAGAATCTGACTGCATCCTGCTAATGGCAGACAGCTCCACCTGGAGAGAAGGCTCGATATACCGGTTGCAGACAAACTTCTACAGTAATAGCTGTTTTCAGTGGCCTTCAACAGTTTCTAGGATAAATAAAACTTATTTCTGTGTTTTTTTCATTGCACCAAAACAAATGAAACTTATGTCTGACCCTTATTTTGGCATGAAATTCAAATGCAGTGGTCATTATGTAGCCCAGGTGCTTAACTCAGTTTGCATCATATTAAAGCTCAAAAATCTTCAAAAGGGATATTTTACTTTGATAAGTAAGACTGGTCCATTCTGAGTCTGCAAAAACGGCATTTTAATCCACTGGTATCACTTGGCGATGTCGAAACTTTAGATCTGCTGCACTCTGGGGGGGGGGGAACTCCTTTATTCCCAACAGTTTTTTGGTTCAGTTACTGAAGGTTAAAATACTTGGATTGTATTTTTAACTTTTTCCATTAAGCAGAAAATACTTTATAATTACCACGGATCTTCATCAAAAAATCTCCACCAAAGGAGAAATTAATCTTTTGACTAATTTAGAGGATTAACACCCCTTACATTCAAGACAGGTTCTCAGGATGAGGCAATTGGGGAGCTTGGCACCAGTTTTATAGACAAAAACACAAAGTATAATCTTTCTCCAACAACGTCACTAAGTCCTCACTAGGGAGATATGAGGCAACCTTTCCCCATAGTTACAGTACTGGCTCCCATATGTGCTGAAAACTTTTGTAACCCAGTGTTTCAATTTTATTTATTGAAGGCTGACATCCCCTCCTTTGTATGGTTCAACCCATGAGTCAATTTAGAAAATGATTGAAAAAAAAATGTTTAGGCAACCAAAGACCAACATTAAATATAATTTAAAAGACATTAAGAATCTATTTCCTTCTTGCTAATAGATTGCTCCTCAAAAGGTTCATTTTTTGTACATTAATATAAAGGTCTATTTTCCCTATTAGACTGTTTATTGTTTATAATAGCGTTAGCTTCAGTTTTGTGTAGGTAATGTGGCATTTTCCCTTTAAATTTCATTTGAAGTCATGCATATAATGTTATTAAACCTAGTTAGAACCAAATAGAATTGATGTATTTAAAATATTTATAGCTTTTGTTAGCTCTAATGTTTTGAACCATTTACATCATTAGAAAATTATTCATTAAGATTGAATTAATTTATCATCATGTATTTCAAAATGAATTAATATTAATTAAATTTGGGTCTCAGAGTTCACACACTGTGAATTTAACCTAAATAAATGTTGGAAAAAACACCTGGTTGTTTTCTATTTGCAGTCACCTCAGTTTTAACAAATAAAACATTAAATGTTATGAAGTTCATTTTAATGTTTCAATTAAATGAGTCACATCATCTTGATTTGTCTTGGTTTAAGATGAGTAAATTTAAATCATGCAGGTTTTAATGCATAAATCCTACCAATTTTACCTAATCAATTATTATAGTACAGGATCATGACTCAGGTTTGTTATCAAATATATTCCTTATTTGTGGCATATCTTGGAACTTTCAGCTAGTTTTAATTTATTGGCACCAGGCGAAGATAAAGTTTTCAGTCCATTAAATCCCCATGATTCTGCAAGGGGCAAAACTAATTATTTGAAGAAGTTTAAACTATTTCATTAACATTTTAATATTAAAACACATAAATCTAAATTTCATGCTTTATTCTTACTCAGTCATTTTTATAAACACATGCATTTAAACGCAGTTATCACAACAAGCCTCCTTTTATTATCTATCACTTTTCTTTCAGTGTTGAACTCAGGAAGGGAGGGGTGAGCGTTTCCATGGAAGTTAAGGTGTGTTCAAACCTGGTAGGTGGGGCGGAGCCAGGCGGAACCGCACCTCTGATAGGCTGTCTGTAGGTGGGCTGTGGGCGGTCCGCCACGGTTCTGTCCTTCCAACCCATCTTAGTGGAACCTTAGACTGCAGAACTGTTAACATCAACTTACAATAAAAACACGCTGCTTCTTAGGAGTTAGAATGCCAGAAACTGAAGGTTTTAATCAGTCGTTGGTTAGAAAATATTATTCTAAACATGAATTATTATAGCAACATATGAAGCAAACACTCATTCATTCTAATGAAACAAAGACAAACGGTGCACACATCACAGACAGAGACACAGTGGGACTAAAATGTAGTTGTCTTTCCCTGATCAAATTGTAAATATCAAATTGAATAAATGTTTTAATGACGTCAAAATCTACTCAGTGACTTATGAAGGCTTCAGTAATTTAAAGAATTTTCAACAATCTCGTTTTCAAAAATGTTTTTCTTTAGCATATCTTCAGATGCTTCGATTGATAATCATCAGGATCCTGTTTAAAGATAAGTTCACACAATTCAAAGAGATCTCAAATAATTTAGAAGGCACAGCAGCAGTTTTCTCTTCTTTATGAATCCAAATTCTTTGCTGCTGAAACTCTTTGCTAATTCTTCATACTTTAAAACATTGTAATGACAGGAGAGTTGGCTTTAAATTTCTCTTTGTGTTAAGTTTAATTTGATCTCTGCTCAGGTTACATGCAGACAATTATTTTTATGCCAGCATTGACATTTTCTGGTTATACCCAGAAATTAAACAAACACAAACACTGCAGTGTTAAAACTTAAACAGAAAAATGAACAATTAAGTTTAATCCCCAACTAGATTTTATTTCATTATAGCACTTCAAAAGACATAATTGGACATAATTTTCTTTTAAATCAGGTTATTAAAGTTTTGAAAGTTGGGGAAGAAAATTATTCTCAGGACCCCTCTGTTATAATTCAAATGCTAGAAAATGTTCCATTATTTGAAATATTTGAAATTTTCTTGTGTGCTAATTTAAAACTATCTTTTGTACTAATTTGAAATTTGTTTGGAACTCCTAGGTAGTGAAGGATTTAATTATTATTTTAGTCCCCAAAAATGAAACCTTTATTTGAACATTTTCAAACTCATCCAAGTTGTCATGAAATCAAACTTTTCTCCCTGGGGAGGAAACTGGAGTTTGAGCTGCTCTTCCTCTTTACGTTAAAAGAGGAGGAGCCTTTAATTATCTCCCTAAAATAAAGTGCTTTACCTGCCTTTATGCCCTGTAAAAGTCTTTCCTAGGATTTTAATTCCTGAACCCTAATTACTTCTGGCTTTATTCTGTTATAAAGGACTTTAGTCACTATGAGTTTTAATTTCCTGAATCGTAGCCTTGGCTCCAAAACAACCTTCAGCCTCAGTCTGTGTCCCCAGAGTAGAAACCTAATCTGAGTATTAATAGATTTTAAAGCCAGAACCCATCATTGGCTTAGATCTTTATTTAATAAGTGTAGTATTTTGGGTTGTTTTTTTTTATTTGGGGGGGAATGTACTCTGTTCCAATAATGGGCATGCCTTTATTGATTTATTTAAATTTTCTTCCTGACCCACAATCTATGGCTCAGCGGGCCTCAGGTGTCCAGGAACCACAGGTTGAGGACCACTGCTTTAAACACTGATGGCAGCTTTCTGCAGAGATTAAAGAAAATAAATTAAATACCTTAATATTTTGGTACCTTTTAGAGTTTAAGAGTTTCAATCACTGATTCACAGCTCTAAATTAGCCACACGTCATATTTTCTTTTAACCCAGAGTTCATAAGGAGCTTCAGACATTATAATAAAACAACACAGATCTGTTTTGGATTAAAGGAAAATCATGCTTCAAAATCTGGTTCTGTGGTGGGAAATAGCTCCACAGTTTCTGGAAGAAGGCCTTTCTAAGCAGAGTCTTTAGAGAACATGATATTAGAGTTTTTGTGGTACCACTTGTCCAATTAGATTCTTTCTTACCTTCAGAACCAAAATACATCTTTCCATTCTCATTTTACAGGTTTTTGCCAGACTTCTTCTGAGTTTAGTTCTGGTGGAAACTCTCACGCTGTCATCTGCAGCAGGCAGGCAGGCAGGACCTCTCCCTTTCAGGTCCTGCTGAACAAGCGTCTCTGGTGGAGTGAAGCCGTGGGGAGGGCAGTGTTGCAACGTCCAGGGAGCGTTCAAATCCCCGTGTGTGTGTGTTTGTGTGTGTGTGTATTGTGTGTAAGAGGCAGAGGAAAAAGGTTTTAGTACATGGTTCGAATTTTGCACAAACAGAAGTATTGTCAGTCAGTCAGTTAGTTTTTTCACATACCTGTCATCCATTGTCTTTTTTTCACCCTATTTTCTCTTTTGGTCGCTTCCTCAGTCCTTTTTAATATTGTAGAGCTGCAAAAGGTTTTTAACCCATATATTGAAGCACTTGGTGCGCTGTGGTCCATATTTTTTCACACGTTTCTCCCTGGGGAGGAGGAGGTAATCCCTTAGAACTGAACCGCTGTCCCATACTGACAGCCTTGCCACACCCTTTACTTACTGGTAATGGGGGAATATTCCTTTAAAGCTGCAGACGTCTCCACAAGAGTTTAGAGCTTTCTGGCACCCTAATCACCTCCCCCTAACTTACTGGTTAGGGGAGCCTCACTCAACGTACAGGGAGGGGGTCTCTACTGGTGAATTACTGTTCACCCGTGCGCAGCATGGCATCAACCGCTCCAGCGAGGTCCATACACCTCGCTCCTGTTCCAAGGCGGGAAAAATCCCAGATCCCCTTTGTCCCCAGTAGAAAACTGTTAGTTTTAACCTTTTAGTTAAAATTTAAGAAGTCCTTATTATTATTAACCCTTTTATTATTTTCTCTATTTCTGCTTTTTTTTATATTTTGCAATTTAATTTATAGGCCTTGGGTTATAATTATCAAACTATTAAACAAATTATTATTGATTAAATTATGCTGATTCATTGTTTCTCACCGTCTCTGGAAGAAAAAAAAATGTTGTTCTTTTGGATTCCAGAGCTGAGTCTCCAAGAACACCGAGTCAGCAGTCCTCCATCCTTTAACACTAAAAGGTTTGAGGCAGGGAAGCTCTTCCCAGGTTGATCAGACACTCCTGCCGATGTCCTCGGAAGAACCCAGTCAAGGAATCCCATCCGCGTCGCCATTTGTTGTAGAAAAATTTGGAAATCTGGAAACAAAGTCCTTATGGGACTGGAACAGACATCTCTCAGTCTTCAGCCTTCATTGCTCCATGATCTCTGGGCCAAAACATGAAGAACAGCAACAGCATATCAAAGCAGACCAGATGAAGGTTTTTACTCAGAGTCCAACAGTAACAACTGCTCTGATGGGTGGATTTTTCTCCACCTCTGTTACAGGTCATCCTGAAGCTTTCAGCACTCAGCAACAAGAACTTCTCAGATGTTCAACAAGTCTTATTAGCTTCATCTTTAAGCTTCCAGTTTCACTCTCATATTTGGAGACGTTCATTGATAAAGTGGAAAAGGCTCAGCCATGATGGAGACATGGACACCAAAGCTGATTATCACTGGAGACGCTTCAGAAGACAATGTTCTTCAGCTCCAAATCAGACTCGCTGTTCTCCACTCAATTGTTCTTCAGAAACTCCTCCAAGTTCTTCAGAACTAATTCTGTTGAGAAGCAGAACGAGGAGAAATAACTGGGTTTCCAGATTTACAGCTGGCAGCAAACCTTCAAAGAACAGCTTCAACATTTCTTCAAGAAGCCCGGAGAAGTTCTCCTCAAGATGAATATCAGATGTTCCCATAAGGTTTGTCTGAGAGACTTCAGGCTGGGATGAAGAATAAAGGAGCTCAAAGCAGATATGGACCTTTAAGGCAGTTGGGAATGTACCAACTCTGTTTCTGGTTCTGATTCTGGGTTCAGCTTCTGTTTGCACATGTTTTAATAAATTTCCTGAAGCTTTTTTAGATTCTCCAGAACTAAGTGTGAGGAAATGAGGGCTGGTTCAGGACATTTCCACAGAGATGGAAATGAAATCAGATCTGAAACCTGCTTCTGAAATCCTTAAATCCGCTGAGTGCAGGAATCTCCCGGGAAGTCTGGCAGTTGGTGTTTGTGAAGCTTCAGGGACAGCGAGTGAAGCTCTGAGGAGGAGTTGGGTTTCCTGCAGGAAGTGAAGAGCCTGGAAGATCCACTCGTTCTGCATCAAGACCAGAACCTCAGTGTTTGTCTTTGGGTTCATCTGATTCAGACAATGACTGATCCCAGCTGGAATGAACACATCACTGATGGATCAAGACACACTAATTAGGGAAGCTGAGACCAGAACCTCCAGAACCTCCAGAACATGAACAGAATCCTTGTTTTCATCCAACTAAACTGTCACATTTTGGTGGATCTAGACGTTCTGGATTTAAAGCTTCACTCATCATTGCTCTTTGCTTGATGGAAAGTCTTCATTCAGGCTGAAAGAGAAACTTTCTAGTTGTTCTTGTTTCCATGGTAACAGTTTCTGTGTAGCGCTGCCAGTGTCTCCTCTGAGCCAGGTCCAAAGGTGGAACCATCTGGTCTTCTCAGGGCGGGACAGCAGCAGATGATCAGATGGAAGCTGGAAAGACTTGAGAAGCAGATGGATGAAGCTCGGCCCACTTTATAGAGTTAGAACCTTGTTCTGTTGGTTCTGTCCAATGTCATTAAAGCTGGACAGCTTTTCTCTTCTGGACACGTTCTACTGATCCATCAATGAACTCAACTAAGGAGAGTTAATGAAAAAGACCCATTTGGTTCTGTTTAGTTTGACCCTGATGTAAAAAGTCCAATAAGTGGAGCTGATTCCAGCTTTGAACTGTTGTTCTTTAACCAAGTTCAATCTGATCATTGCCTCCACCAGCAGAAGGTCCAACTGTCTTTATTTTAACAAGAACCAACAGAATCATTCAGGTGGAACAAGGTTCTGACCCAGTCAGAAAAGTCACTTTAAGCACCAACAGGTTGATAAAAGCAGCTTTTCATGTTTTCCACAAAACCAGGAAGAAAAGAAAATTCCTGACAAGTTCAAACGTAACAAAGACAGAAAACAGACCAAGTGTTGGTTGGACTCAGGACGTCCTGGAAGAGGACAAACATGGAGACATTTTTAACTTCAAACCAGGAATAAAACTGATGAACATTTCTTCAGCAGCAACATTTAAACTCTACTCAGATTCTCAGTTAGTAAAAGGCTTCACCTTGTGGCTGAACGGGGAACAACATCAACAGTTCTCTCCATTTTCTGCCAGTGACAGCAGATCCATCATCAACAATGTTTTCAAACATACAGAACTCAGAACCACCAACAGGGTCCAGACGTTCCCAACATGAAGCTGAAAGCAGCACAGAAACACAAAGAGCCAAGAACAACAGACCAACTGAAACATCAGCTGAGACACTGAAGCAAAGATTAAGGCTCAATCCCATTTTCTACCCTGGATTAGCAGGAAGTGGCTGTTCCATTATTTACTGTGATGGGGTGGGGGGGCTTTTAGACCAACATGATGTTTTACATGTTCATGTTGGAGGGAGGACATCCCATCTGGTTCTGAGAAACACTCACTAATGTATTTCCTCCTTTGAAATGTTGCTATGGAGACTAAAACCTTTCTAATATCTAGTTTCAGATGTTCTGATGGACCATGTTTGGTTTCTTTGTCACTTATCTATAAAATCCATAAACAGTAGATGAAATATTTGTAAATAAATCTATTTTAGTGTCACAGAACCATCAGGTTTAGTCTGATGTTCTCTGGTTTTCATTTTCAGTTCTTAAACACAGAAAATGATTCATTTCTCTGCTCAAATATTTTATTGTCTCTATAAGACAAATAGAAATGGCTCCAAAATGTCTACTTTGATGGATTCTGATGGATCATGTTTGTATGTTTTTGTTCTTTAATAAACAGAAGAAAATTATGTGGTCTGACATCTGTTGATGGCTTGATAACTGTCTACAGAACATTTATGGGTTATTTTTAGGTTCTGGTTCTGTAGAAGGACTCTGGGACACATGATGATGTCCTGGTTCCTCAGTGGACTATTTTACCTGTTTGGGACTAGAGTTCAGGGTTCAGGGACAGAGACCAACATGAACATAGGGACAGAGACAGCAGCAGGAAATGGGATTGAGCCAGAGGCCCTTCAAATTAAGAGCTCTGAGCTGCATTAACAACAAACTCAGAGATGTTCTCAATGAAGAAGATCTTCTGTCTCAACAACCATTGTAAGGTCTCCTTTGAGGAACTCTGATGTATCTGAAGCTTGTTCAGTTTGTCCCTCTTCCTGAACAAGCTGACCCGGTTCTGCTGCTTCCCACTGTCAGCTCTGTAACTAGTTAAACAGGCATCAACAGGCAGACCAGAAACATCTGATCATGAAAAGGCATGTCAGCAACAGCTGAGGGCTTCCTAAAGAGCCGTCTCCTTCCATTACTGAATGATGGAACTGCTCCCTGTTGTGACTTTAGATTAAAGGTCAAAGGTCAGGGTTCACTGGAACAGTAGGATTAACACTCGGAACATGAACTCTGTGAAGTTTGATCTGGAGGCTCTGAAATGTCAGGATGACTTCAGGGATTTTTCTGGAAGCTGGGGAGGTGAAATCTTTCCCTCCGTCTTTGAGCTTCAGGTTGTCTTCACTGAGCTCAGATCTGGAACTTTGAAGGTTTTTCTTTACTGACTTTTCCCCCAGAACTGTTTGGTTCTCCATCATTACGGTGCTGGCTGGGCTGAGAAGTGGCTCCATCTGTGCTGCTCTGCTTCTAAAGCAACAAACATACAAAGACAGTGGAACTCAGAGTTCCTGCAACATTTTACAATCATGGCACCAAGCTTTGACTAAAACTCTGAGCTAAGGAGAACTTCTACCCTGAATAGTTTCAGATTGATGCGTATTAATAAAACAATCCTCAGAAAAGGGTCCTGTCATTTAGAACCAGGCAGATCTTTACCAACCTCACAGTGAACCCTCCTGACTGTTGGCTTCCTGCTGTGGATCTGCTGGTGTCGTTTTAGATGACCTGAAAGCTTAAAGGTCTTCCCACACTGATCACAGCTGTATGGTCTCTCCTCAGAGTGGCTCCTCTGGTGGACTTTGAAGTTGTAAGCTTGGCTGAAGGCCTTCCCACACTCTTCACAGCTGTATGGTTCATCTCCAGCATGGACATGTTGATGAGCCACAAAAGATGTCTTGTGCATGAAGAGTTTCCCACAGAGATCACAGCAGTATGGTGTCCCTCCCCTGTGGATGATCTGATGTGTTTTTAGCTGGTTCCTCTGAGTGAAAGTTCTCCCACATGTGTCACAGGAGAACCTTCCTTCAGCAGTGTGGATGAGGTTGTCTACTTTTAAGTTTCCTTCCTGACTGAATGATTTTCCACACTCCGCACACCAAAATGGTTTAACTCCAGTATGAATCCTCTGATGGCTTCTGAGATTTGATGTTCTGTAGAAAGCCTTCCCACACTGATCGCAGCTGAAGCGTCTCTCCTGAACATGAATGGTCTGATGTTCTTTTCTTTGTCGTTTTGTTGTGAAACACTTTCCACATTCTTCACAGCTGTAGGGTTTAACTCCAGCGTGAACAAGCTGATGGGATTTGAAATGAGGCTTTTGAACAAAACCCTTTCCACACTCAACACAGACGTACGGTTTCTCAGCAGTGTGGAGGCGGCGGTGTGTCGTTAAGGCAGTGTTGTATGTAAAACATCTTCCACACTGGTCACAGCTGTAGGGTTTTAATCCACTGTGAACATTTTGGTGTTCTGCTAAGTGAGGACGGTTTGTAAAAGTTTTCCCACACGTGTCACAGGAGTATCTTTGTCTTTCAGAGTGTCTGTGTTTGTGGGCTTGCAGGTATGATGAATGTTTGAAACTCTTTCCACACTGATCACAGTTATACTGTTTTTCTGTTTCTCCTGAGTGGGTCCGCTTATGGAGATAAAAGCTCGATTTGTGGCTGAACGTCTTTTCACACCGATCACATCTGAAAGGTCTTTCTCCAGTGTGCATAACACGGTGGGCTTTGACTCGACTCTCTGTGCGGAAACATTTTCCACAGTCACGGCAGCTGTATGAATCATTCCCATTGTGGATCTGTTCATGAGTCTTTAGGTCCCTTTTGAGTTTAAAAGACTTTGAACACGTCTCACAGGTGAAAGGTTTAACCCCACTGGGGATCAGCTGATGTGTTTCTAAAGCTGTGGAACAGATGGAACCTTTCTCACAGCTGTATGGTTTCACTTCCGAGGGAACACTCTGCTGCATTATGAGGATCTGCAGAGGAAAGAGATTTTCCACATTGATCAGAGATGATTGCTGTTGATGGGTCTTTGTGGTTCTTCTGAAGGTTCTGAGTCTTCACTTCATCTTTGCTTTGATGTTCCTGTAGAGACAGAGAGACAAAGAAACACATGAACAGGTCCAGTAAGTGAGATCAAAGTTTTCATTAGATCTTCAGTCTGTACTCAAATTGTTCAGGAGGTTCCATGAATGTTGTTAAAATTAATTTCCCTGCATTAGTCAGAAAGGAAGGCAGCTGTATGACTTCAATCAGTTTTTATTCAGTCTGATGCATCTATGCATGATGAAGAAAACCCAGTTTGCTGACATCAGTCTGATTAAGCAGAGCAACATGATGATGAAGCAGCAAATGTGGTAAATGTCACTTTCAGAGCAGAAACAAGACAAATATGATCGGCTCCAAGTTGAATCATAATCCATAACCTCAACAATAATAATCTGTCAACATCACTAGTTTTAGTCAACAGATTATTTTAATAAATAGAATTATTTTTATTTTCTGAAGCAAATTTCCAGCAGTTTTTCTGCAAACTGCTGTGTGAGCAGAGACCCCTGTGTGTGTGTGTGTGTGTGTGTGTTCATATAAAACAGGAATGTCTCTGCCTGTAAATCAACAGTAAATGAAGCAACAACCAATCACTGCTCAGATCACTGATGATGGGCGGAGCTCTGCAGCAGCTCCAATCATCTCTGTCTCTCCGTGGTTTGTGTTAAAGTTCTGCTTTCTAGAGGTGTGCGATACTGGGAATTTTGGCATCGATCCAGTACCAAGTAAATACAAGGCTAGTATCACCGATACCAATACCAATACTTTACTTGAAATCTTGATCTTTGAATAATTATGATTTTGTTTTTAGTAAGTTGATTATAATTATGACAGAACAAAGGATAAAGATTTTAGCAAATAAAAAGGTATTTATTAACTAACTACATCAATATTAAAGAATTTTACAGTACTAAAATAATTTCCTTATCCATGTGAAATAACAAAATTATTATGATAATTAAGTCTGTAACTGTAATCTCCATGTAGCCTAAATAGAAATACTATTTTTCCTTCAACAGTTAACACAAAGGGTTTTTATGTTCAGCCATATTTACATTTCAGGGTTAAGGTGTATAACTTTAAGAAAGTGTATATTTTTGAATATTTCTGAATATTCTTACATGAAGCTCTATTTATAAAACACTAGGAATGAAAACCTCGACAACTTTGTAGTTTTTGCTCTCAGGACTCTTCTTCTACAGTCGTTAAAAGCCTAGTTTTTATTTTTAAGTCCTTGTTAGCCTAGCATGCTAACTGAGCACCTAGTTCAATACACTTTCTGCCTGCAGCTGCTGAGAACCTCTTTCTAAAGCAGCTTTCTACCTGCAGGATCAACATCACTGATCATCAGTTTCTCATAGAAAGAAGGATTTTAATTTCTTTTCATAAACAGCAAATCACAGAATCTTACCTTCTGCTAGCATGCTAACTTAGCTGCAGCTAACTAGCTAGTGATTATCCTACAGCTGGAGGTTTAGCTGATGATGTAGAGGTTCATTTCTCCACAAATTCACAGCTTCTCTGAACTTCATTTCCCTCCAACAGAAGTGAGATGAAGCAGCAGAAGAAATAGTTTAGCAGCTAAAGAACAACTGTACTCAGGCTAACGTTAGCATGGAGATTATCCCTTTGGACAGTTCAGATCCTTCTTCTTCTTCGTCTTCTGCTTCTTCTGGAGTGTAATGGCGGTTGGCAAAAATCTGTAGGTGCTCATTACCACCACCACTGGTATGGAGTGTGGTTCATCATGGGTTAATATCTTATAAAATCAAATTCTATTAAGTAATTTTGTTCGTTTTAGAAATCGTAAAATAATTTGTATATGTTTGCTCCCTATTTTCTTTTGCAATGTATCTATTATGCTAAACTTTTCTTTAACCCTTCAAATTCTCTCTCATTACTCTTCTCTCCAGCTCATATTTCTGACACTCCATAAAAATATGTTCAATTGTTTCATTTATCCGACAGAGGTCACATTTTCCTGTATTGTGTTTAAGTATTTTAAACAGTGTATAATTAAGTCCTGTATGTCCTAATCTTAATCTTATTTTTCTGTCCTCCTTTCTGCTCCTTCTTCCAGTTCTTATCTCTCCTACTGCCTTTTTAATCCTATAAAACCATCTTCCTTTTCTTTCTCCATCCCACCTTTTCTGCCATTCTTCTTTCAATTTTTTGTTTGATGATGCTCTTTTCCTCTGATTTACTTAAATGTACTGTAAAATTGATATGATTTTGTGTTGCCTTCTTAGCCATCTCATTTCCTTTAACTCCAATATGCGCTGGAACCCATAAAACTATTATTGATAAACCCATCATCTGTAGTCTGAATAAAGTTGCTGTATTTCTAGTAGAATGTCTGGCCTGCTGTCTGAATGGTTATGTTTTAAACTCAATAGTACTGAACTTGAATCTGAACAAATTATTGTTTTTAAAGGTTTTATGTCTTCCACCCACTGTACTGCTAAAAGTATTGCTAACATTTCTCCTGTGTATACTGATAAACCATTTGTGATTCATTTTCCTATTTTTATTTGAAATTCCGGTACTATGAATGTTATTCCTATTTTATAATTTATTTTCAATGCATCTGTATAAATCTGAAGGTATTGGTAATAATTATTAACATATTTCTGCACTGTATTTAATTCCAATATACATGTCCTTTTCTTTTTTTCCATTAATGACATATCTACCTGTGCTTCTGGTAAGATCCAGGGTGGTACAACAGCTAGTGGCAATATCAGACTTGTTACTATATTTTGCATATGAAACTCTTCTGTTATTTTTTTAATGATCCATCCAAAACTTCTTGTATCTTTTTTTTCTTTTTCTCAGCAGGCGTCTTGTGTCGGATGATCCGGGTTATTTCCTTGTAAATTTACCCAGTTATTTATCATTAGTTGTGTTCTCCTTCGATCTAACGGCATTTCTCCCATTTCTACTTCGAGTGCTGTTGTTGGAGTTGTTTTGAAAGCTCCTCAAAAAAGGCTTAATGCTTGATGTTGTATAATCTTTAATTTTTCAAGATTTCTCTTTGCTGCTGAACAATATATAATACTACCATAATCTATATTTTATCTGATCAATCCTGTGTTAATTTGCTTAAAAGCTTCCCTGCCTGCTCCCCAGTCACTGCCAGCCAAACATCTCATAATATTTAATACTTTCTGACATTTATCTATTATTTTCATGTATTTGATCATGTATTTTCCATAGGATTTTCTCATCAAACTATATTCCTGGAAACTTCATACTTTTAACTTGTTCTAATTCTTGTTTGTATAATTTTAATTTTATTTCCTCTCTTATTGTTTTCTGTGTAAATACCATAACTTTTATTTTCTCAACTGAGAACTTGAATTCCCATTGAAAAGCCCACTCCTCTATCCTTCTTATCTCAGCCTGTATTTTCTTTCCAGTTATCTTTACATTTTTCCCCCTTTTCCATATGGCTCCATCATCAGCAAAAAGTGAACAACCTATTTATTTTCCAATTTCTACAGTTATTGATCTATTCTAACTGGAAGAGTTCTATTTGTTAAAAAGTTTTGAATTCATTTAAACCCAGTAATTTTCACTTTATTTGATTTAATCAGTAATCCTTCAACACACATCATATCATAAGCTTTCTCTATGTCAAAAAAATACAGCAACTACTCTTTCTTTATTGACTTGCGCTCTTCTGATTTCATGTTCTAAACATAACGTTGGGTCATTAATATTTCTCCCTTTTCTAAAACCACTTTGCACCTTAGTAATGTACTTGTGATATTGAAATAATATGTTAATCTATTATTAATAATTTTTTTCCATTATTTACATATATGTGATGTTAATTCAATGGGTCTATAATTTTCTGGTTTTGTGTTGTCTTTTCCTGGTTTAGCTATTGGTACGATGATTGACTCCTTCCAGCTCTCAGGCAGCTCCCCCTCCTCCCAGACTTTATTATAAAGCTCTAATATGACGTCTTTAGATGTTTCACTGAGATGTTGTATCATTGTGGATTAGATCTGATCTTTACCAGGTGCTCTATTCTGTATTTTCCTGAGTACAAAGTTCAGTTCAGCTTTTGTAAAACGGTTCATTCATTAAGTTATTTGTTTCTTCAGTGTTCTGTAGTAAATCTTTGTATTCCCTTCCTTTCCTTCCCTCATCAATGTTACTTGAACTACAAATTTTTAAATGTTTTAGCTATTATTTCAGCTTTTTCTTCATCTTTTATTATAGTTGTGTTTTCTACTTTTAATATTGGATATCCATATTCTTTGTTAATATCATTCATTCTTTTAATTGTTTTTCATATTTTACACATTTTTGTTTCTCTTCCTACGGTACTACAAAAGTTCCTCCAATACTCTCTTTTTGCATTCTTAATAATTTTCCTCACCTTTGTGTAAGGATTATTAATCTGTAAATATTATTTAATATTTAATATTAATATTTTAATATTTTATCAAATAATATTTCGGTCTTTTAAGGGTTGTCCTGTGAATACCAGCCCAGAAAGGCGATGGTATTAGGACAAAATAGAAAGGTGTGAGACGAGCTCTGACATTATTGAACAGCATAAATTCAACACATACATGGAATGAATTCACACAATTTCTTAAAATACAAGAATTTATTAACAAAAATAAGTCAACTCAAAGTCAAACATATTTCAATCAACAAACTCTTTACTATGCTAAAGGAATCCAACTAAACTACCAAGCAGAATGAAAGAATAAGGAAGACTAATGGGCTATGTACAATATAAACAGGTTGATTAAGATGATTGAAAATCATGACCAAAAGAGTGATGCAACATTACCATGAAATGTTATTTATGTTTGAGAACCAAGGATTATCTTGAAGAATCTGGAAGTGAAGTTAAGTTAGTCTTGGAACCAACTTAGACATTTATTCACAATGCAAGATCAGATAAAATATTATTTTAATAACATAATGTTTTAAAGAATGATCTGAATAAAACCAACATTCTGGATGACCATTTCTCAATAGTGTTTAATTAGCTGCCTTTATTTATTAAATTAATAAATAAAGAAATATTAAGGAAATATTTTGGAAAAGAGCCAAATCTTTCTTAATGGTGTTTACTTAGTTATCAGATTTAGTAAAATAATATTTAGGGACTATTATTCACTAGCTTGAAAACTAACAACCTTCCTGTTAAATATTCTGTAGCAGCGAGCATGTGTTCTTACTGGTTAGCAGTTGAGCTAACAAAGGAGGCTGGTAGCTTAGCACCAGGATCAAACACACACCTTTAAAATACCAGGGTTAATAAAAAGGGTTAAAATGCTTAAGCGCGGACGGGGCATTATGATCAACATTCTGTTTAAAATCACCCTTTAAATAGAGTTTGTCTTAACTTTAAAACACATGTCAAAATAAGGTGAGATCTTTCCATGTAATCCTTGCAACATTCATTACCTGCTTACAGTTAAATCCATAAGAACTACAATAAATATCCTTCTGTGTAATCCATGCAATAATTTTTAAAATACACAGTTGAAGCAGTAGAGAGTGAAACAAGCATATTCTCATATTCTAGAACTGAGAGACTGGAGAGGCCTGTGTCCGTCACATATTAACTGTCTTATCTTTTGCAGAAGTATAATCAAGAAGTGTAACCTAAGGAATAATGTATGATGATTTTCCATTTTTTACAAGTCTTAAATGAAATTAGTAATCTTTGATTTTCAAGTTAAAACACATATGATTGAAATATGATTGAGAACTGATAATTAAAAAACAAGACATTAAGGTTTAAAATTCTCAATCAACTAAATATGAAATATATAATGTTGATCATTAGTGATGTATGAATAAAAAGGATGAAGTTTAAGTAATGGTTATAAACTGTAAATGAAGTAAACGCTGTAACTAAAAGTTTGAGCAGCACCGATGTAAGAAAGCCTCTGTTTAAGAGGAAGTGTAATGTTGAGTGAGACAGGAATAGAGCAAATGTTCAGGAACTCGGGAAGTGAGAGCTGTAGCTTACAGCACAAGGCTGATGACTGAGGCGGGGGCGGGGGCACAGGTCAAAGAAGAGGCCAGCAGACAGCTCGGGACTGAGGTGATGATGGCATGTCTGATATGGACATGACTCGGGAAATTCCAGAAAGAAAAGATCACCTTATGTCACAGGTGACCAATGGGACAGCTATGGCAACAACCACTGGCCAATGAGCACAAAGAGTTTGGTGGAAATGCTCTATAAAATGGGCAAGAATAGAGGAACTATTTGGTTTTTTCCTCGCAGAAGACCAGCGAAACAAGATCGGAACGGAGAAAAGAAGCTCAGATGGAAAAGGACCAAGACCAAGCAGCCCTCCTAGATCGCCTGCATTAAAAAGAGGATCCACCCGTGTGGCCCTGAAGGACTGTGCCCAAGATTAAGAATCTGTGATTTCATCTAAAGCCTTTTGTATCCAGACACACAGAAGTAGAACTTGATCGGTGAACAGCTGATTGCTCTAAGTTTCAGGTCTTCTCCGGGAAGTCCTGAATGAACCTCATTTATGTCTCCGGGGTTTCCTTCCACTCTTCAGCCCCTGGAAGTTAGTGTCTTTTGAGACATGCGACAACAAAAGTTCCCTGTTAAAAACCAGCGAAGCCTGGGGGCACCATTGCCTGCCACTTAAAAGGAAGAAAACTGTAGATTAAGTGCGTGTGTTCCCTTCACGAAACCACTCGTTGTTTACCAGAGGACAAATCTCCATCAGGTGCAATGGGCACGAGCCAATTTCCGTCTTCAAACCCTCTCACAAACTCACTATTTTGCAGGCATCAGGGGAAAAGACAGGTGAGTTTGATTGAGTAATTTTCATATTTTTGAATTATATGTGATGCTAATTTGAGCTTGTTACTGACCCCTGCAAAAGCGTTACTAATTAAGTGAAAGCATATAAAAATACTTCTAGTTAAATCCTGGGAAATTCATTTATTTTAGTCACCTAGTATTTTGGTTTTCTCATTGGGTGGTAGAAAGTCTTGTTGCCTGGATTCTAAGAAACTTTTAGGAGGTTTTATAGGTTGCTTTAAGCCAAGTATTGTTAAAACAGGGCCTTGGGCGCTACGATGCCAAGGGAGTCACTACAGAATTTAACCTAAGGCCCATATAGGACCAAGAGCAGTTGTAATATTAGGGAATGATAAGCCGCGTTAACGAAGTGACTGTTGGACTGATTTAAGTGACTGCGGGTTGGCTACTCAGGTCCTTCCAGACCATCCAGTTTAAAGAAGTGCGAGACTTCTGGATGCAAGGCCTGTCAGACTAGGCCTGAGCGGAGTCATTTCCCGCCCGACACCGAGCTTAAACAACTTTCAGTGAACCTGGCTTGTTAAAGACTTTTATCAGGTTTAGGGGGAAGTCTGGACCCGTTGGGGTGGAGAGCCTGTGATTGAGCAATCCCCTTAGACATAGGAAAGTAGGAGGGAGGGGGTTAGCTCATCGTACAACGAAACACAACAAAACGAACACAAATAGGGCACGTGTTCTGCAGATACCTGCTAGCACTACAAGATAGCCGAGTGTTCACGCAAAACAAAACTGTTCATAAAAATGAAAAACGTTATAGACATTTCATCCTAACTGTTATTCTGCCTAAAAACTTACGCTCGATGAAACCGTGTGAGGAAACGTTGTCCAAAGGGCGAAGTTTGAAGAAAACGTCCCAGTCACGAAAGCGGTTAGCTTGCAGGCTAAATCCCTGACCTCCGGAGCTGTGCTTAATAGACAGGCTCGTTCTGTCCGTCAACCAGCTGTTCATTACCGTAACCACGGTGAATTTGCGGGGCCGTTGGCCTTCCTTCAGACTTGGGCTTGTATAAACAGCTTCTCTACTGGGGTTATCTCTGTCGACAACAGTTTTCTCAGCAGGCCCTCAAGAAGAACGTAATGCAATGCTTTATACCTAATTCCCCTCTTTTTTTGAATAAATCACACGGGACACAAACAGTGCTTCAACTCATACTTAACTTATGCAAATATGATCCGCGTGATCTGTGATGAACCACTCTTGGATCCATTGAAGGAGTTTTATGTCTTTTGTTGTGGCCAGCAAAGAGACGATCAGCGCGCTTGTCCCGCCTCCGGTCCCTCTGGAAGGCCTTGTGGGAAGAGAAAGAACTTGTGGGAAGGTGGGGGGTTTTTATGTGGGCAGTGTGCATCATGGGAAGTCTTGTCTTCGGCCGTTACACCCCCCCCCCCTTTCGCCCTTCTGAAAACTTGTGCTGAAAAAGTCCTGTGAATGCAATTTATTTATTTGAAACTTCCAGAAAAGTCCGTACCGGAGTTTAATGTTGAAATCCAGGGCTTGGGGCCACTTTTGTGTTTTTTTTTTATTCAATTTCAGTTCTAAAAAACTTTTTTTTTTATGGGAAATTTAAATGCTTAATTTCTTTCTTTTTTATTCTCAATTTACTGATCCACACCCCATCTTTTTCCTTTCTTTTTTGAATTTTCTGAGCTTCAATAATTTTTTTAAAAACATTCTTTAATTTTTTTACATCCATTCTTTGTCTATTTTTTTCTATATTCTTTTCACCAAATATTGAAAAATTTAATCCAGTTGCCTTTTTAAAATTCCTTTTTTATATTTTTTTATTTTTTAAGTTTGTGTTAAACCCCGTTCTGATCTTTTAAAGGGAAATGATCATACCCCATTGTTGTGTTTTTTTATCAATATTCCCCTCCATTTTCCCGCTAATGAATTTTATACTAAGGAAATCAATTTTTGTTTCCCTGTTTTTAATTAATTTTTGTACCCTCCCCCCTTTTAAACATACTAAAATTTTGTTTTTTAAACTTCTTCTATAATTGTCCGTTTTTTTTTATTATCTTTACCCATATTTTCATTAGATTAAAACTCCACCATAATTTTTCCTACAGATATTCCAAAAATCCTCCAAACTCCATTGATAAAGTTTTTAAAGGATTATAAAATCAGTTATTTAATTTTTTCCTTTTCTTTTTTCCCCAAAATTTAAAACTATATTCTCCAATCTTTTAAATTTTCCCAATATTTTTAAGGGGGCTCCTTCCTTTTTAAATATCTCACACCCTTCCATTTATTTGGCAAACTCTTCTTTTATATCATACCCTTTAATAAAAAACTCTAATGTGGTTTTAACCATGTTCCTGTACACAAATACCTGGTTTCCTTTTCAATTTTTCAATATATTTTTCAGTTCCTGCCCGTTACTATCAGACTTTAGATCCGTTGTATTCCAATTTTATCAGCTGAGGTTTTGGTTTCCCCCTTTGTTTCTAACCCTTTTATTGATTTTTCTCCCCAAGACCCCCTCTTTAAAACCCCAGAAATTTTTTTTTGCCCCCCCTCAAAATTATTTTTTTTTTTTTATTTTTATTTTTGGGCCCGGGCGGGCAATTGAGAACGTAAATATATTTATTTTTTCCCCAATAATTGATTTCCCCTCTGTCTGCAGTTTGTTTTTTTGGGTTTAGTCTCTCTTTTTTTCGCTTTCTGTTTTTTGCCCTTCACATTTGATGCTTGCATAACTTGTTTTTTTGTCATTTTAACTTTTGGTTTTCCTTGCTGTTTTCCAATCCCCCAATTGAAACTTATGTTACCTCCACAGTTACAACATTTTTTTTTCTTCTTTACAGTTTCTATCTTGTGGTTTCTCCCATTTTGCAACCTCTTTTTTTCCTTTTGAAAAAACCTGCATGGTCTATTCGGCATTGAAAATTAATGGTGGAGGGAGTAGGGTTTTACTTGGAAGCTCAAAACCCTATTTAGTTTTTTTTGGCAAGACTGTTTCTGCAATCCATAGGACTGACAGCATTTTTCTTCTCTTTTGGTTTTTATAATCTTTCAGCGATTCACTTTGAAACCCAAAAATCCCTTCTTTTTATTTTGTCTAAATCTTTCAGGGGGATCCCGGGGAAATCACCCCAGGATGATTTTTTCTTCCTTCTAAACCTTTTTTTTTGTAATGCTCTTACATTAAAGCCTTTATTTTTTGTTCTCGTTTTTTTTTCAGTAATAAAATTTTTTGTTCCTAACACTTTCACAATTTCTACATTCTATTTTTTTTTATTTTTTTTGAAATCACTATCAGGGTTTGGTTTTGGTCCCCCCCATTCCCTTTAATTTTTTAAAAATTTGAAATTTCCCCCTCATGTTTTTTCTGACTATTCTTCTTATCAGGCTGCTTTTTTCAAATCCGCTGCCACCCAACTTTCAAAAAATCCCCTCCTTCCTCCAATTTTCTTTTCCCACGTCCTCTTCCTCTCCCCCTACCAACCGGTGTCCATCCCTCAAAATCCATATCTTCCCCATCTCCTACCTGAACTTCCATCTGAAACATTCGCATACCAGCTTATGCCGTATACCACCTTTTCCAATGTAAAAATAAAGTTTCTCCAACAAGTCATAAGGAAGCTGGGTGCGTCGATAAACAATCCGCTCCTGCAATGAGGTTTCCAGGTGCCAACGTCTCGTAACTCCGACCTACATCCCGACTTCCCTGACAGCTGTGTTGAAGTAGAGGGATTCTCACATATACGTTCTGACAGGAGCGAGCTGTCAGGGAAAAGGCAGGGTCTTCCTGTACGTCAATGAGAGATGGTGCAGGCAGTACTCAGTGAGAGCGCAGATCTGCAACCCAGACGTTGAACTGCTGTGTGTGAGTTTCAGGCCTTTCTATCTTCCTCATGAGTTCAGCAATATCATTATTTGCTCTACCTATATTCCTCCTGGAGCCAGTGCCTCTCCGGCTGCAGCACTGATAGCAGACTGTGTTTATGAACAACTGCAGCACACTCCAAACACTCCAATCTTCATAACAGGAGACTTCAACCACTGCAATTTAAACATTGTTTTACCTGGATTTGAACAGTATATTTATTGTGCCACCAGATAAAGTCACTCACTAGATAAATGCTATGGCAATATAAGACATGCTTACAGAGCCATAGCTAAACAACCTTTGTCCATCTCTGATCATAATATCTTCCATCTCATCCCCACATACAAAACTGCCCTGAAAAGCAACAAACCCCAAATTAAAACAATGAACATCTGGTCTGCTGAAAGGCTGTTTTCTATCCACAGACTGGGACATTCTCTCTGAGGATCAAAATCTGGACATTGCTACTGATGTAATCACAAACTATATTAAATTCTGTGTTGTCATGATCGCCTACAATTAAAAGCTATACAAAAGGAACTGAATCAGAATCAGAACAAAAACACAACAAGAATGTTATTGAGGACAATCTCCTATCTACGAACTCAAAATAACTCTGGCACTCTATGAAAATAGCTGCTAAAATGGAACCATCACAAAAATATATCTATGCTGTGGATAAACTGTCCAAAGCAAATGAACTGAATGCTTTCTATTGACGGTTTGATAATCATGACTTCGCTGCTGAACGTGACATAATACTTGATGATGTGGTTGTAAATGAATGGGACAGGATTGAATTTGATAATATATCTGTTTAAACAGGTTAATGTCAAAAGGCCACAGGTCCAGATGGTATCTGTGCTCTTCTTTTAAGAACCTTTGCAGATAAATTAACACCAGATGGGAGGCCACTTTTCAGACGTTTCTTGACACTAACACAGTACCATCTCTATGGAAAAGGGCAATTTTTTACAATTGTTGCTAAAAAGCGCTGTCCACAAGAGAACAAAGACTTCAGACCCATTGCTTTAACATCCATTGTGATGAAGTGTCTCGAAAAACTAGTGGTTAACTATCTGCGACTAGAAGTAAATCCACAACTGGATCCTCACCAGTATGCTTACAAAACTAAGAGAAGCACTGATGAAGCCTGTAATGGCATAAAGCACCTAGTGGCTAAACACCTAGAAAACCCCAGGACCCATGCTAGAGTAGTTTTTGGCGACTTTAGCTCAACTTTTAATACCCTCCAGCCCCAGGTTCTTCTGACCGCTCTGAAACAGATGAACTTCAACCCATTTATAATAAGATGGTTTCACTCATTCCTCATTAATCGGTCTTAGCAGGTCAGTGTGAACATGACTCTGTCTGACCACCATCAGCACCAGCGCCCCCCAGGGGTGTGTCAGTTCACTGGTCCTGTTCATCCTATATACCAATGACTGCATCTGTAATACAACAACAACTACATGTTTAAGTTCTCTGATGATACAGCCATTCTCTGCCTCATGTCAGATCTAGCAGGTTCAGTAACATACAGACAGCAGATCCAAAGTTTTGTTCAGTGGTGCGAGGAACACTTCCTGATTCTTAATGTCCAAAAACACAGAAAATGATCTTTGACCCAAAGTCTGTTGGAGACTATTCACCAGTGGTCATCCATCATCACAGTATTGCCCAGGTGGATTCTTATAAATCCCTGGAAATACAATCAGACAATAAGCTCACATGGCATGCTCAGGTTGACTATGTCTGCACCAGCGTCCAGCAGCGACTGCACTTCCTCTGCAGGCTTAGGGCCTTCGGTGTCAGTCAGAAGGTGATGCTGCTATTTTACCATCGAATTATGATTACAGAATGTACAGGTAATGGTCAATAGTACTTTTAATTATTTAATGTGTTTTTATTGTATATATTTGTTTCATTTTGATCTTATATATTTAGTATTGGCATCGTGCAATATGTTAAGGGGGAAGTGGATATGTCCTTTGCACAATAAAATCTATCTATCTATCTATCTATCTATCTATCTATCTATCTATCTATCTATCTATCTATCTATCTATCTATCTATCTATCTATCTATCTATCTATCTTATCTATCTATCTATTCTATCTATCTATCTATCTATCTATCTATTATCTATCTATCTATCTATCTATCTATCTATCTATCTATCTATCTATCTATCTATCTATCTATCTATCTATCTATCTATCTATCTATCTATCCATCTATCTGTAGTCGTTCACATTACTTGTTGCGGTTCCAAACTGACCCACCTGCTCCGTAACCTCGATAGCATTTTAAAGTTCTCTGTTTGAAAGCTCGTTTACGAATTTTACAATACGAACTACGTCCCACATCCAGACGGTTCCTATGAGCCTTTTAATTAGGCTTGAAGTAAGTTTGATCTGTTTATTAACGAGCTCTAATGTCTGGCTGTCTCTCCACTGTGCAGTTCTATTCAAGCCTCCCATCTGTTTTACTAACTGTTACCGTTTCCTGCTGGGCGGAGCAAAGTTGTGACGAATGCGATGGAAAGTGACGTCAAAGTCACATCTAATCCGCCAGATATGAGCGTTCACACTTGTTCTAAAAAGTCTGACCTGATCACTTGACCCTAAAAAATCAGATTTGGGCCACATTTGCCTGCAGTGTGAATGGGGCCTTATAGATCCAGGGGGATTATTTCACGTCCGACAGCCAAGCCAGGTCAGAACCTTTTCACCGGAGGTGACTGGACTTTAGCTGCGTGTCAGGGGCAGGACATGAAACACTTGGGCTATTTTGTGTACTTCTACCTTCGCCATATGTACCAGGAGTAGGAGAGTTACCCTGCTGCTGCTGCAGGAGAGGAAGTGCTGCCATCAAAACGCAACTCGGCGCTTTTAAAAGCCGCAGATATCCCTGGCTGCTTTCCAGGTTTTAGCGGCATGTTTTTCTGTGCGCTCTCTGTCGGGAGCGTCTGTTCACCTGCGTGAGCGCAGGTCACTCAGCGTGTCAGGGTCAGCGTGGGTGACAGAGTATGAGGAGCCTGTTTCTGTCCAGCTTTTGTCAAGTTTGGTCATAGAAAGTAGCGACGACGCAGGAACAGAAATCCTTCACGACGTGATGTAATAAAACTAATAATAAACTAATAAATCTACCTTGTTGGAGGGCGGGGAGCCCTCCTTGGATAATGGTGGGGAAATGCTTCCCTCATCAAACGTGTTAGCAAAAATAGAAGATACAACAAACGATTATTGAATGAAAATCTGGTACTTGTTGTCCTCCGCCTTATCCGGGACCAGGTCGCGGGGTCAGCAGACTCAGCAGAGACGCCCAGTCGTCCCTCTCCCCAGACACCTCCTCCAGGGAGCCCAAGACGGAGCCCAAGGCGTTCCCAGGCCAGCTGAGAGACATAGTCCCTCCAGCGTGTCCTGGGCCGTCCCCTGGGCCTCCACCCGGTGGGACGTGCCTCGAACACCTCCCGAGGAAGGCGTCCAGGAGGCATCCGGTATAGATGCCCGAGCCACCTCAATTGGTTCCTCTCGATGTGGAGGAGCAGCGGCTCTACTCCGAGCTCCTCTCTGATGGCCGAGCTCCTCACCCTGTCTCTAAGGGAGTGCCCGGCCAACTTACGGAGGAAGCTCATTTCAGCCACTTGCATCCAAGATCTCGTTCTTTCAGTCATGACCCAAAGTTCATTACCATAGGTGAGGATTGGAACGTAGACCGACCAGCAAATCGAGAGCTTCACTTTTCGGCTCAGCTCTCTCTTCACCACAACGGAGCTCGATAGGTCCCGCCTTAGGCAGGAGGTCAATGATCGACTTGTTGTTATGTCGTCAGAGCTTCGGCCGCATGTTTTGGACACTCGGGTGACGAGAGGGGCTGAACTGTCCACTGATCACCACCTGGTGGTGAGTTGGATCCGCTGGAAGAGGAGAAAGCCGGACAGACTTGGTAAGCCCCGGCCCAACCGCATAGTTTGTTCTGGGAACATCTGGGAACAGCAATGACACCCCTGCTCTAATTTTTCCACCTGTAGTTGTTTTATTGTGCCCTTTTTGCTCTTTTGGTTGATAAAAACTTGGTGTATTTTGCACCTGGGTTATAATAAAGCATCACACATCCAAGAATTATCTCTTGTAACTGATGATATTTGCCCCTCATCTTGAAAATAAAATATGAAATGCGCTCACGTACCTCTAGGGGTACGAATACCTCCGGTTGGGAATCAGTCATAGTGCACCACTTCAGGGCCCTGTAGCGCCTCCTAGAGGACAGCAATGGAGACACATGATGTAGAGGGTGAGTGTTCTGTAGGTTCTGCTGTAGCAGTTGGACCTGTAGATGTCTTTCAGGGGACCAATAATGTTCGGTGCCGTGTGGAGAGTGGCCCAGTTTGCCTCTGAATGGTTTCAGAACCAGGCCAGGATAGAGTAGGTCCATCTGCTCTCTGTTGAGCTCTGATAAACATCCTCACCAGAGCAGCAGAGATGTAGTTTCTCCTCAGGTTCCTGAGGAACCACAGTCTGCTGTTTGGACTCCATTTAAGGTTCCTGCTCATGTGGGTCTGTAGAAACCTGAAGCTGCTCACCTGAGCCACCTCCTGGTCTATCCTGGTGGAGACAGAATGAAGGCTGGAAACCAGAGGAAACATCTAGAGAAGAAATATTTGAGAAAAAATAAAAAGAAAGAGAAATATTCTTCTAAGATTCCCACATTTCCATCAGATTCATGGTCTCTAAAGCTGCTCTGACTGAACCTCACTGACAGTCCAGCTTTTCAGTTCCTCTCATGGATTTTTATTGGGAATCAAGTGAGACACGACCTGCTGATGTTTGATTCAGATCAATGTTTTAAAGGTAGAAACTGAACAAAAGAATTTAGATAACTTGTTAAACTTCTGCTTTAAATTCGGTTTTTACTAAATCTATTAATCTCTGTTTGATGTATGAATCATTTTAATAACTCCTCATTTTAACCCCGACTTTAACTAAAATTTAACACATCTTAAAATTATTTTCTTTGTTTATGAATGTCTGCTTGGATGCCAGATGTCGTCTCTCTCATGTTATAAATTATTTATGTAACGAGGGACAATCTAAGAATCCAGGTTCTGTAGAGCAGCTTCTAGTTCTGGTACGTCTGAAATGTCAGAACAGGAAACATGAAAAACGTTAAAGATTCATGTTTGAATTTATGATGAAACAGAAAATCTCTTTTCCTTCAACATCCACAGTGGACTTCATGAGGAGCTGCAGGGTGAAGCTTTTACCTCCACAGTCCCTGAACATGATTAAAAAATCTATGTTTCTGACCTCAGCAGAGCTGAGCTGCATGATGAGCCACAGATCCAAACAAAACCGAACTGTTCTGCAGCAAGAACAGAGAAAATCGTCCCAAAATGATCTGAAAATTTTTTGAGCTGCTACAGAAAGGTTTCTAATCCCCCCAAAGAAGATGCTGGAGAAGAAGAAACTTTATCTTTACTAAGTTTTCTATTTTACCGCAAAAAGAAGGAAATAAAAATATTGTTTTAAAATCATCAAGAAAAGTTCATCCTCTGATTGAAGAACCCATTTTTCAGACTGAGTTGTTTGCAGAAACAGAAAAATGACCAGAGCTGCTAAAACATTTGCATCAAACATCTAAAAGTAATACAAACATGAAAAAACTGCATACAATGAAGCAAACATGCAGCCTGAAAACGTTCAATTTTGAGCTTTATTTCATTTTTTGGGTTTTTCAGGCTAAAAAGAATCAGTGAGAAAAAAATAAATTTACAGTTTAAAAAAATTTCAGATAAAAACTACATGGAGCCCAAAAAAATGCAGCTTAGTTTTTAATTTTCATCTTATTGGCCGAGAGACAAAAAAATATCAGACACTAAATGACAGACATGAAAAAATAAACTGGATAAAAATCTCTAAACTCAATTTCATCATCAGGATCCAGTCAGAGTCTCTTTAAACTAAAAACTGCTGCAGCTTCAACCTCTGTGGATCATCAGGACACAGCTCAGCTTCTCTCCTTCCAAAGATCATCACCTCCACCTGCAGAGAGAAGAAGGAGAAAGAGGAGATCAATGAGTTTTTCCAACCTTCCATCAGCTGTCAGTCAGTGATGCAGCACATCCATAAAAAGGCAGCAGGGACTTCAGTCCTGTTCAGAGCAGCTGTGGGGAGCTGTGGAGCGTACCCAGTTCCTTTCAGCTCTTATGTTAACGTGTTGGAGTGAAAAAACTGAGCTCCAAGCTCACACACCTGCTCACACTTTTAGCATCAAGTCTGGTTCCTCTGCGGTTTCACTCCAGTCCACAGGGAAACCAACTGCTGAGAGTCATGAAGGCTTTCTTTTCGCACAAACACTGTAGTGATGATTTACTGCTGCTACATTTCAACTGCTGCTCCATTAAACAAAAAACTCTGGCTGTTTATGAACATCTCATCTTTTTCTGAAACTCAGCTGACAAACAAAAGGGAGGGCCCCTGAACACATCTGGATGAAGCTAAAGGACAGAAGGACACATGTCCAGATGTGATGAGTGGACTTCAGCAGAGCTTCTGCTCTGGTTAAAGACCACATGGTCACTAAATGTAATGATGGTTTGTGAAATAAGAGCCAGTGGTTTCCAGGCTGCAGTCAGACTGATCTCAGAGCTGTGATAAAAGAACCTGATCATTTTTTTTCCTGTTGAAATGAGAGAACAAACAGTCTGAGATCAGATCTGATGCCACAGTCTGATGAATGAGGACCATTTCTCAAACATGTTGAAGCTGTCAGCTGGAATCCAGTTTTATTTCCTGGAGACATGAACACAAAAAAAACAGTCATCTTCACATCGACACAAACACAGGAAAACAACGAGCTTCTGCCCCATCTGATTGGCTGATTTTGGGGCCTGTCCAATCAGGAAAACGTCACCCCTTTCCTCCCCTGAGAACCCGCAGCTTTACTGGAAAAAACGGATCTTTGCTTTGATCCTAACTGGTCCAGAAAAATACTGCTGACAGCAGCTGGATTCACTCCCAAACATCTACTTACACATGATTCAGTTTGTTTTTTGGAGTCTTTACAAGATCCTCCAGCTGCTGAACATCTGACTCCTTCAGGTAGTTCTGACTCAGGTCCAGTTCTGTCAGATGGGACGGTTGGGACTTCAGAGCTGAGACCAGAGAAGCACAGCTGATCTCTGACAAACTGCAGCCCCTCAATCTGGATAAAGAATAAAAAAATGGGCTGAACCAACAGGATGCAGGTAAACAGTCCCAAAAGAACCAGTTAAAGAGCTCTCATTAAATTAATGACAACATGCTGCTGCTTCAATAAAGACCTGCTGACTTCAGCTCTTAAACTCTGTCAGCTCCACCAGCAGCTCCATCAATACAAACTCAGGTTCTGCAGCCAAATTATTCAAGTTAAATATGGTTTCTTACATCAATATCCTTAGTTTGCAGAGAGGAGATTGTAGAAAACCACAGAGCTCCTTCACTCCAGAATCTTCTAGGTCGTTCTCACTCAGGTCCAGTTGTGTCAGATGGGACGGGTTGGACTTCAGAGCTGAGCCCAGAGAAGCACAGCTGATCTCTGACAAACTGCAGTCCCTCAATCTGAATAAAGAATAAAACATGTGAGCTGAAGCCAACAGGATGCAGGTTAAAACAGTCCAACAGAACCAGTTAAAGAGCTCTCATTAATATTAATGACAACATGCTGCTGCTTAAACACTAAAGCCTAACAATGCCTCCACCTTCTGGTCCAGATCATCCACCCTCTCTCTAGATGTTACTGAGAGATGCAACAGCAGCACCGGGAGCTCGTAGCCTCGTCCAGAGGAGGAGAACGGGAGCACCAAGTGTCCTCTCCAGGACTGAAGTCTTAGAGAGTTTCTAGGATTCTTCCTGCGTTCCTCACCGCTGCCTATGTTGGCTCAACATTATTAAATAATGCTGCTGGGAATGGGAGTGGGAATTTCCTGCATTATCAGCTCTAAACCCAGTGGATTCTGGGAAGTTCTGGATAATAGCTGCAACCCCACACTGAAATCAAACTCATTGTTTCATGTTTTCTGATCATTATTTAATAAATCATGGGAGGAAGTTTGAAAAGAAAGAAACTTTAACTAGACCAAACCAGTGGAGAAGAAACCAGACTTTACCATGAAGATCCTCAGTGTGGATCAGTATAATATCAGCCATATGTCTGCAGTTTAGTGTCAACACAACTTTCACATCAGAAATATCAGAACTAAACTAAAACATGGTGTCTTACCCCAATATCTGTAGTTTGCAGAGAGGAGATTGTAGAAAACCACAGAGCTCCTTCACTCCAGAATCTTTCAGGTCTTTGTTGCCACCCAGGTCCAGTTCTGTCAGATGGGACGGGTTGGGCTTCAGAGCTGAGGCCAAATAAGCACAGCTGATCTCTGACAAACTGCAGCTCCTCAATCTGAATAAAGAATAAAACATGTGAGCTGAAGCCAACAGGATGCAGGTTAAAACAGTCCAACAGAACCAGTTAAAGAGCTCTCATTAATATTAATGACAACATGCTGCTGCAAATGTAGATTAATGCAGATAAATTCAACTATTTGAATTATTCCACAGCCATAAAAACATGATGTCATGGAAAATATTTCATGGAAAACTGACCTGAAGAGCTGAAACACACAGAACCAGAACCTGGTACTGAGACGCGTTGTGTTTGAGTATTTTAGTCAGTAAAATAATTCCAGATCTTCTATAAGTGTTGATTTGACTGATAATTAACATTGAATCCTCGACATTACACTTATTCAACGTCCAAATAATAAAGTGTGTGTCTAGATGCAACCCAGCAGAAACAAAAGGGATGTAGCAGACAATCAAGATGAAATTTAAAATACAGTTAAATCAGATAAGGTCCAGTTATAAACTATTGTTCTGTTTAATCTTTACCAACAGAATAACACAAAATTCACTGGATATATTCAACATATGCAATTAATGATGAGTTAGAAGCTTAAGGTTGACTCATGACTTGATAAGAAAAAGAGTCGACATCCAACTGAAACTAATATATTTTCCTGTCCCTAAAGCTTCCTGTGAAATAGCTGTACAAGGTGTACTTTCAAGACAACATAGAAACATTTGGAATCAGAAAAGACGACCTAAAAATGCAGCTACAGAAAACACTAAATACAATTGCTGGCGCATCAGTTAAATATGGGTGAGGTACCCACAGAGGTAGAGGATTTTATTAGTTTGAACAAAATATAAAAATCTACTGGATTTTCAGTGGCAGGCAATAAAGAACACTGAATGAAATGGGAAAAACTGTCTTTAGTTTGGGAAGTGATTGGTAGATCAGAAATTATTATAACAAGTATGATTATACACTCACACACACACATACATACATATATATATATATATTATATATATATATATATACATATATATATATATATATATATATTATATATTATATATATATATATATATATATATATATATATATATATATATATGTAACTTAACCTGTGCTTAATTCTCCTTTACTATACAGCCTAATTGTTTTTCCTGATTGGTTCTTAGGTTCTTATAGCTCTTAGTCTGGTAACTTCTTCTATGGTTTGAGTCATGTATGAACTGGAATGCTTTCATTGCCATTTGCTTTGTTGCTGACACACCTAAAGTTCCCCATGGTGGGAAAATATAGGATTTTCTATTCTATTCTTTTCTGTATTCAATTCAATTCAGTTTTATTTATATAGCTCCAATTCACAACACATGTTGTCTCAAGGCACTTCACAAAATTCAGGTACATACATTCCAATTAGTCCTAACCATTGAACAGTGCAGTCAGATTCAGCTATTTATTCAAATTGGATAAAAAGTTTTTCTGTCTAAGGAAACCCAGCAGATTGCATCAAGTGCTCTGTTAGGAACGTATGGAACAATCAGATCTCTGATGTATGATGGAGCTAAGTCATTAAGGGGTTTATATGTGAGGAGGAGAATTTTAAATTCTATTCTGGATTTAACAGGGAGCCAATGAAGGGAAGCTAAAATAGGAGAAATATGATCTCTCTTTTTCATTTTCATCAGAACTCTTGCTGCAGCATTTTGAATCAGCTGAAGGCTTTTAACTGCATTTTGTGGACATCCTGATAGTAAAGAATTACAATAGTCCAGCCTTGAAGTAACAAATGCATGGACTAGTTTTTCCACGTCACTCCTGGACAGGATATTTCTAATTTTGGCAATGTTCTGGAGGTGAAAGTAACACCAAGGTTTTTTACTTTATTACCGGAGGTCAATTTAATGCCATCAAGGTTAAGTGATTGACTAAGCAGTTTCTTTTTTGAAGACTCCTGTCCAAAGACGACAACTTCTGTCTTGTCTGAATTTAGAAGCAAAAAATTTAAAGTCATCCAAGTTTTTATGTCTTCAAGACATGCTTGTAGTCTAACTGGTTGGGTTCATCAGGATTTATGGATAAGTAAAGCTGAGTATCATCAGCGTAACGGTGAAAATGTATCCTATGCTGCCTGATAATTTGACCTATTGGAAGCATATATATAGTAAAGAGAATTGGCCCAAGTACTGAACCCTGTGGTACTCCACAATTAACCCTGGAGTTTAAAGATGATTTATCATTTACATGAACAAACTGGAATCTGTCAGACAGATAAGATTTAAACCAGCCTAGCGCTGCTCCCCTGATCCCTACAGCATATTCCAGCCTTTCTAAGATAATATTATGATCGACTGTATCAAATGCAGCACTGAGATCTAACAGAACCAGTACAGACACAAGTCCATTATCTGAGGCCATAAGAATATCATTAGTGACTTTCAGCAGAGCTGTTTCAGTGCTATGACGAGGTCTGAAACCTGACTGAAACTCTTCAAACAGGTCATTGCTGTGTAAATGCTCACACATTTGATTAGCAACTATTTTCTCAAGGATTTTAGATAAGAATGGAAGATTGGATATAGGTCTGTAATTTTTCAAGTCATCTCGATCAAGCGAAGGTTTCTTAAGTAAAGGTTTAATTACAGCTACCTTAAAAGCCTGTGGTACATATTGTTGAGAATTAAAATCGTGTACTTTCATGCTATTAGTTCAGTTCGCATGTATAACCATAAAACTGAGACATAACATGTATTGTGAGCCTGAGAGGGAGAAGTCAGAGGTCACAGCAGGCTTCAGGTTGGAGAAAGGGTTAATCCCAGGTAAGGAGGTTAGGAGGTTCTCAGCAGCTGCAAGCAGTAAATGCTGGCTGTATGGGCAGTAAAGAAATAAATGTCAACTTTTAGGCATGGTATAGATAATAAAGTACCCACAAGGGGCTTGGCTAATTTACAACGTCAACACAGACATCATAATGGGGAAGGTCAGTCAATAAGCTTTGAAGTAGAAGGTATAAAATGTTTTTTAACATTTATGGTAAGACAGACCACTCGGTTAAAGAGAGCCTTGCTTTGCTGACACCCGAGCTCTCCCTAAGGGCCCTTAGGTAATCTTTATTCGTATCATTTTTTGTATTCATTATGCATTGGGAATTATTGGACTTATCATTTACCAAATTAAACTTGTGTTAATCTTAATTTCCTGCTCTTCATCTGTTCTTTCTCACGACATCCGGACTGGGGTGTTGAGGCGTATTATTATGTGCGGTGGAATTATTGGACCTCAACAATGTCCATTTACTAAAGATAGATTACGCATATCTAAAATGGGGCTGGTAATCAGAGGGAACACTTCCTTAAATAATTTGGTTGCGATTGGGTCTAACATACAAGTTGAAGGTCTAGATGAAGCCAATATTTCTGACAACTCAGGAAGCTCCGCAGGATCAAAACAGTCCAAACACAGATCAGGTTCCACAGTTACTTCCAATGTTGTCTCACATGCTTAGGATGAAGTAATCATCTTCGGGAGTATGTCAAAGATTTTCTTCTTAATAGAATCAATTTTATTTAAGAAGAATCCCATAAAGTCATGACTGCTGAGAGCTAAGGGAATGGATGGCTCAACAGAGCTATGACTCTGTGTAAGTTTAGCAAACTTTCTAAAGAGAAACCTGGGGTTTTCTTTTTCTCTTTATTAATGAGAGAAAAAAAGCTGTTTTTGGGTTGCGAAAGTCTTTTTTTCAAAAGTAGGCTATTTTTTCCGATTAAATTGGGAAACCTCTAGTTGTGTAGAGCGCCATTTTCCTCCAAATTTTCTAACATTGTGTTTTAAAGTTTTTGCAGATCTAAAATTAACCCCAAGGAGCTAGCCTCCTATAAAAATTACCCTTTTTTTTCAAGGGGGGTGCATTGTCTAATGCACCATGCCAATGATGAAGTAACACTATGAAAAAGAGAATCAATTTGTGAAGGGAAGAAACAGATTATGCCCTCCACTGTGCTTTTTAGTGATAATGAGGAGATTAAAAGTGGAACAGATTCTTTAAAGGTTGTTACAGCATCATCTGATAATGACTTTAATGAGATTTTTTTTTCAGTGTGGAGTACTCGGTTAAATTAAACTCAAAAATTATTAAAAAATGGTCAGACAGGACAGGGTTGTGAGAAAATATTGTTATGTCTTTACTTCAATGCCATATGTCAAGCACAAGGTCCAGAGAATGAAGACAAAGGTGGGTAGGTTTGTTAATGTTTTGAGCAAAGCCAATTGAGTCTAAGATAGCATTAAAGGCTATATTTAGGCTATCACTTTAAGTGTCAACATGGATGTTAAAATCCCCCACTATAATAACTTTATCTGTATTTAACACTAAATCAGATAAAAGGTCTAAAAACTGACCTAAAAATTGAGAGTAAGGGCCTGGTGGACGGTACAAAACAACAAACAGAAGTGGTTTTAGTGCTTTGCAATTTGGATGAGGAAAACTAAGGATTAAATATTCAAAAGAGTTGTAGCTATTGATTGGTCTGGGACTAGTCAATAAATCGGACTGAAAGATGGTTGCTACTCCTCCTCCTCGCCCAGTATTTCGAGGAATGTGAAAATTTAAATAATTAGTAGGAGTTGACTCATTTATAGTAACATAATCCTCTTGCTGCAGCCAGGTTTCTGTGAGGCAAAATAAATCAATCTGATTGTCAGAAATCAGGTCACTAACTAGCAAAGTCTTTGAAGAGAGAGATCTTATGTTCAGTAAGCCACATTTAATTGTTTTATTTTTCTTTTTAGTCTGAGTTGTGTTTATTTTTATGAGATTTTCCTGATTTCCTCCTTTTAGATTATTTTTTAATCTATTCAATGTTGGCCATGGGCGAGACACTGTCTTAATAGTGTAATGGGTGGGTAGCAGTACAGAAGCTGCAGAGAGGAGTGTTAAACTACGACCCTGCTTCCTGGTCTGAACCCTGGGTTGTCAGAGTTTTGGAGAACTAATAAATTCGGCCAGATTCCTAGAAAGAAGAGCTGCTCCATCCAAAGTGGGATGGATGCTGTCTCTCCGGATCAGACCAGGTTTTCCCCAAAATGTTTGCCAGTTATCAGTGTAGCCCACATTGTTTTCTGGACACCACCTAGACAGCCAGCGGTTGAATGACAGCATGCGGCTAAACATGTCGTCACTGGTTAAATCGGGGAGGGGACCAGAGAAAATTACGGAGTCCGATATTGTTTTGGCAAACTTACACACCGAAGCAACACTAACTTTGGTGACCTCTGATTGACATAACCGTGTCATTACCGCCAGCGTGAATAACAATCTTATTGTATTTACGCTTATCCTTAGCCAGCAGTTTCAGGTATGATTTGATGTCGCCCGTTCTGGCCCCTGGCAGACATTTGACTATGGTCGCTGGTGTCTCTAGTGCCACGTTTCTGACTATGGAGCTGCCAATTACCAGAGTTGGCTTCTCAGCGGGTGTGTCGCTGAGCGGGCAAAATCTGTTAGAAACGCAGACGGGTTGGTGGTGACCTGTGGGCTGGGATCTAGGACTATGATTTCTACGTACCGTCACCCAGCCGGCCTGAGGCCCCGGCTGCGCGGGCTCTGCTGGCGGACTGCTACGGGGAGCTACCCTCGGTGGCTCCGCGCCAGCTAAGGGGCCTCGACTATCTGCTGGTTTTTCAACAGCGCGGAGCCGGGCCTCCAATTCCGTCACCCTCGCCTCCAAAGCTACAAAAATGCTACATTTATTACACGTACCATTATCACTAAAGGAGGCAGAGGAGTAACTGAACATCTGACACAGAGAGCAGGAGAGAGGACGAGACTCAGAGAGAGAAACAGCAGAACGGGTAGCCATGGTGGAGCTAAAGCTAACGCTAAGCTAGCGACCCCTTACCACTACTAGAAAAAACCGTGTAAAACACGGAGAGTCGCCAAACGTTAAATACAGCAACAGAAAGTATGTGTTTTAACGTGCTTATGTATTATAACAAGTAAGAGATATCACAGTAGATAGAAATCAGATCAAATGAGAGAGCCTTCACACACCAAACAATTCACCAAGTGCAATAGCGTAAACAGGAAGTGATGTTACCCAGAGCTCAAGTGTATTAAATACACTTAATCCATACAAATCTAGCTGACATAGCAGCTAACTGTACTTTTGTACTGTGACCATCAGATGTGATGCACCCACATAATCATCAATGTGGAAGCCAACTTTAAGTATCAGTCAAATCACAATCATGCATTGACTTGGTCTCTGCCACGCTAACTCTCGCTATTTTGCAGCAGCAACAGTTTTGCTTTTCTTCTTAATTATGTGTTGATATTCTCCATATGCCGTCATTAATATTTCTAATTCCATTGGCTGGAAATACACACGTCTAGGCTTCCTATTTCCTCCCGTTGCCATGTTAAATCATGTCATCTGTCTTCCATTGATGAAGGCTTTTTATTTACTAGTGCTGGTGCTGAACTCTGGGTAAATTTATCTCAGAGTTGAGTAACCCAATTGTCACGACTTGTTCTGAAACCGAAAACCCTGTTTATCACAGAGCAGAGTATAGCTACTCAGGGTATGTTCTTTCTACTCAGAGCTTGTTAACCTTGTTTTCTGAAACGGGCAGAGAAATATCGGAACTAGACGAAAATATGGTGTCTTACCTCAATATCTGTAGTTTGCAGAAAGGAGTCTGTAGAAAACCACAGAGCTTCTTCACTTCAGCATCTCTCAGGTCGTTCCGACTCAGGTCCAGTTGTGTCAGATGGGACAGGTTGGACTTCAGAGCTGAGACCAGAGAAGCACAGCTGATCTCTGACAAGCTGCAGCTCCTCAATCTGAATAAAGAATAAAACATGTGAGCTGAAGCCAACAGGATGCAGGTTAAAACAGTCCAACAGAACCAGTTAAAGAGCTCTCATTAATATTAATGACAACATGCTGCTGCTTCAATAAAGACCTGCTGACTTCAGCTCTTAAACTCTGTCAGCTCCACCAGCAGCTCCATCAATACAAACTCAGGTTCTGCAGCCAAATTATTCAAGTTAAACACTGGCTCCAAGTCCAGGGACAAACTCGGGAAAATATTTATTAGAATAGAAGATATGAACTTTGTTTTCAGCTGAATTCAGGCAATAAAGAACACTGAATGAAATGGGAAAAATTGTCTTTAGTTTGGGAAGTGATTGGTAGATCAGAAATTATTATAATAAGTATGATTATATACACACACACACATACACACTCATACATACATTATACATATATATATATATATATATCTATATATATATATATATATATATATATATATATATATATATATATATATACATTATACATATAAATATATATCTATATATATCTATTAAAATATATATAATATATATTATATATATTATATATATATAAATATACATATATAATATCTATATATCTATATATAGATATATATATCTATATATAGATATATATATCTATATATAATATATATATCTATATATAGATAAACAGAAGGGTGGCCCGCTGGGTAAAAAACCTTTGTGGTTATTCCCCCGTGAAAATGAACCTGAGCCTCAGCTTTTCTTTGTCTCCCACTGATGTTTAAATGGAGCTTTTAACAAAAAAAAGGGCTCCAGTAGAACCCTCAGAATCAGAATCAAATCAGAATCAGCTTTATTCCCCAAATTTGTACATACAAACAGGAATTTTTACTCCGGGAAAATTTGCCCCTTTGGTTTTTTTTTTTGCACTAAAAAAAAGAATATACATATTTAAAGGGACAAATTTAAAAACATTATAAAAAAAATTTAAAAAAGGTGCATTTGCAACATCTGTATGCTGTTGGTTTTTTATTTTTTTGAAAGTTCAACAGAGAAGAGGCCTGGGGGGAAAAAACTGTTTCTGTGGCGGCTGGTTTTTGTGAAAAAAGCGCTCTGTAGCGTCGGCCTGAAGGCAGAACTCCTAAACCTTTTTCAGGGGTTTGTGGGGTCGGCAGAGATTTTGAGCAGCTCTTTTCCTGACCCTAGGAACCCTGTATAAGTCCTGGATGGGGGAAGGTCAGCCCTGATGATTCTCTCTGCAGTCCAGATTATTCGTTGCAGTCTGGGCCTGTCCTGTTTTTTTGGAATGAACAAAACCACACTGAGATTGGATGAAGACAGGGCAGACGGGAATGATGGCAGTGGAGAAGATGACCAGCAGCTCCTGTGGAAGGTTTAACTTCTTGAGTTGCCTCAGGAAGGAACAGTCTCTGCTGGGCCCCTTTTTTCGAAAAGTGTCTATGTGTGAAAAACCATCTCAGGTCCTCAGAGGAATGGTTGGGTTTCCTAAGAACCTGAAGTGGTTCCAGCCGACACAGTGGGTGAAGGGGGGGGTATGGAGGTGGTGTTTTTTTTGAAAATTTCCACTACCATCTCCCCAGTCTTGAGGGGTTTTAGTTCCAGGCAGTTTTTTGACAACCCCCTGTATCAGGCGATCCACCCCCTTTTTTGTAAGCCCAACCCCCTCACCGTCCGGATCAGTCCAAGGACAGTTTGGTGTTTACTGCAAACTTCAGGAGTTTCACGACGAGTCTGCTGAGGTGCAGTCACTTTGTGTACAGGGAGAAGAGGAGTGGGGGTAGAAACAAACCCCTGGGGGCACCAGTACTTTTTGATCTGGGTTTGGGAGAAGATGCTCCCCCGGGCCTCACCTGCTGCTGTCGGTTCCCGTCAGGAAGCTGTTGATCCACTGACAGGTGGGGGCTTGGGACGTTGAGCTGGGTGAGCTTCTGGAGGGGGATGTCTGGTTAATGGTGTTGAAGGCGAGCTGAAGTCACAAACAGGATCCTGGCGTAGGTCCCTGGGTGGTCGAGGTATTGCAGGATGAAGTGTCGACCCAAGTTAACAGCATCATCTGCCGACTTTTTCCGTAAACAAAAATGCAGGGCGTCCAGTAGAGGGCCCGTGATGTCTTTCAGGTGCTTCAACACCAGCCGCTCAAAGGATTTCATGACCACAGACGTCAGGGCTACAGGCCTGTAGTCATTTTAATCCTAGGATGGTGGTTTTTTTGGGCATGGGATGATGGTGGATCGTTTTTAAGCAGGAGGGGACCTCACACCTTTTTCCCTTTATTGTTGAAGATCCGGTGAAGATCGGAGCGAGTTGATTTGCAAGGCTTTCAGGCATGATGGGGAGACGTTTTTTAGGTCCTCCAGCTTTTTTGTTTTCATGCACTGAAAGACTGTTTACATCATCCTCAGAGATCTTTAGTGCAGGCAGAGGATCTGAAGGTAGGGGTTGGTTGCTTTGTGGGTCGAACCTGTTCCTGAATAGGATGTGGAGGAGTTGGTTGAGGGGGAAAAGGGTTCTTTTTATGTCTGCAGTAGAAGCCATTCAGACGGTTGGCCAGGCGAGGACTTTGTTCAGGAAGGGTGGTGGGGGCTTCTGTAGGCAGTCAGGTTTCTCAACCCAGTCCATACAGCCGAAGTGTCACCAGTAGAAAGGCTGTTTTTCAGCTTCTCACTGTAGCTTCTCTTGGCTGCCTTGATCTCCTTCGTTAGTCTGTTCCTGGCCTGCCTGTACCACGCCCAATCTCCACTGCTGTGAGCTTCTTCCTTGTCCCTGCGCAGATTCCTGAGGTGTGGAGTGAACCATGGCTTGTTGTTCCCAAAGGTGCAGAAGGTCTTGGTCTGCACACACATGTTCTCACAGAAACTGATGTATGATGTCACCACATCAGTTAGTTCGTTTAAATCAGTGGCTGAGGTTTAAAAAACAGTCCAGTCTGTGCATTCAAAGCAGGCCTGTAGCATCTGCTTCGATTCCTCAGTCCACTTTTTAACAGCGTGAACCACGGGTTTGGAAGCTCTTAGTTTCTGTCTGTAAGTTGGGATGAGGTGGATGAGACAAAGAACCGAAAAACCCAGACAGACCTGGTAACAGCATGGTATGAGTCCTTAAAAGCTGTGTAACAGTGGTCCAGTGTGTTTTTGTCTCTGGTGGGACACTTAATATGCTGTCTGTATTTTGGGAGCTCATTAGAGAGATCTGCGCTGTTAAAATCTCCCAGTATTATGATGAAAGAGTCAGGGTGTTTTTTCTCCACGTCTGTAATCAGCTCAGCGAGATGTTTTTCCTCGGCAGAAGTGCAGCCATGCGGAAGAAAATATGAGCCGATTATTATGAACGAGGAAAACTCTCTCGGTGAATAAAACGGTTTACAGATTATGGAAAATGACTCCAGATCCGGACTACATGTTTTCCCAGCACTTTTGTGTCTCTGCACCAAGCTTCGTTTATATAAAAGCAGATTCCGCCTCCGCGCTTCTTCCCTGATAGCTCCGCGCTGCGATCCGCTCTGAACAGCTGGAAGTCCGGCATCAGCAGTGCGTGGTCCAGGATGTTGTCACTCAGCCATGTCTCAGTGAAGCAGAGAACCGCTGATCTGCGGAGGTCCGAGTTTTTACCGGTGAGAAGAAGTAACTCGTCCATCTTGTTGCTTAGAGAGCGGACATTTGGCAGATGTATTGAAGGCAGTGGTGTGCGAAGTCCTCTTTTGCGGAGCTTTACCAGGACGCCAGCTCGCTTTCCCCTCCGACGCTTCCGGCGCAGTATCCCGTAGAGCGCCGCCGCTCCGCTTGCCAGAAGCTCAGTGAACCTCGGATAGATGAAGGATGGTGAAAAAAACCCAAGAGAGGACTCTCTGATGTTGAGAAGTTCGTCTCTACTGAATGAGACCACCGAATTGTGGCCCGAGACCACAGTACTGTGGCTCGAAAAACTTATAAACACACAAAATACAAAAACAAGGAGAGCGAAGCTCCGAGGCTGCCATCGTCGGCGCCATCTTGGTAAACCATCGACCCATCGAACCATCGACCCATCCTTCAAACAATCAATTTAAAATGTGCCTGCAAAGTTAAATTCAAGTTTCTCTACCACTACTATAGTTTACTACGGAGGCCATGAGGGGACATGGGGGGATTTTTTTTCTTTTGCATCCCCAAGCAATACTTTTGCGTTACCACGCAATACCTTTGTGTTTCCTCGCAAAAGTGGTTAATCACATGTCACAAGTGGATTCACCATGGACATGTAGCTTGTGAACAAAATAAGACAAAAATCACAAAAATCTTAGTGTCTTTAAATTATAAAAAAATCGTCTTCTTCCGCTTTATCCGGGAACGGTTCACGGGGGCAGCAGACTCAGCAGAGACACCCAGACTTCCCTCTCCCTAGACACCTCCTCCAGCTCCTCCAGGGGGAGCCCAAGGCGTTCCCAGGCCAGCCGAGAGACATAGTCCCTCCAGCGTGTCCCTCCTCCCGGTGGGACGTGCCTCGAACACCTCCCGAGGAAGGCGTCCAGGAGGCATCCGGTATAGATGCCCGAGCCACCTCAACTGGCTCCTCACTGTCGTTTCCCACGTGGGCGTTGAAGTCCCCCAGCAGAATAATGGAGTCCCCGGGAGGGGCACTATCCAGCACCCCCGACAGGGACACCAAGAAGGCCGGGTACTCTGCACTACCGCTCGGCCCGTAGGCCGAAACGACAGTCAGAGACCTATCCCCGACCCGAAGGCGCAGGGATGCGACCCTCTCATCCACCGGGGTAAACCCCAACACTAGATGGCTGAGCTGGGGGGCAACAAGCAAACCCACCCCAGCCCGCCGCCTCTCCCCGTGGGCCACTCCAGAGCAGTAGAGAGTCCAGCCCCTCTCAAGGAGATGGGTTCCAGAGCCCACGCTGTGCGTGGAGGCGAGCCCGACTATTTCTAGTCGATATCTCTCGACCTCCTGCACAAGCTCAGGCTCCTTCCCCCCCAGCGAGGTAACATTCCACGTCCCTAGAGCCAGCCTAAACATCCGGGGATCGGGCCGCTGAGGTCTCCACCTTCTCTTCTTAAAACTTGTTTCTTTGCCTTGACCTTTGACACCACGTGAGATATGAGCTTCCACTTATTTTATCAGTCTTTTATTGCATGGCTGATAATGTATTTTAATTATATTCCGTTTCTGTATTTTAGGTTTTGTGTCCTTATAATGGCTTTTATAATGTTTTAAATGTTTTTTATTTTCCTGTCCCAAAACTTTGGCCTTTTTGGTTTTTTTAAATTTTAAAGCTGGATTGGATGAAAACTGGAAAAAAAGTGGAATATTTTTAAAAATGAAAAAAATCTCTGACTACTAAAAGCTCCAGCAGTGCTGTCCCCTGAAGGGAGCTGAAACATTTTAGATGTGGTGAATGGTTGAAATAGTCCATAGTATGAAGGGGAAGTAGTAAAGGCCCAAAAACATCCAAAACCAACTTGAATAATGAAGACATCTGGACTCACCGAGCCTTTCTGGCAGTTCCCCCACCCGGGAAATCGGCCTCCGTCGTCCCTTCTCTGTTGTGTTGTACTTCTCCAGGTCCAACTCATCCAGAACCTCCTCTGACATCTGCAGCATGTAGGCCAGAGCTGAGCACTGGATCTCTGAGAGGTTCTTCTCTGATCTGTTCTCTGATTTCAGGAACTGTTGGATCTCCTGATAAACTGAGAGGTCGTTCATCTCCATCAGACAGTGAAATATATTGATGCTTCTGTCTGGAGAGATATCATCAGTGTTCATCTCCTTCAGGTTGTTAATGATTCTCTGGAAGGTTTCTGGACTGTTCTCTGTCTGACCCAGCAGGCCTCCTAAGAGTCTCTGGTTGGACTCCACAGAGAGGCCATGAAGGAAGCGGACAAACAGGTCCAGGTGGACATTTTTACTGCTGAGGGATTTCTCCATGACTTTCTTCATGAAGCCCTCCAGAGATGTTTCACTGTACGTTTTCCCCAGGAAGTTCTTCATCGCCTCTGTGTTTCTGCTGGTGAAGCAGTGGAACATGTAGACTGCAGCCAGAAACTCCTGGATGCTCAGATGAACAAAGCAGTAGACTGGTTTCTGGAAGATCAAACTCTCTCTTCTGAAGATCTCTGTACAAAACTCCTGGAAACCCCGAGGGCCCCTCGGGGACCCCTAGACCACACTGCTCCAGGTCTTCTTGGGTTAAACATGATGTTTTTTTTTCTCCAGATGTTCAAACGCCAGCCTCCCAGCTTCAGAAGAAACTTCCCTGTCAGCTTTCATCAGCTCCTGTGGACTCCTCTCATGTCCTTCATGGTACTTGTTCCTCTTCCTCCTTGTCTGGACCAGCAGGAAGTGTGAGTACAATGTCAGTCAGGGTCTTGGGCGTTTCTCCCTCTGCTCTGTGGTCAAACCGTTTTTCCAGAAATGTAGCAGTGATCCAGCAGAAGACTGGGTTTTCCACACATGATGGGGAGGCTCCTGGGGGGTTTTGTGTGGGGGAGATGATTCTGCTGGCCAGCTCTTCATCACTGAACCTCCTCCTGAAGTACTCCCCCTTCTGAGAATCAGTGAAGCCTCGTGGCTTCTGTTACCCTGGCAACACATGAAGCAGGGATCTGATTTGGCCGCTGCAGGTCTGGAAGTTATCCAGACGAGAGCCGAGGGCAGCAGGTTCCCCTTGATGAGGTTTGTCAGCAGAACGTTTGACTGATGACTTCTGGGTGACATCAGAAACAAGCCGACTGTCATTGAAGTCCCAAGAAAGTCTGCTTTCATCCAGGCCGTCAAAGATGAAGAGAAGTTTACAGACAGCCAGCTTCTCTGCTGGGAGCTTCTGGAGTGTTTTGGATGGAAAACATGGAGCAGCGTGAGAAGACTGTGCTCCTCTCTGATCAAGTTCAGCTCCCTGAACGAAAAGCAAAACCACCACACGGACAATTTTGGTTCTCCAAGCCCTCTGCCCAGTCCAGAGTGAACTTCTGCACGGAGAAGGGTTTTTTTCCAACACCAGCGACGCCGTTGGTCCCAAAAACCACTCTGATGGCTCCATGCTTGGTCAGGTGAGGGTTTTAAAGATGTCATGGCACCTGATTGGAGAGTCATGGAGGTTCTGGTTCTTGGAAGCTGTCTCCAGCTGCCCCCACCTCATGTTGGGTATTAACCTCTTCACTCTGTCCCCTCTGTGATGTAGAGATCAGTGTAGATCCTTTTGAGGGGGGTTTCTACTTCCTGTTTCATCGCTTCCTTCAGTCACACATTCACATCTCCTCCTAAGAACCTGATCTTATTTTTCCTCTAAAAAACCTCCTGCAGACCAAACATCTGCTGAAAAACAAAGAAAAAAAGACAACTAAAGAAAAAAAAACCTGATTTTAGTGATGAAGTTGGGAACAGAACCATCTGTAACATTAGTAGCTGTCATCATTATAAGGTCTCTAACTTCACATTATGTGATGCTAAAAAAATACGATCCATCCTCAGAACCAGAACCTTGTTAAACTGGAAGACAGCATATTTCTGCCTCTTTTTTGGTGGCCAGTATCTGTTTTCACTGTCAGTATCTGATTTTCATGAAGCAGATCAGATGAATAAATGCTGACAGAAACAAGCCCATTAAATGGCCAGCAGCTTTCAGCAACATCAACTCTTTGCATAATGTCACCATTGTCCTCATTTTACTTTTTTCATCGGACCTTCTGCCACAAACACAGCAGCTCCAGAAGAGGCAGAGAGGAAAAACATTTTTTTCCCAAGCTTTTCCAGCCTTAATGAAGGAAATCTAGAGGAAACGCTCTAATCTGCAGGAGAAACAGGTCATTGTATCGGTAGTGTTCACTTTAAAAAATGGCATTTTCCTCACTCAAAAGCTGAATTTGATGTTTTTAAAAAAATAATTCCAGGTTGGAAATGACATGGGCCCATTTGGCCTTTTTAGAATAAACAACAGATTTGTTAAAAATTTTTCCATGTTGTTTATAATAAATATATATACTGTAATATGGTGATATATTGTCAGAGTAAAAAAAGGGTTTCTGTCTCTCAATTTTTTCCTTCCTTTTCCTATAAACCCAAAAGGGGCACGGGTTGATTTTTCCACCTTTTAGTTTTCATGCATCAAAAATGACCACCAGCTTTAGGAGATGTTCAGTTTTAATGCATTTAGGCCCCAAAGGTTCTGAAAACAGAACCACTTCAAACCCCAATTTTGTTGGGTCGAAACAGAGGGCCCTTTTACACCGCGCTGGAAATACAGAGATTTAGTTGAAAAAATTGATCACGAAAAAACGTAAAAAACTGGGAAATTTCAAAATAATTAAAGACATGGAACTGGGTTTCATCAGAGAAGATAGAAGGGAAAGATCTGATTGGAGATTTTCAGTCTTACCTGGTGAACAGCTGCTTCTGATTGGCTGTCAGCAGTCCCCAGCTCCTGTTCTGGGTCTTTTTTCTCCACACTGGGGGCGCTCCTCTTCCTCCATCTGTGAAGACATGTCTTCATCACTGAAATAATTCACTAACAACAGGTTTTGGGGCTGTCCTACTGAAGGCTGAAGATGTTTTCATGAAGCTCCCCCCAAAAAAAAGGGCCAGAAGCTGGGTCAGAACAGAACCTCAGAACATTGATGATGTTTTTTTTCTGGTTTGAAGTATTTCATTGTATTATATTTGCTATCATGACTGATCTTTCTTTTTTTTTTTGTCCATTTGAAACATCTTCAGGAACAATAATCATTTTTCTGTCAGAGTAGAAAACTGCTTCCATCAGAGGCTTAAAAGAGACCAAAAAACTGACTAAAAACTAGATTCCAGAGTAGAAAAGTTGGATCCTTTTCTTTAAGGGTGTAAAAACCAGTAAACTGGACTCAGCCTCAGTTTGCATTCATCTCAGCACTTTATAAAGAGCCGTGTACTGTGACAGTACATTATTTGGACCTGTTAGAAGTTCTAACAACAAGTTCATTAAAGTTCTGGTCTTTTATTTGTCGTATAAAGTTGGATCAACTGAATCTGACTTCATGATGATGTTTTGGACTTTGGTTTTGTGTCACTCTGTAGTTTTATTGTCCTGATATATTGTTAGCAGTTGTAGTCTTTAGAAAGTCCATCTTTATGGACCCCAGTTCCTGTTTTATTCAGGTGTTCTGGTTCCTTTTATGCACTTTGTTCTGGTTTCCATCTTGTTCTGGTCGTCTCGCCTGTTTCTGGGTTTTATTTGTTACTAAAACCATTAAAAATCAGGTTCTGTTCAGCCCATCCGGTTTATCTAAATAGAACCTAAAATGATGTTGAAAGTTGTTTTTTCTCCATCTTTTCGGATTGGGTCAAGATGTAAAAGGTCAAATAGTTTAGACCAGGGATGGAGAACTGGAGGTCGACGGGTCGTATACGGCCAGCGCCGTCACTCGAAGTGGTTCTTAGATAAATGTTTGAAAATTATTAAAAAGTATAAAAATGTCTCTGTGTAACTGACTTGGTTGTAATGACATAGTTGGCCACTAGATGGAGACGCAGTCTCAGCGTTCTTCTCTACCAGTGAGGAAGACACGTTGAGCCATGGCTAAAAGGAGGAAAGAGAAAACTGGATGTTTCAGGTTTCTGTTCACAGAAACAAGGAAACCTTTGTGTTCAGTCTGCTTAGAGACTCCATCTCTCAGCAATACAGCCACAGATAGAGCTCTTCATGGATCCCATCTCTGCTGCTGGTGGTGAGCAACCTTCAGAGCTGCAGCTGCAACTGTGCAACCTGCAGTCAGATCCATGTTTTCAAAGAGAAGAGATTTTCCCTTTGGAGTCTGCTTCCACAGTCCAGTTTTCCACTCCTCCATGTTTGCCCTCTCAACAACCAATATGTTTGTGAGAGCCATTTTTCACCAATGAAACACATCAAGTCTAAAGAGAGAAACAGGCTCAGAGATGACTGACTGTTTCATCTGATGCTGATTGGATGCACAAAGATTGACATTAATATCCAGTCAATAGTAAACCAGCAGGCAAAGCCACAAGTTTCTCATGACGTCAGAACCAGTAGGACTACTACTGATACTGGTGAGGAAGATCTACTGGGAAAATGTTCACATCTTTAAAGTTCAGAGTAAAAATGAGCAAAATCAGTTCTTGCAGTTAATGTTTGTCTGCTGTTCTGCAGCTTTCTGTCCTCCTGGAGGTGGATGGTGATTTGAAGGTTTTATTTTCATGATTTTGAGTCTTTTGAACTAAAATAAAAGAAATCACAGAGAGCGTCTACTTTCTGTTTGCTTCAAACGTTTTGTGTTCGTATTTATTAAAGAAGAGTCCAACAGTTATACATGCATCTGAACATGAAATATGTTAAGTTACTGCGCTGTATGTTGGTTTAATAAACATACGTAGTTATACTTCAACATATTCAAAATGACAGTTTCATTATATCTGGTTCAGTGTGCGGCCCTCTGTGGCCCTCTGGTAGCGGCCCTGACAAACTGTGGCCCCTTCTATCATTTAAGTTGCCCACCTCTGGTTCAGACTATTTAAATAACTGCTCTCTACAGTCTAATATTAGTGGGCAAAAAAAGTTATCAAGTTTTTAAGGACCTTCATGTTTTCACATGTCAAACTATCTGGATTTACTGATGAATTTACTGAACAGGTTTGAGTTTAGAACCGAGGACCATAAAGGTTATCAGAAGGTCTAAATCATCATAGGCAGCTATGAATATAAATGTGTTATTCATGTGTTACATTGGGGGTTAAGTGTTTGTTCATAAACTATGAACTGCATAGATTTTAGGGTTCCATGATGATTAGAAAACATGAGATATGTGATCATGTTGCTGAATGCCACAGACAGTTTCTTTCCTCAGGCTGTTGCTCTGATGAACACTTGAAAGTCAGAGTCTCAGAGACAAAACCACACATACCTGGACTGTTTTTATGATTCATTTATATATAAAAATGTATTCATGAGAGCAAAGTGTACCCAAGTCATATTCCTTGTTTGTTGTGAACACAAACTTGACAATAAAGCTGGTTCTGAATGTTGCCATGACGACTTACAATAAATACATAAACATCTAAACAGTATTAATGTCTTTCTGAACCGGGTTTCATAGCAAACATTTATTGGTAAATCAGTGCATTTTCTTTCTTAGTTATAATTCATGGTGGATGATTAATGTTGATGAAAGCTGAAGTTTATTTAGTGAATTCAGCCTCTCAGTCTGTCTCTGACATAATGATGTTTTCTGGGATTTAATATCTGATCCTTTTGCAGATTGCAGGACTTGTTATGAGCAAAATATCAGAGTTTTATCAGACTTTAGTCTCCAATCTCTGACCTTTGACCTTCTGTCTGCAGCAGGTTGATGTCTGTGAAATGAGCGCTGTGATTGGTTGAATGTGATGGAGGGAGCAGGAAGTGCTCGTGCTTGTAGAAATGTCCAACATAACAGTTTGTTATTGTTCCCACTCCCACAGACACCAGACTTTTGGGGGGAACCGGGAACCTGCTACAGCTTCATAAAGACACAAAGGAAACCCATTTATTTTTTTTCCTCCACAGTTTGTTCTGTTCTCTCAAACCCCCTTTTTTTAGGTCAAAACCCAAACCCAAAGAACTAAAGTTATTTAAATCATGTTTTGTCTCCCTGCATCAGTTTTTAACCAGAAATCAAAGTTTAAACCCTGGTTGGTCTCTGCAGAGTCACATCCATCAGTTAGAAACTGGGTTCTTACATTGGTTCTGAAGGTTCAGGTTCTTTACTGATGTCTGGAGGTTCTTCTTTGGAGCAGTCACTCCTCATGGACAGACAACTGGATCCTGGAGGTTCTGTTCTCTGTCTGTGGTTCTGATCTCTGAAACACAAACATGTTGTTCTTCAGATCACATCAATCAGTGAGAAACTGTGATTAAAACCACAGAAGAAGACCTGAACACAGAGAAGAAGAAGGTTTAAAGTTCCAGAGTGAAACATTCAGACTGATCTGTTGGATCAAACTGAACATTTTCTTAATGACTGAGTTCTACTGGGTTCTAATGTCCCAAACCAACACCTGCAGGACGACAGGATCATGTCACAGTTTATGTAGCTGATGAGATCCTATTTATATGAATTATTCTACAAAGTACTTCTATAGTACCCACTACTAATACTACAAAGCCCAGAATGTACTGTCCACTGTCACATTGATCACATCTAGTCTGAGAAGGTGGAGAGGGAGAGAATCTGTTTCCCTGATATCTAAACTTAAACTGTTTTATCTTGTATGAGGAGCTGATGTGGCCGTCATTAAAGACTAGAACCCAGAAACAGAACATTAGAAAAAGTCTGACGACCCGAGTCCTCTTGTGCTGCTTTTACCTGTTGACCTTCTTGCTTTGAGTTGTAGAGGTTCAGTGGGTGTTCCCAGTAAATAAACTGGGCCAGATGTTCCCAGTATGGAACCTCCTACAGTTCATTCTTTCAGTGGGTTAGAGAGACAATCCCTGAATCCCGTTTTTCTTCAACGTCTTTGTTATTTATGTTTTACTTTTTCTTTAGAAAGTGAAGCTCAACGAGTTTATGTATATATAATAATCAGTTAGAAAGTGGTGTCTTACTTAATATCTGAGGGTCCAGGTTCATTGCTGAGGTCTGGAGGTCTTCTTTGCAGAACCATCCCCTTCTTCCCTTGACAGGCAGCTGGATTCTAGAGGTTTTTGCTCTGTCCCCCTTTTTGATCACAATCCCCATCTCTTGGACTTCAGTCAGTCTGACAGAGAAACCAGAACCAGTCACGTTTCCCAGTGATTCAGGTTGAGTAACTGTTCTGATCCTTCCACAGTACACAGAGAAAACCCCCCTGAGAGGAGAACAATAAGGTAACACTCACCCTGATCCAGATTTTTTTCCCTTTTTTTTTGTTCTGTTTCTAAACGGAAGTCCGAATATTTTTCTAAATGATTTTGATACCTGATTCCCCAACTGACTCCCCTGAGGCTCCGCCCCCTGTCAAGGTGTGTTAAACCTTTGGGGTTTAAAACACCTTTACTTTTTATTTCTTTTCTCCTCTTTGTATCAACAGTTTAAACTGAGCTGTAAAACCCCGGGTCAGATTTAAACTTATTTTTTTTTAGGATGTTTTTTTTAGATTTTTTTCGCACATTTTCCACTCAAAATTTATTGCATGAAGTAGTTTTTTTTCTCTGTAAAAACCGGAAAGTCTCAGCAAAATACTGGGGGGAAATCTGATAGCTTTAATTGAACTTTAATATTTTTTTCTTTATTTCTACACTGTTTTAAACATTCTGCTCCATTTCTATATAGGGATCATTTTCCCCCTGAAATCATCTTGAAAATTTTCAGTAATATTCACCCCCCTGAGCTTCACTTTCCCCCAGCTTGGAGTCTAAAAAAAAGATGTATTTCACTCCTGACTGTGAATCTTCTAATGATGTTTTTATTTTAAAACCAAACTGGAAAAGATCCCAGTCAGAGCTCCAATTCCAGTAAAAATTCTAGTCCCCAACAGCCTGGAAGCAAGTCAGATCAGACTTCTGTGGATCTGGATATATTTTTGAGTCTGATTTCAGGAGATCTCTTCTACAAAGTGTCTCCAAGTGTCCTGTCCTACTGAGATGGGGTTCATTAGCTGAGGAAAAAGTGTTTGGGTTTGGGGGAGGTTTTAGGAAGGAAACAGAGTAAGTGGGGGCAGGTGACTGCTGACACTTTTTTTTTTTTTTACTCTTTTAAAGTTAAACATCCACCTTCAAAAATGCCAGCTCTACCTCAAGGTTCAAGGTTCAATGTCTCTTTATTATTCTCAGGGGGTAATTCCTTTTACACAAGGCAGTAAAAAAAAGAAAAAAAAAAATACACTCACCACATCCAAAACAGTGACATACTCAGAAATTTAAAAAATAACTGATGGTATGAGTGACTCTCTAGTCCAGTTGGTTCTGCATGGTAGCAAGGTATATCTGCAGCCTGATTGGAGCAAAAAAAAGGGCCCCTCCTTATTAGATGACTTGCATTTTATTGGGAATAGATTTTGGCTTTTTTCTGTGACCTGATCATGTAAAAATTTACTGGGTCCTAAAAGGGAAGTCAAGGGAAATTTAACCATAAATCTTTACAACACTCTAAGGGGATCTTCTGTTTTTACACTAAATGGGCCCCAAGTGGGAAAACCCGATTTTTTTTTAAACAATAATAAAATAAAACAATAAAAAAATTTTGCATAAAAATTTGGGTTTTACCCTAAAAAAAAAGCTTTCAAAGTGCCAAAAAAAAAAAAAAAACCCAAGGGTGGTTGCTTTTTAGAACCACAGTAGTGGTTCTGTTAAAGCTTTTGGAAAAGTTTTTTGGTTTCCTATCATATTAAATTTTAAAAAACCCTAAAATTGGAATTTAAAAAGTGAGAAAATAAACATAATCACTGTAAAGTAAAGCCGAGAGTTTTTACAAAACTAGGATGTGCTGCTTGTCCCTGATTTACTTTGAAACTCGGTTTTGTCCCCCCAGATAAATAACGGGAAAAGAAAAAAGGGAAAAAAAAACCCATCCCAAACCCGCAAAAGAGACCCCCATTGACTTTTTAAACCCTTCACCTCTTTTTCTAAAATATATGGCTGAATACAATTTAAAAAAGCCGGAAAAAATCAAAGAAACAATGGACTTGGCTTTCCCCTTTGATGTTCAATCCATGTAAAGTTGGGATCTAACCCCCCTGCTCCCCTTTAGGTAAATTAAAAAAAGGGCCCCCCTCATCCTGGGGCCAAATTTCAAAAGGGAAATTTTTAACCCGCTGGGTTATTTCAAGGGGTAAATTTAAATTTATCCCCTCCTTCAATTGGAATAATAAAATGTATCCTTCCATACCAAAAACCATTTCCAGCTGCAGAAATGTTGAAAGGGTTGGAAATGAATTTTCTGCCCCCTGAAGGTGCAAATCCCATCTGAACCCGGGCTTTGTCTGTCTTCAGTAGTAAAAATTTGAATATTAAATACTGTAACATTCAATGTCACCCTTAAAGGGTTTTGGTTTTTTTGATTTTCCCATTATATTATATTATAATGTAAAATACAATTGTGTAAATATGTACATTTAAAAATATATTTTCTATTTTCATTATTATATATATATATTTAAAAAAAAAACTTGAGAGCAAAGTGTACCGGAGTCAAATTCCTTGTTTGGTTGTACAAACTTGGCAATAAAGTGATTTTGATTCGAAATTTTTAGGGTGTTCTATGGCAGGTTTTTTTTGGGTTGGGGGGTGATGGTGGAGCATTTAAGGGATGTGGGGGGTGATGGCCTGTGTTAAAGAGTTCCGTGAGGTCCCCGTGTTGTTCTCACATTCTTTAATCACTACCTCAGGGATCGCAGCTTTCAGGGGGTTTCCCCGCTCTCAGTTTTTTCATCCCCCTCATCTCCTGGAGAGATAAGGGGGGGCTCTGGGAAAAAGGGGAAAACCCGTGGCTTTTTGGTGGTGGTGGTCTTAAATGGGGAAAAAAATTTTTTTTAGCTCCTCTGCCAGGACTGCTGGGTGTTGGAGGATGTGGGGGGGGTTGCCTTTTTAAGTTTGTTAGGCCTGGCTGCCCCTCCACATCTTAGGGGTGTTGTTTTTTCCAAAACAAGTATCCCTATTTTTTCCTCTTGTAGGAGTCCTTAGCTTGTCTGTGCCCCTTTCTTGGGGCGGGTCTGGGGGTTTCTGTAAACGGGGTTTTCCCATTTGGGAAGACTCGGGGGCGTCTGTCCTCTGTGACGTTATTTACCAGCAAACCCTTTTGTAGAAGAGGGAAAAACTCATTTTATGTATTTCCCGGTCCTGTTTTTTTGAAAATGCTTTCCCGTCCCCTGCCTGCAAAAAAGTCCCCCGGCAGCTGGGGTTTGAGCTTTTTAAAACCAGGCTTTGATGGTTTCCCTTTTGCTGGTCTTGGTTTTTCCCTTTTTAGGGGATTGTAGGCTGGAAAAAGGAACAGAGCAGATAAGGTTTTTCTGTTGTCCCCAAAGGGGGGTGGAAAGGGGTTGGCAGAAAAGGGAAAAGAAGCGGGGGGTCCCCAGCTGGGCCCCTAGCTCGGCTCAGAAACCGACAGACCTCCACTACCATCCATCAACCTCACAAACGCCAGATCTCTTGCAAACAAGATGAATGAGCTACAATCACAGATCATCTACAACCGCCCTGTCTGTGAGTGTTGTCTCCTGATTCTTAGCTACATGCGGTCTTCATCATAAAGGGGTCTAATCTTCAACGGTCTGCAATACTGAGGCATTCCCTTCGTCTTTGGGTTTTCTTCATCGTCTTTGATCTTGTTCTGCTGTGGTGTTGGTGGGGGGTGCCATTGCTAAGTCTCCATAGATACTGGTCATGTGGGGGTGGACAAGAATATGTCTGTGTACCGAAAAGAAAAACGTGATTGTGTTTTTACCTACCGATGGCAAAAAATGGGCGTGGCTTTGCTCATACCGATACCGGTATGCTCGGACTTAAGGGGTGAAATGTAGTCCAAACCGCAGATTGCAGTTCCTGTGGAAAAACCACATCTCTGGACTTAGTCCATCCTGGCCTGGTTCTGAAACTGCGCAGAGGCACACTGGGACGCTCTCCAGACAGGAGTGTACATGACACCAAACATCATTGGTCCCCCTTAAAAAAACCCCAGGGCAAGCAGCTACCAAAAAAGGGCCTGCAGAATTATAAAACTTTCTCCCCCTCTACTATTTTTTTTCTATTGCTGCCCTCTGGGCCCTGAAGTGGTGCACCAGGAGACTGGAAACCAGCTTTTAACCCTCAGCTGTCCAAAAACTTCATTCTGGAGGCTGGAAACCAGAGAACAAATATTCCAGAACAAATGAAAAGAAAGAGAAATATTCCTCTAAGGTTCCCACATTTCCATCAGGCCTCTAAAGTTGCTCTTTCTCAAAAAAACTGACAGCCCGCCCTTTTTAGTTTTTCCCCTCCCTGGATTTTTTTTGAAATCTAGTATACGTAAACCCGCATGTTTGATTCAAAAAGATGTTTTTTTAAAAGGGAGAAACGAAACCCAAAAATCCAAAAAACTTGTTAAACCCTTTTCCTTTTTTAAAAAAGTTTTTTTAAAAAATCTCATAATCCCTGTTTGGGTGAAGGGAAATTTTTTTAATAACTCCCATTTTTAACCCCCGAATTTTAAATTTTTAAAATTTTAATACATTTTAAAAAAAATTTTCTTTTTTTTTGCCTTCTACTTGGGGGGGCCCAAAAGTCATCTTTCCATTTTCTAAAGTTATTTTTGTAACAGGGGGATGATCCCAAAACCCAGGTTTTGTAAGGAAAACTTTCCCAGTTTAAAGGGAAAGTCTGAAAAGTCCGGGCAGGAAAGTGAAAAAAGGGTTTCCCTTTTTCCCGAAATTTCAAGTTTGAATTTTTTGATTAAAAGAGAAAAAACTCTTTTACTTCTTCAACATCCACAGTTTTGGCCCTTTTTGAAAGGAGCACAGGGGGAAGGTTTTTCCTCCCCAGTCCCTAACTTAATAAAAAAATATATATATGGTTTTGACCTCAGCAGAGCAAGCGCCCTGATGAGCCCAGATCCAACAGAAACCCCCGGGCTGTCTGGCCACTGGGAGAAACCGGCCAAGGGGCTAGTTGGGCAGAAAAGTTTCCCAACCTTTTTTTTATTTAAAAATAATGGTCTGACCAGTCCATATAACCAGTAATCAGATACCAATGGGACATGAGATGCCCCCCCTCTTTGGCTCAGTTTTGGGCATGGGCCCCGTGTGGGAGTTTCAATTTAGGATAAAATAATAAGAAAAGAATTCTGTAAGGTTCTAGATGGAAGAAAACGAAAAGGAGGGCCCGAAAAAAATGTGAGAAAACGAAATTTGCTCTTTTAAACAAAAAACTGCCCAAAAGGGGTTTAAAAATCAGAAAAGGGTTTTTTCTACAGACCTTCTCCGCCCTGTGGCTGTGACAGTGGGTTTTAAAACACAGTTTTTGGTGTAAAAAACTGAAAGTTTAACTGGAAACCCTGTTTAAAAATAGAACCCTTTTTAAAACGGACTATGTTGAGTAAACCTAAAGCCAAACCCCAACCCCCTTTGGGAAATCTGATAAACATAACCCAAAAATTTGGTTTTTCCCTGCCCCGGTTTGCCCTTTTTTAATGTAAAAGTAGATTAAATTTTCCAACTCCTCAAGTCAAGGGGCAGCATTTCTAATTTCATTTTAAAACTATTTTTTTTGTAGGGGGAGTTTTTTAGGCCCCCCAAGGGGTAAACTAACTTTGGGCCCCGGAAAAAAATTTTGGCCGTTTTTAAGTGGATGGTTTTAAAGGGGCAATGTAAAAAAAAGAAAAAAAATTAAAACTTTTTAAAATTTTCATCATTTTTGCAAAATTTTTGCTCTTATTACAAAGAATTTAATAATTTATTTTTTTTTGTAAATAAAAAGCCACCAAATCACCAAAATGAAAGTGAGTCAGTTTGGGCCCCAAAATTCTGATTTTGGGTTTTTAGGGTTTTTAATTGTTTAACTTGTAGGTCAAAGCTAAGCTACTTTTTAAAGGCCCTTTAAAATTTATTTTTTTGGGATTTTTTATGTAGTCCCCAGGGGGGTCTAAAAACCCCCATGGGAACCCCTTTTATTAAAGTGTCCCAAGTCCCCAAAAGGGCCCGAATCAAATGATTAAATTACCCCCCTCATGCCCAGCTTTTCCTGCTAAAAAAACCCAATTAGTGATACAAAGGGGCGTTGGACTAGGGGCACATCTAAAAGTTGTAGAACCCCTGGCCCCCAAAGGGCTAAAGTTGACATCGTGGCTTAAGGGATGTGGTTTTTTTAAAAATAGGACAGTTGATACACATATAAAGACTGAAGAGGGGGTGGGATTTTTCGAATGTGGGGGGGGCCCGCTCTGGTCCCCCAAAAAGATTTTGAAAGTCTGGGGGCTTTCCCACAGAAAATGTTTCAATGCTCACATAGGGGAAAAGCTAGGTAGATAAAACTTTTGTTTTACTAAGTTTTTTTATTTTCCACCAAAAGAAAGGAAAAAAAAAATTTTATATAAAATCAAGTTAAAATAAACTTCATCCCTAAAATTAAAAACCCTCTTTCAGACCGGGGGTTTTTTTGGCAGCAAAAAAATAAAAAGATAAGAGCTGCTGAAAAAAACATTTGATCAAACATCTAAAATGTAATAACAAACAATGTAAAAAATGCATCAAATGAAGCAAACATGCAGCATGAAAAACGTCTGAATTGCGCTTTATTTCATGTTGCTTGTGTTTCAGGCTGAAAATGAATCAGTGAGAAAAAGATCAAACCTGTACAGTTAATCAAATTCAGATGCAAAACTACATGGAGCCACTAAAATGCAGCTTAGTTTTAATTGTAATCTTCATTGGTCAGAGAGCAAACAATATCAAGCAACTAAATGACAGATCATGAGAAATAAATGGATAAAAAATCTCTAAAACTCAGAGTCATCATCAGGATCCAGTCAGAGTCTCTTTAAACTCAAACTGCTGCCAGCTCAACATACTGTGGATATCAGGACACAGCTCAGCTTCCTGCCCTTCACAAAGATCATCACTCACTGCAGTTAGAGAAAGAAGGGCAAAACGAGGAGACAATGAGTGTTTCAGCCTTCTCCATCAGCGTCAGTCAGTGATGCGCACATCCAGTATAAAGAGCGCAGGGACTTCAGCCTGTTCAGAGCAGCTGTGGAGTTTCCGCTGTGGAGCGTAGCCAGCTTCCCTTTCAGATTTCATTGTTAACGTGTCGTTGGAGTGCACACACATGAGCTCAAGCTCACTACACTGCTCACACTTTTAGCATACAAGTCTGGTTCCCTGCAGGTTTCACTCAGTCCACAGTGGAAACACTGCTGAGAGTCATGAAGGCTCATTTCTGCACAAAACACTGTAGTGATGATTTACTGCTGCTACATGTCAACTGCGGCTCATAAACACACAAACTCTGGCTGTTGCATGAACATCTCATCTGTTTCTGAAACATCAGCTGACAAACAAAACATGGAGGCTGTCCCTGAAAAACATTCTGGGATGAAGCTAACGTACAGAGGGGACACATGTCCAAGTGATGAGTGGAACCTTGCACAAGCAGCGCTTATGCTCTGTATAAAGACCACCATGGTCACACCTATACTGTAATGATGGTTGTGACAAATAAGAGCCAAGTGGGTTTCCAGGCTGCAGTCAGACTGATTCAGAGCTGTCGATAAAGATGAACCTGATCAGTCGGTTCTCCTGTTGAAATGACCGAGAACAAAAACAGTCTGAGATCAGATCTGTTGCTACAACAGTCTGATGAATGAGGACCACGGCTCTCTATACATGTTGAAAGCTGTACGCTGGATCAGCTTTATTCTGAGATGACACTGAACACAACAAGCAACAGTAATCTTCACAGCACACAAAAACACACGGAAAACAACGAGCTTCTGCCTCAGCTGCATTGGCTGACTTGTTGTCTCACCTTTGTATACTTTGTGTCCAATCAGGAAGCCGTCACCATTCTCCTACCACTGAGAAGCTGCAGGCTTTACTGGAAACCACTGGATCTTGCTTTGATCCTAACTGGCGTCCAGAACAACATACCTGTCCGGACTAGCAGCTGGACTCACTCCAAACATTCTACATACACTTTATTCAGTTGTATCTGACTCTTTACAAGATCCCCAGCTCGCTGAAACATCGGACTCCTCAGTGGGTTGTCTCTAAGGTCCAGTTGGTCAGATGGGACGGGTTGGACACTGCAGAGCGGCGACAGAGAAGCACAGTGATCTCTGACAACGGCAGTCATACAATCTGAATAAAGAATAAAACATGCTGAGCTGAAGCCAACAGGATGCAGGTTTAAAAACAGTCCAACTAGAACCAGATTAAAGAGCTACTCATTAATATAATGGACAACATGCGCTGCTAAACACAAGGCATACAATGCCTCCACCTTCCAGTCCAGATCAATCCCCCCTGCTCTCTAGATGTTACTGAGAGATGCAACCTTACAGCACACCCCTCCCAGCACCTGGGAGCTCGTACCTCGTCCAGAGGAGCGATGAACGGGCGCACAAGTGTTCCTACTCCAGGACCTGAAGCTTAGAGAGTTTCTAGGATTCTGCCTGCGTTCCTCACCGCTGCTATGTTGGCATCACATTATTAAATAATGCTGCTGGGAATGGAGTGATGGAATTTCCTGCATATCAGCTCTAACCCCAGGGATTCTGGGAAGTTTCTGGATAATCGCTGCAACCCCACACTGAAAAATCAACTCATTGTTTCATGTTTTTGATCATTATTTAATAATCAGGGAGGAAGTTTGAAAAAGGAAAGAAACTTTAACTAGGACCAAAACCAGTGGAGAAGAAACCAGACTTTACCATGAAGATCCTCAGTGTGGATCAGGTTAATATCAGCCATATGTCCGCAGTTTAGTGTCAACACAACTTTCACATCAGAAATATCAGAACTAAACTAAAACATGGTGTCTTACCCCAATATCTGTAGTTTGCAGAGAGGAGATTGTAGAAAACCACAGAGCTCCTTCACTCCAGAATCTTTCTGATAATTTTAATTCAACAGCACTTCAATCAATGAAAGCTAAAACCTGAACTTTACAAGTCAAATTTCCCATTAACAACTTTATTTCAAATTTTCACCTAATTTACTCTCTGGACTTACATAAACCTTGTAAGAATTATGATTATTGATTAATTAATATTCATCAAGAATTATAATTTAAAACCATAATGTGAAAATTTTTTATTTCTTAACCAAAAATCACTACTTACAAATAGAAATCAGAGATGTCCTCTGGTGTTGTGATTATGGGCTTAATAGCTGCCTTTATAATTTGCAACTTAGCTATGATCTTCAACGAAATAAAAACAACAAACGCTTCTCTGAATCTATGATATCACTATAATGAAGATTTTATTGAAGCCAAATAATTCTGATATACCATTATTCTGGTCCAAAAACCTTTACCTAACTAACAAGCACTATTCTACACTAAGGGGTAAAAATGACAATAATAATAAAAGAAAAATATTTGCGCATTTATTGTCTATGAAGATCAAACCAGCAGTTTTATGGACGAAATGTGTAATTTGGGTTAAATGGAAAGAGAAATCCTACTGGTGTGTTGATGTCTCGATTGCAGCGATCAGCTGATAAAACGGAGGGGCCACGCCCCTTTAGCCACAACCTGCTGAACGCCCCAAATCTCGAACAAAGAGTCATAAAACTCTGAGGCGGGACTCAGTGGAAAAAAAATCATGCATCCGTGATAACCTCAAGAAAAAAAACGGTAAACTTCTCATCCATCCAGGAGGCGAAATATGAAGAACCATCTAGTGGACTGAATCAACAAGGTGGAAAACTCATCTCCTTGGAAATAAAACCTCTGTGGGTTTTTCACCTGCGCCGGGTGTCGGCGTGGTCTTCGATCGGTATATGAATCTTCTGACCTTCTTGTATCAGACAGATTTCCAGCTTTAAAGCTCTTCCAGGAATGGCCTTGTGGGGCAAAAGTTTGCCTGCGAGCTTTTGTCTCTCCAGATGTGCGCTTCCGTTGCATTATCCCGTGAGACAAGCTGGAAATGGCAACGAAACGCTTTTTTCCGGCGCGTTTATAATCCCGGTGACGTCAGAGCTGCGATTTCTGTTGATCTGTGCATGTGGCTTGTCCTCTTCAGGTTGGAGGGGAGTTCCTGCCTCAAGTGGAGGAGTTCAAGTATCTCGGGGTCTTGTTCACGAGTGAGGGAAGAATGGAGCGGGAGATCGACAGACGGATCGGTGCGGCTGCCGCAGTAATGGGGGCGCTATGCCGGTTCGTTGTGGTGAAGAGAGAGCTGAGCCGAAAAGCGAAGCGCTCGATTTACTGGTCGGTCTACGTTCCTACCCTCACCTATGGCCATGAACTTTGGTTCATGACCGAAAAAAACGAGATCCCGGATACAAGCAAAGGATACAAAGTTAAAAGAGTCAGATATTGAGAAAAGTTCAGCTGCTGAGCTTGAAGAAGCATCATCAATATGGATGTGTAAAATCCCCAAGAATTAAAATTTTTTCCAACTTAATAATGAAAGATAAAAAGTCAGTAAAATCTTTTAAAAATATCCCAGCAGCACCAGGTGGTCGACAAATTAAAACACAGTAAAACATGTTAGAAGAGCCAGCCTTGAGCACTAGCGACATGAAAGACGTGTAGTTTCCAGTTTGCATACTTCTGCATATGTATCTGTCCTTAAACATAGCAGCAAGTCCTCCAACGCGGCGTCCTAGATGGGGAACTCCCAGGTAGGAACAGCCAGCAGGGCAAAGTTCATTTGGTTGGATAAACTCACCATCCCTTTGCCATGTTTCCTTGAGAAACAAAAAATCCAACTTGGGGGCACCAGGATTAAATCTGGAAAGCTGGAGCGGCAGCACACTGCCAGCCACCTTTGGCACAAAGAAAGCATTGGTCCACAGTGCAACACCGGAGCCATCCGGGTTCCACCGACAACATGGTTCAGACACAGACAGAGCATGCAATTCCCCCACCCGTTTGGCAGAAACCATGGCCAACAGGAAGGCGGTTTTCAGGGTCAGCGAATAGGGTCTAGTAACTTACCACGGCACCAGCCAGCAAAGCCGCCAAATTAGCACCATATGCGACCCGCATAGACGGTGCCCATGCGCCAGTCATGGTCTGTCCAACCCTGCCCCCATAATGGGAGAAGGCAGAGCCTGCACCTGTAGAGGCCAAAGCCAGAGTTTCAGGCGGCCCGGATCGGGATGGAGAATCCGGCCCCCCATCTGGGAGAGGAGGCCTCTCCTGGAGGGGAGGTGCATCGGCGAGCTGGAGCAGAGCCTGCGTAGAAGAGGAAACCAGGTCCTCCCCGGCCAAAAGGAGGCTACCAGCAGAAGCTCGTGTCTGTCCTGAAGAACCCTGAGAAGCATCTGGGGGATCAGGAGAAATGAGGGAAAGGCGTAGAGAAGGGTCCGGGTCCTCGTGCGCCAGTACGTCGCAGCCCAGAGGACTGGCACTGTCCATCAGGGAAAACCAGAGGGGACAGTGAACCGCATCTCTGGAGGCAAACAGGTCCACCTCCGCCCTGCCGAAGGTGGCCCAAATGCGATCCACCACCTCCGGGTGAAGCCGCCACTCCCCCGGAAGTGGCACCTGCCGAGACAGAAAGTCCGCGGAGACATTCTGCGGACCCGGAATATAGGCTGCCCTGAGGCTGGCAAAGCGTGGCACCGCCCAGACCAGGACCCGCCGGGTCAGGGACATGAGTCTCAGAGACCTGGACCCCCCTTGGTGATTGACATGGAAGACAACTATGGTGTTGTCCGATTGGACCAACACATGTCGTCCCAGCAGCCCTGGGAGGAAAGTGTGGAGCGCCAGGAACACAGCCATCAGCTCCAGAACATTAAAATGGACTCCGTACTGCCGCGGGGACCACACCCCCTGAGCCGTACGGTCTTGCTAGGTCGCTCTCCAACCCTTAGAGGAAGCATCCACATGGACGACTTCCCTCCGACACGGAAGGGGGCCGAGGGGGACACCCGCCATGATGTAGGAACCGCTCTGCCACTGGGACAGAGACTGTAGGCACCGAGGCACAACCCGAAGCTGTCGGAGCCTGCGAGTACGCCGGGAGGGGTCCAGGCCGACCCCATTCAGCCACATCTGCAGGGCCCGCAGTGAAAGAAGCCCCAGAGGCACCATGCTGGATGCAGCAGTGACCATGCCTAGAAGACCCAGGTACTCCACAAACTGTGGAGCCCTGCCAAGACGGCAGCTCAGAAGCATGGCCAGAATATCGCCAACACGCCGAGGAGAAGGACAGGCGGTCATGGAAACAGAATCTAGAACCATGCCTAAGAAAATAGCCACCTGGGAAGGGATCAGGCTGCTCTTCTCCAGGTTCACCCTCAAACCCAGCTGGCGTATGTGGGCGAGCACCGTCTGGGTGTCCTGGATCGCCTGATCGTGGGTTGCAGCACAAATGAGCCAGTCGTCTAAATAAGGCAGGATCCGCAGTCTCCATGCCTCGGGGGGGAAAGGGCCGAAACTGGAAGTGCCTCCCGTGAAAGGCAAAGCGGAGAAACCGTCAATGATCTGGAGCAATGGGACATGAAAATAGGCGTCCTTCAGGTCGATAGCCATGAACCAGTCTCCTGGGGAGATCACCTGCAGGACCTCCCGGGTGGTCAACATATGGAAAGGCATCACCTTCAGGAAAGTGTTCAGACCCCGGAGGTCCAGAATTGGATGAAGACCGCCGATCTTCTTGGGAGCCAGAAAAAAAACTGAACACCCCCCCCCCCCCCGGATCCCGCAGGAGGTCCACCGGAACAATCGCACCTTTGGCCAGCAAGGTGCAGATTTCCCAGTCCAGGGCCTGAGCCTTCATCGGGTCGCAGATGACCGTCATCTTGGCCCGGCTGGGGATAGGAGGTCGGCGGCTGAACTGAAGATGGTATCCCCGGGACAGAGTGGATAACACCCACGAGTCCGGAGAGTGAACAGCCCAATAACTGAGCTGGCTCGGGGAGAAAAACCCGACCGCCGGCTCCAGAACATCACCGGTGGGCCCCCTGGCCCCGGGAGGGCCTGGGGAAACGCCAACCGGAATGAGCAGACCGAACTGGGCGCAAACCCTGGGCCCCACTACGGTCCCCTTGGGCCCTAGCCGGTCTCGGTCCAGGAGCCCTCGTGGACCCCAAGAAAGGGGCAGGAGGGGGGAGGGAACTCCGGAAAAAGCCCCCAGCTGCCCCAGCAGCAACTGGCTGGCTGGGAGGTCTATGGAGACCCGCCAGCTGCTGCTGTGTTCTTGAGGCCTGGACTGTACGCTCCAAGGCCTCCAATGCGGCGGACCCGATGAGTTCCCCCGTAACCACAGGGAGAGCCCTCAGTGTTCTCCTGCAAGGCTCGGTCAGGGGCGATTGAGCCAGCCACACCTGGCGCCGAGCATGGACCAGCATAGAGAGCGTGCATCCAAGCTCACGCGTCATCAGGGCGAAGGCCTGCAGAGATGCGACCAACAAGCCCTGAGTCGACTGGTCCAAGGGAACCTACTGCAACAAAGAGGAGAGGCCCAACATCAGATGTTCCCTATGCGCCCCATCCGGGCACCCTAGTCGTAGGCCCTACACAGCAAATCGTCCGTGACACGGCATTGCGGTCGCGGACAATGGGCATTAGGCCTCAACGCCTCATCGGGAGGAACGATGAGGGAGGCAATGGCAGACTCAACAGGGGGCATGCAGCCCAGCCCAACTTGGGCGCCTCGTGCATGGCCGCCAGGGCCCTGCCATTCGCTGTCGGGTGGGAAAAGGCCTTTGTGTCCGTCCAGCAAGCGTGCAGCTCCAGGGGGTACTCCGCCAAGGGAGGAACAACAAAGGCGGCCTCGGCATCATGACGCCTAAAGAAGGCGCTATACGGAGCAGGCTGGGCCAGGGGAGCGTCCAGCTGCAAATGGCCGAGAGCCGTTTTAATAGCTGCAGACACCGGTTCCCCCACACCTCCCAGAGAGGCACCGGAGCCTGAACCCGAGGTCCGGGAGCCCAATTCCGGAAAGGCCTCATGAAAGAGGGTGCCTGACGCTGAAACAGACATAACATCATCCTCACCATGCGAGGACCCGCCCTATTCAGGAGGGGAAGACTCACTGCGGCCACCATCCGCCCTGAGAGATTGAAGGAGGGCCTTCATATGGGCCAGCTCCGTAGAAAGCTGGTCCACTCTAGTGGACAGTCCCGGTGGCCCGCGCCGCTTGGTTCTCCTCTCAGACGCCAAGGGCACATCCTCAGCAGACCGCTTTGTGGAGGCCGCACCAAGTCCAAGCAGCAACGGATCCTGCTGGACAGAGACCGCCCAGTCAACAGGCTGCTCTACCGATGACAGCCGGGCCAACCGCACCGCTCGGGGCAGAACACTGCAATTACAGCAGGCATGATCTGAAAGTGCCTCCCTGAGATGGGCAACACCAAGGCAGGGAGGGCGCATGTCATGACCGTCCTCCGGCTTTAGGGGAGCCGAACAGGACGCACAACAAAGATTGTCCATGACCCAGTGGACAGATGGGGTCGAACGGGCAGAAAAAACCACTGGATCCTTAAATCCACTGGATTCTGGGAAGTTCTGGATAATAGCTGCAGCCCCACACTGAAATTTAAACAATTGTTTCATGTTTTCTGCACATTATTTAATAAATCATGGAAGGAAGTTTGAAAAAGAAAGAAACTTTAACTAGACCAAACCAGTGGGAAAGAAACCAGACTTTACCATGAAGATCCTCAGTATGGATGTATGTTTAGAGTGGACAAGACTGTCAGAATATTTACCAAGGATCTCCGAAGTGGCAGGCGGCCACGAGCTAATTTTTTGGTAAAGCACTTTTTTTTTTTCGTAGCTTGATAAATTTCTCAAACCTTTGAATTTTATTTCTGCAGTTTTCACAGCCTCAAATAAACAAGACAACGTGCCCGTTTCGTAGAAACCGCGCCTGTGTTGTAATTTCGGAGTAACTGTGAAAACTCGCCCAGCCAGTGCCGGTGAGAAGCTCATTAAGAAGACGGCAGCTGTAGTGAGTGACGGTACCGTGGTGCAACACAAGAGGGCGCCATTTACCACCATTTACAAGCAGCCAAACACAGCAGGAACAACCTTAAAACAACTGAAGTAAGGTGGAAATTAACAAAGAGCTGTGTTAAAGTAGCATAAGAGTGGTTAAGTTTAAAGCCACAATAAATTGTCAAAAGGTTAGTTAATTTCTACAGGACTTCAAAGTGATGCATTGTTGTTTTGGAAAGAGTTGTGCATTTGTTTAAGATCAAACTAAGTGAGAAGTTTACAAAGTTCTTTAAGTTGAAGTACATCTTTATTAAGAGTCAAGCTCATTACAGCTAAAATATAAGGTAACAATAATCTCAATGTAACACTTTGAAATTTAAATATAGTGCATTGAGTGACAAGATGGCTGACAACGATCATTAAGAGCTCTATGATATATCATACACTCAAGTGGAAGAAAATGATATTGAGCAAGTTTCAGAACCATAGGCTCTTTGTATAAGTGAAAGGGTAAGAACATTAACCAAAAAGGGTAAAGAGCTTCAAGAGGAGAAACTTAAAAGCCTCCTACACAAATATGCTGTTGTTTTTGAAAAATGGAGATATGAAGCAAGGCTGAGCAAATTAATACTAAGAAAAGAAGCTTCAGAGAGTGAATTAAATGAGCTGATTAACAATGTAAATGTCATCAAGATGTACTAACCGTTTACGAACAAATACGGCAAATACAAACTCCTGATGCAGACGCAAGGCGCAGAGTAGATGCATGTACATCACTTTCCGCATTCATTGTCAAAAGAGCTGAAAAACAGCTACAGGGAGACTTTGCATAAGGCGATGAAGAGCAGTGGCTAGATGTTGGGTCTTGCCTTGGATCTGAAAGTACTACATCAACGTCAAAATCACAAAAGTCTAGAAGTAGTTCAGGTCAGTCATGCTCACAAACAACTAAAAGACGGGAAGCAGAGGCCGAGGCAGCTGCATCTCAAGAAATATTGCAGTAATGGAGGAGCAAGAAAAGGAAGCAGCTGAACTACAAAAATTGGAACATGAGAACTTTGAAAGGCAGCAAGCGATGGAAGAGCAATGCAGAAAGATTGAGCGCTTAGAAGAAGTTAAAAGGCTGAATGCTGCAAAAGCTCAAGTAAAGGTTTATGATGAAGCTGAAAGTATTTCAGAAAAACAGAGTTTGCTACACAGCATTAAAGCAGAAAGAGGAATCCAAGCAATTCCTGTTATGACACACATTTCTACAGTCATAGACCAAGTTCAGCAAAGTCATGGTGAACAATCCAAGGTCACCACAAGCCGAACCCTCAAAGCATCAAGTCCACCATTTATCCCTCAAACCACACAAATTCCCTCTGTTGAACAGTGAACCTACATTGTTCACTGGTGACCCTTTAAAGTTCAAAGACTGGCAGTTGTCATTTGAAACCCTGATCGAAAGGAAAAACATTCCAAAGAGTGAGAGACTCTATTATCTCAGAAAGTACCTCGGTGGACCCGCAAGGAGAGCGGTTGAAGGATTTCTCCTCGTGGGGACAGATGAAGCATATGACTCAGCTTGGAAAGTGTTGGAAGAGCGTTTTGGAGATCTATTCACCATCAGATAATGCTTTAGAGACAAGCTTTACACTTGCCCTAAAATAAGCTCCAAAGATGGAAGTGAGTTGAGAGAATTTGCTGACTTACTTAGGAATTGTGAAGCTGTGATGTTGTTATAAAGGCATTAGATGTTCTCAATGACTGTATGGAGATCCAGAAACTCTTGCTTAAACTTCCAGATTGGTTGACCACAAGATGGAACCGCACAGCTATGAAAATAAGAAGAGCTATTGATGGAGAGTATCCATCATTTCACATGTTTGCTGATTTTGTATCCATTAAAGTTGACTTTGCATGTGATCCCATTGCCTCAATGCAAGCCCTCAAAGGTTTGAATGAAGCAGACAAGGACGAAGCAGACACTAAAGAAGGAGACAAGCCAGCAATTGCAATCTCTAACAGAGTAACTCAAGAAGGCTCAAGCACATTGACATCATCTTCCATCTTCCCTTCATTGGCTCCCTGTTAAACCCAGAATAGAATTTAAAATTCTCCTCCTCACATATAAAGCCCTTAATGATTTAGCTCCATCATACATCAGAGATCTGATTGTTCCATATGTTCCTAACAGAGCACTTCGTTCTCAGACTGCAGGTTTACTGGTGGTTCCTAGAGTCTCTAGAAGTAGAATGGGAGGCAGATCCTTTAGTTATCATGCTCCTCTCCTGTGGAACCAGCTCCCAGTTTTAATCCGTGAGGCGGACACCCTGTCTACTTTTAAGGCTAGGCTTAAAACTTTCCTTTTTTGATAAAGCTTATAGTTAGAGTGGCTTAGGTTATCCTGAGCTATCTCTGTAGTTATGCTGCTATAGGCTTAGGCTGCTGGAGGACATAATGACCACTTTCACCCTCTTCGCTACTTTCTCACACTACTCCTCAATTTTGCATTATTTGCTGTTATTTCAGATTTTAACTTTGTTCTCTCTCTTTTCTCTTCCTAGAAGCTACACCTGGCCTGACTCTGTGTCTACCTGTAACACCTTTCTGGAGAGGGGAATCCTCCAAGCTTCTGCTGGCAACAACTTAATGCTCACCCTCTACCGATGATCCACATGGCCCTGTCTTTCAGTGTTTAACCCTTTCTCTCTCCTAGACATAGCTACTGACTGAGCTTTTACTGTAACTAACTCTATGTGCTCTCTTCAGACTCTAACCTTGAAAACTGGCTCAGAGTTTATCTGTTCCTTCTTTCTAGGTGAAACGACTAAAGGAGCTACATCCACTAACATTTACCTTTTTCCTTCCCATAGAAAGTACTCCTGGATCAGTGCTTCTTTGTTCTCTTTGTGTCTCTGCTCTGTTCTCTCTCACCCCCAGTCGGTCGTGGCAGATGGCCGCTCACACTGAGCCTGGTTCTGGTTCTGCTGGAGGTTTCTTCCTGTTAAAGGGAGTTTTTCCTCTCCACTGTCGCTACATGCATGCTCAGTATGAGGGATTGCTGCAAAGTCAACGCCAGTGACTGTCCACTGTCTCTACATGCTCATCCAGGAGGAGTGAATGCTGCAAGTCACTGACTGGATGCAATCTGCTGGGTTTCCTTAGATAGAAAAACTTTTTATCCAATTTGAATAAATAACTGAATCTGACTGCACTGTTCAATGATTAGGATTAATTGGAATGTATGAACCTGACTTTTGTGAAGTGCCTTGAGACGACATGTGTTGTGAATTGGCGCTTTATAAATAAACTGAATTGAATTGAATCATCTATACTACCTCTATGGGTTTTGTCAAAAAAATAGAGAAGTTTTAGTATATGCACTTCTTGACTTGCAGAGTGATACATCCTTCATCTTGGATGAAGTAGCCCAAGATCTTGACACGGTTAAAAGTAAAGTAAATCTACTCAAGTTATAGGGTATGAGTATGAAAAGAGGATCACATTGCCTCCAGTCTATACAAGAGAGTTTATCCCTGTTAACAGATCACATATCCCGACGTCTGAAACCGCCTTAAAGTGGCCTCATCTTGAAAGGCTGGCAGATAAGTTACCTCCAATGCTCGAATGCGAAGTTGGTCTACTTATCGGCTATAACTCTCAACAAGCCCTCCTACCAAAAGAAGTTCTTGCTGGAAAAGAGAACCAGCCTTACGCACAGTTAACAGATCTTGGCTGGAGCATAGTTGGTTGCTCGTTTCAAGTTCAAACTCATAATGATTCCATCGGGACAAGCCACAGAGTCATTGTTCGCGAAGTAACTCCTGTGTCACGACCAGCAGTTGAACTTAAGTAAGAAGTGCATTTTGTATGCAGAGCTCAAGTAGAGGAAATAAGTCCTACTGATGTGATAAAGGCTTTGGATTCCGATTTTTCTAAGCATGTAACAGATGATAATCCAGTCTCACAGGAAGACATTTTGTTCATGTCAAAGGTGACTAAAGGCATAAAACAAAAGAAAGATGGTCACTACAAACTCCCATTACCATTCAAAACAGACAATCCTAAACAACAAGCAATGCGCTGAACACCGATTGTCTTCATTGAACGCCGACTTAAAAGGGATGAGAAATAGTATAAAGATTATGTCAAGTTCATGAATGATATTAATACCCTTAGAGAAGCAGAAAAGGTTCCAGAACAGGAGCTAGACAAGGAAAAGGCATGGTACATCCCACAGCATGGGGTTTACCTGTTAAGATCTGTGCAACGGAGGAACCCCAGAATGCAGACGAGCCTGGGAGATGGTGCTGTGGCAGGCAAAGAAGCGGGCTTGCTTGCTGCAGCCCTCCCGCCAGCAAGCAAGGGAGTTCCCGCTCCCTTGCTTGCTGGCAGGAGCCGTGAGAGACTCCTCGCCGGCTGAAACACAGGAAGGTGCTCCACGCCGGCGTTTCTTGCGGCGGAAGGAGGACGTCGGCTTTGCTGCGCAGCCAAGGGAGCAGGCGGAGAACGGTGATGAAGAGGACCTGTCCCCGGACATGGAATCGCCAACCTGGACCCATCATAAGCCGACTGCGGTACTGACAGCCCTGCAGAACGGCGCAGAGTCTTCTCCGCCTCCCGAGACAGGAAGGTAAAAAGGCCATAGAGCTAGTCTGATGCTCATGCGCGAGGTCCATCCTTGGCGGAATCATTGTGTCTCTACTCATGTCTTGTTTTGTGGACCATCTATGCCTGTCAAGCCAGCCTGCTTCTGTTTTCTTCCTGCCTCTTCTAAGAGTGAGTTTTTGTTGATTAAATTTTTCACTTACCATCACGCTGCCTCCTCATCTGCATCCTGGGGTCCAGTATCTCGCAAAGTCGTAACATTACCACCTGCACAAACCTGAAAAAATACGTGTGCTTTTTGATTGTTCTGCACGCTTCCAGGGAACATCGCGCAATGATCATCTTTTGACTGGACCGGATCTTACCAACACATTGGTCGGAGTGCTATGCCGATTCAGAAAGGGCCTGTGATGTTAAAATTTAAATTGCCTTTGTGCTTCTGAAGTTATGACCAAGTCTGAAATGACAATAGCTTCATCCTCCTTTCCGCCCCCCTTTGGTTGGTCTTCCCAAGGCATTTACAAGCTGAAGGGGAAATGTGTCTGAACAAAAGCTGTTTTGTTTCTCTTCCTGTCCCTGGAACCCCTGCTGATCCAACATACGATTTGTTGCAGAGGAGCCGAGATGTCTGTGAAAGTTAGATTGATTTCTCCCCTCTGTTTGTCCTAGAGGGGGGGTGTCAGGACCAGACTGATATAAGGAGGGGTCAGCACTTGTCTCATCAGATTTGGTCTCTGCACTGCTCAGTAATACGTCTGATGCTTAAAGATCTGTCTCCCTTAAGGCTAAATTAATAAAGCTGATTGAATGGTTATCATCGTTCTCTTTCTTTAGAAAATACAATTTTTCTACAACAGGCCCCATCACCATAATGTGTAATGTGAAGAGAATGTTCCACCAATTTCACGTCGTTAAGGAACATTAAGACTATTTAAGATTTATTTGGTAGGACAAAGGCAGCTTGAACTCAGAGCCTTCAGTGTACAGGAAGAAAGTGCATCTTTTCAGAGCAGCTTCATCTCCCGCATGCTGTAATTTTGGACTCAAGCATATTGCATCACAAGGCAAAAACAAGTTCAGCAAAGAGACTGTGATGTTCATTCAAAGAGGCTTTGGAAGAGGTAGCTTCTAGGAAGAGAAAATAGAGAGAACAAGTAGTTAAAAACTAAAATAACAGCAAATAATGCATAGTTGGAGAGTAGTGTGAGAATGTAGCGAAGAGGGTGAAAGTGGTCATTATGTCCTCCAGCACCCTAAGCCTATAGCAGCATAACTACACAGATATTTTCAGTTCAGATTATTTAGTTAAACGGCGCTTATTTACAACAATGTCGTCTCAAGGCACCCCACCAAGGGTCCGGAATGGCGCGGGGCCGCCGGGGAGGCCAGACCAAACCACCGAGTGCCAGACCCGGCCACCCCAGAACGGGCCACGTGTAGGGGAACTAAGTAAAATAATAAACTCATAAAGTTAATCCATCTAGAGCCCACTGATGGCCATTGTTATACTAAAAATCACAAGGATTGGGATACCTCTCTCTGTCAGACTGATTATAGCCATTGGAAAAGAGAAGGGCTCATACAGGTAGCAGAAATGGAGGGTGTGTTGCACCTCAATCATCAAAGAATATAAAGGTGTTCAACAAAGAATCGACAAAGTAACAGATCTTGAAGTGAGAAAAACACAGAAGTGTTCATCATCAAGCTGGTGCCAATAGAAGTTTTTACTGAGGAAATACAGAAAATCAGATCTCAGAAGGAAAATTCTTTGCACAAGCATAACAGACTAAAGCAGCTAAATGCTTTCTTGGACAAGTCAGATGTTCTCAGGGTGGGAGGAAGTTTGTACCAATCAGCCTTACACCATCATGTCAGACACCCCGCAATTCTTCCCAAGGAGTCCCATGTGTCAGCCCTACTCGTTAAACACTACCGTGAACGTGTGCATCACCAAGGAAGAGGCATGACAATGAATGAGTTGCGTGCAAATGGCATATGGATCTTAGGATGTGGAAGCATGGTTTACTATTATGTTAAGTGTAGAAGATACAGAAAGGCTCCAACAGATGGCAGAGTTGCCAGAAGTGAGAACAAAAACAGCTTCCCCTCTTATCTATTGCGTTGTTGATTGTTTTGGTCTATTCATGGTAAGGGAAGGAAGAAAATAAGTCAAAAGATATGGATTGTTGTTCACATGCTTATGTTCGCGAGCTGTGCACATTGAAACACTTGATGACCTTTCAACAGATGCTTTCATGAATGCCCTTAGGGTCTTGATTGCCATAAGAGGACCAGTCCTAAAAATAAGATGTGATCAAGGGACAAACTCTATGGGCGCCAGAAGAGAGTTTTTGGAGTTAATGAAGGATATGGATCAAGAACCACAAAGAGCAATTGGTTACGAGTTTGTGATGAATGTTCCATCAGCTGGCCACATGGGAGGCATCTGGGAACGCCAAATTCGAACAGTACGAAGCATACTAACAGCAATGTTAGATAACTTCTCAGACTCGATACAACTAGTCTCAGAACACTCCTTTATGAGGCAATGGCCATCATTAATAGCAGACCCTTAAGTGTGGAGTATCTTAATGACCCATTGGGTCCAGAACCATTAACTCCCAATCACATATTAACAATAAAGTCTTCAGTTATTCTTCCACCTCCAGGATAGTTTTGCAGAAAGGATTTATACTTGAACAAAAGATGGAGAAGAGTGCAGTTTCTAGCGGATGAGTTTTGGCAAAGATGGAGGCGAGAATATATGTTAAATCTCCAGCAGAGACAAATATGGCAGAACGTTTCACAAAACCATGTTAATGACTTTGTGATCCTACAGGATGATAATGCTCCAAAATGTAAATGGAAGCTAGTAGTGTTTAGTGTTAAATACAGATAAAGTTATTATAGTGGGGGATTTTAACATTCATGTTGACACTGAAAGTGATAGCTTAAATATAGCCTTTAATGGTATCTTAGACTCAATTGGCTTTACTCAAAACATTAAAAAAACCTACCCACGTTTTCTTCATTCTCTGGACCTTGTGCTGACATATGGCATTGAGTGTACAGACATTACAATTTTTTCTCACAAAACCCGTGCTGTCTGACCTTTTTTAATAACCTTTGATTTAATTTAACAGAGTACTCCACACCTGAAAGAAAAATTTCATTATAGTAGATCATTATCAGACGATGCTGTAACAACCTTTTAAAAATCTGTTCCACTTTTAATTGCTCATTATCACAGAAAACCAGGGGGGCAATAATTTTTTTTTCTTCTCCCTTCACAAATTGATTCTCTTTTGAGGTTTACTTCATCATTGCGTGGTGCATTTAAAAATGCAGCCCCCCTTAAAAAGAAGGAAATTATTCATAGGAGGCAGGCTCCCCGGGTTTTAAATTCAGAGCTGCGTACTTTAAAGCACAATTTAAAAATTGGAGCGAAAAATGGCGCTCTACACCCTAGAGGGTCCTACTTAATCTGGAAAAATGCCACTTTTTTGTATAAAAAAAAAAAACCCTTCACCAAAAAGAACAGCTTATTTTTTCATCCTTAAAAGAAGAGAACAAGAATAATCCTAGGTTTCTCTTTTGACAGTTGCTAAACTTTTCACAGAGTCATAGCTCTGTTGAGCCATCCATTCCCTTTTGCTCTCAGCAGTCATGATTTTTTTGGGATTCTTTCCCAAAAAAAAATTGATTCTATTAAGAAGAAAATCTTTTACAATCTCCCCGAGATGATTACTTCATCCTCAACAAGTGAGACAACCTTGGAAAAAAAACTGTAGAACCTGATCTGTTTTGGACTGTTTTTGATCCCCGTGGAGCTTCCTGAGTTATCAGAAAAAATTGCTTCATCTAACCCTTTAACTTGTAGTTTGACCCAATCCCAACCCAAAAATTTTTTAAGGAAGTGTTTTCCCCCTGATTACCAGCCCCATTTTAGATATGATTAATCTATCCTTAGTAAATGGTTATGTACCACAAGCTTTTAAGGTAGCTGTAATTAAACCTTTGCTTAAGAACCTTCGCTTGATCGAGATGACTTAATAAATTACAGACCGATAATCCAATCTTCCGTTCTTATCTAAAATTCTTGAGAAAATAGTTGCTAATCAAAATGTGTGAGCATTTACACAGCAATGACCTGTTTGAAGAGTTTCAGTCAGGTTTCAGAGCTCATCATAGCACTGAAACAGCTCTGCTGAAAGTCACTAATGATATTCTTATTGCCCCAGATAATGGACTTGTGTCTGTACTGGTTCTGTTAGATCTCAGTGCTGCATTTGATACAGTCGATCATAATATTCTCTTAGAAAGGCTGGAATATGCTGTAGGGATCAGGGGAACAGCACTAGGCTGGTTTAAATCTTATTTGTCTGACAGATTCCAGTTTGTTCATGTAAATGATAAATCTTTTAAACTCCAGGGTTAATTGTGGAGTACCACCCGGGTTCAGTACTTGGGCCCAGTTCTCTTTACTATATATATGCTTTCCCAATAGGTTAAAATTATCAGGCAGCATAAATAAATTTTCACTGTTACGCTGATGACACTCAGCTTTACTTATCCATAAATCCTGATGAGCCCAACCAGTTTAGATAGACTACAAGCATGTCTTGAAGACATAAAAAATTGGATGACTTTAAATTTTTGCTTCTAAATTCAGACAAGACAGAAGTTGTCGTCTTTGGACCGGAGTTTTAAAAAGAAACTGCTTAGTCAATCACTTAACCTGGATGGCATTAAATTGACCTCCGGTAATAAAGTAAAAAACCTTGGTGTTATTTTTGACCAGGACATGTCATTTAAATCCCATATTAAACAGGTTTCCAGGATTTCCTTCTTTTTATCTCCGGAAACATTGCCAAAATTAGAAATATCCTGTCCAGGATTGATGCTGAAAAACTAGTCCATGCATTTGTTTACTTTAAGGCTGGACTATTGTAATTCTTTACTATCAGGATGTCCACAAAATGCAGTTAAAACCCTTTCAGCTGATTCAAAATGCTGCAGCAAGAGTTCTGATGAAAAAAAAAAGAGAGATCATTTTCCCCTACTTTAGCTTCCCTTCATTGGCTCCCGGTTAAATCCAGAATAGAATTTTAAAAAATTCTCCTCCTCACATTAAAAGCCCTGATTTTAGCTCCCAATACATCAGAGATCTGATTGTTCCATATGTTCCTAACAGAGCACTTCGTTCTCAGACTGCAGGTTTACTGGTGGTTTCCTAGAGTCTCTAGAAGTAAAAATGGGAGGCAGATCCTTTAGTTATCAGGCTCCTCTCTTGTGAAACCAGCTCCCAGTTTTTAGTCCGTGAGGCGGACCCCCTGTCTACTTTTAAGGCTAGGCTTAAAACTTTCCTTTTTGATAAAGCTTATAGTTAGAGTGGCTTAGGTTATCCTGAGCTATCTCTGTAGTTATGCTGCTATAGGCTTAGGCTGCTGGAGGACATAATGGCCACTTTCACCCTCTTCGCTACTTTCTCACACTACTCTTCAATTTTGTATTATTTGCTGTTATTTCAGCTTTTAACTTTGTTCTCTCTCTTCTCTCTTCCTAGAAGCTACACCTGGCCTGACTCTGTGTCTACCTGTGACAACTGTCTGGAGAGGGGCATCATCCGAGCTTCTGCTGGCAACAACTTAATGCTCACCCTCTACCGATGATCCACATGGCCCTGTCTTTCAGTGTTTAGCCCTTTCTCTCTCCTAGACATAGCTACTGACGGAGCTTTTACTGTAACTAACTCTATGTGCTCTCTTTCAGACTCTAACCTTGAAAACTGGCTCAGAGTTTATCTGTTCTTTCTTTCTAGGTGAAACGACTAAAGGAGCTACATCCATTAACATTTAACTTTTCCTTCCCATAGAAAGTACTCCTGGATCAGTGCTTCTTTGTTCTCTTTGTGTCTCTGCTCTGTTCTCTCTCACCCCCAGTCGGTCGTGGCAGATGGCCGCTCACGCTGAGCCTGGTTCTGGTTCTGCTGGAGGTTTCTTCCTGTTAAAAGGGAGTTTTTCCTCTCCACTGTCGCTACATGCATGCTCAGTATGAGGGATTGCTGCAAAGTCAACGCCAGTGACTGTCCACTGTCTCTACATGCTCATCCAGGAGGAGTGAATGCTGCAAGTCACTGACTGGATGCAATCTGCTGGGTTTCCTTAGATAGAAAAACTTTTTATCCAATTTGAATAAATAACAGAATCTGTCTACACTGTTCAATGATTTGGATTAATTGTAATGCATGTACCTGACTTTTGTGAAGTGCCTTGAGACGACATGTGTTGTGAATTGGCGCTATATAAATAAACTGAATTGAATTGAAATTGAATTGAATAGTAGTCAAGACTCTAGAGAGCCCAGACGGCAAGGTTCGAAAGGCGAAACTGTAGACCAGCGAAACTACATTTGACAAAGGGAAACCACTGACTAGGTTGATATATCTAGAAAGACCTATTCACAAAGTTTGACTTTACTTGAGACAAACACACATAGTAAAACAGGCTCTAATCTTGACACTCATTAGAAAATCACATTGAGAATGTTGGGACCACAGCCATGGATTTCAACATTAAACTCCGGTACAAACTTTTCTAGAACTTTAAAAATAAATAGCATTTAACTGACTTCCAGCACAACTTCGGAAGGGAAAGGGGGGTAAAAGCGGACTTCCCATGATGCCCCTGTCCACATAAAACCCCCACGTCTCCCACAAGTCTTTCTCTACCCCCCGGATTCCGCTGCAAGACTGGCCGGAGAGACAGCGCGCTAATGTCTCTTTGCTGGCAAACAGACAAACTCTTCAACTGGATCCCAGGGTGTCATAAGATCACGCGATCATATGCACAAATTAAGTACGAGTGAACCACTGTTTGTGTACCCGGTATTCATTCTTAAAAAGGGGAAATTAAGGTATAAGCATTGCTTTACTTTCTCTCTGAGGCTCGCATAAGCTAACTGTGTTCCAGAGAATCCCCTGCTTGGTAGTTTAGTAAGAAGCAATTGGTGATTTTGGTGGGAGTGTAAGTGTCACTGAAATGATTTCTGGATTGAAGAAAATATTTGTTTTCAGAGGTTAAAATATTTTGGTTTTATTTTGTTGGGGCTCACATGAAAATGTTTTGTCTTATGTATAATATACATTTATTATGTCACAAAACCATTTTTTGTCGTCGCGAGACTTGTGTGTGAGCATAAAGGCTGTGAGCCTCCTACGTAAGCAGGGAGCACATGAAAGCCTTGTTCTGAGTGATCTGCAGCTGCCTGGTCAGCTTGCTTGCTGTAAAAAGTATTTTGTAATTATTGTGCCGAAATAATTTGTAAATTTGTTATCTATGGTGTTCTAATTATTTATGTGTTTAGAGTGCACAAGACTGTCAGAATATTTACCAAGGATCTCCGAAGTGGCAGGCGGCCACGAGCTAATTTTTTGGTAAAGCACTTGTTTTTTTGTAGCTTGATAAAGTTCTAAAACCTTTGAATATTATTTCTGTAGTTTTCAAGGCGTCAAATAAACAAGACAAAGCACCCGTTTCGAAGAAGCCGTACCTGTGTTGTCATTTCGGAGTAACACTAACAATGCCTCCACCTTCCAGTCCAGATCATCCACCCTCTCTGTAGATGTTACTGAGAGATGCAACAGCAGCACCGGGAGCTCGTAGCCTCGTCCAGAGGAGGAGAACGGGAGCACCAAGTGTCCTCTCCAGGACTGAAGTCTTAGAGAGTTTCTGGGATTCTTCCTGCGTTCCTCACCGCTGCCCATGTTGGCTCAACATTATTAAATAATGCTGCTGGGAATGGGAGTGGGAATTTCCTGAATTATCAGCTCTAAATCCACTGAATTCTGGGAAGTTCTGGATAATAGCTGCAGCCCCACACTGAAATCAAACTCATTGTTTCATGTTTTCTGCTCATTATTTAATAAATCATGGGAGGAAGTTTGAAAAAGAAAGAAACTTTAACTAGACCAAACCAGTGGAGAAGAAACCAGACTTTACCATGAAGATCCTCAGTGTGGATCAGTATAATATCAGCCATATGTCTGCAGTTTAGTGTCAACACAACTTTCACATCAGAAATATCAGAACTAAACTAAAACATGGTGTCTTACCTCAATATCTGTAGTTTGCAGAGAGGAGATTGTAGAAAACCACAGAGCTCCTTCACTCCAGAATCTTTCAGGTTGTTGTCTCTAAGGTCCAGTTCTGTCAGATGGGACGGGTTGGACTTCAGAGCTGAGACCAGAGAAGCACAGCTGATCTCTGACAAACTGCAGTTCCTCAATCTGAATAAAGAATAAAACATGTGAGCTGAAGCCAACAGGATGAAGGTTAAAACAGCTGAAACACAGAGAACCAGAACCTGGTACTGAGACATGTTGTGTTTGAGTATTTTAGTCAGTAAAATCATTCCAGAGCTTCTAAAAGTGTTGAAGCATCAATCAGCGATTGTATACAGGGGTTGGACAATGAAACTGAAACACCTGTCATTTTAGTGTGGGAGGTTTCATGGCTAAATTGGACCAGCCTGGTAGCCAGTCTTCATTGATTGTACATTGCACCAGTAAGAGCAGAGTGTGAAGGTTCAATTAGCAGGTAGAGCACAGTTTTTGCTCAAAATATTGAAATGTACACAACATTATGGGTGACATACCAGAGTTCAAAAGAGGACAAATTTGTTGGTGCACGTCTTGCTGGCGCATCTGTGACCAAGACAGCAAGTCTTTGTGATGTATCAAGAGCCACGGTATCCAGGGTGTCAGCATACCACAACAGAAGGACGAACCACATCCACAGGATTAACTGTGGACGCAAGAGGAAGCTGTCTGAAAGGGATGTTCGGTGCTAACCCGGATTGTATCCAAAAAAACATAAAACCATGGCTGCCCAAATCACGGCAGAATTAAATGTGCACCTCAACTCTCCTGTTTTCCACCAGAACTGTCCGTCGGGAGCTCCACAGGTCAATATACACGGCCGGGCTGCTATAGCCAAACCTTTGGTCACTCATGCCAATGCCAAACGTCGGTTTCAATGGTGCAAGGAGCGCAAATCTTGGGCTGTGGACAATGTGAAACATGTATTGTTCTCTGATGAGTCCACCTTTACTGTTTTCCCCACATCCAGGAGAGTTACGGTGTGGAGAAGCCCCAAAGAAGCGTACCACCCAGACTGTTGCATGCCCAGAGTGAAGCATGGGGGCGGATCAGTGATGGTTTGGGCTGCCATATCATGGCATTCCCATGGCCCAATACTTGTGCTAGATGGCGCGTCACTGCCAAGGACTACCCAGCCATTCTTGAGGACCATGTGCATCCAATGGTTCAAACATTGTATCCTGAAGGCGGTGCCGTGTATCAGGATGACAATGCACCAATACACACAGCAAGACTGGTGAAAGATTGGTTTGATGAACATGAAAGTGAAGTTGAACATCTCCCATGGCCTGCACAGTCACCAGATCTAAATATTATTGAGCTACTTTGGGGTGTTTTGGAGGAGCGAGTCAGGAAACGTTTTCCTCCACCAGTATCACGTAGTGACCTGGCCACTATCCTGCAAGAAGAATGGCTTAAAATCCCTCTGACAACTGTGCAGGACTTGTATATGTCATTCCCAAGACGAATTGACGCTGTATTGGCCGCAAAAGGAGGCCCTACACCATTCTATTAAATTATTGTGGTCTAAAACCAGGTGTTTCAGTTTCATTGTCCAACCCCTGTATTTGTTACGGTCAGACAGATTCCAGGAGCTGAAATTCACTTTTCTAGATTGGGTTGAATCCCCTCTGACCTGCTTCACATGAGGGGGATTTATACACACTGGGGGTCCAAATGCTGTCCTGTTCTGACCTTAGATCAGGGGGTCCAACTCAGTTACACAGAGGGACACAATGAAACACTGGCTCCAAGTCCAGGAACAAACTCAGGAAAATATTTACTAGAATAGAAGATATGAACTTTGTTTTCAGCTGAATTCTATCAAATTATTCACAGAAATATGAACTGAACTGTTTTAAAGTCATCCTGGAGAAAATGTAGAAAAACTGATCTGATGAAGGTTTAAAGAGATGAAAAACATTCAAATAAATGAACCATCAGTATTTTTCATGTCTTCTATCTTCCTCTTTATCAGCAGTTTTTCTTCTTATTTCTAATAAAACCATTTGACCACAGGCCATTAAAACAAGGGAAACATTCTCTGGATGAAAACCCAAACATACAGCTACTAACATTGGAGCTGATGGGCAGGGACACTAAAGCCTAACAATGCCTCCACCTTCCAGTCCAGATCATCCACCCTCTCTGTAGATGTTACTGAGAGATGCAACAGCAGCACCGGGAGCTCGTAGCCTCGTCCAGAGGAGGAGAACGGGAGCACCAAGTGTCCTCTCCAGGACTGAAGTCTTAGAGAGTTTCTGGGATTCTTCCTGCGTTCCTCACCGCTGCCCATGTTGGCTCAACATTATTAAATAATGCTGCTGGGAATGGGAGTGGGAATTTCCTGCATTATCAGCTCTAAATCCACTGAATTCTGGGAAGTTCTGGATAATAGCTGCAGCCCCACACTGAAATTCAACTCATTGTTTCATGTTTTCTGCTCATTATTCTCAGCATCGGCCATTTTGGACTTTGTTTTGGTTTTGTGTTACTTTTTCAGTTAGATGTTTCTATTTCTTTGAGTTTAGCAGTTATGTTTGTTCATTCCTTCTGTTTCCTGATGTTAGTTTTGTTCTCTCTCCTGCCTCCTAGTTTTAGTAGTTCTTTCTCCCCTCGCCCATAGTTCCCTTGGTGGTTGCTTTCTCATTTATTTATTACTTAGAATGGTTTTCTCCTCTGGTTATTATCATTATTACTATTATTATTAGTACAGTTCTCTTTGCTTCTTTGGGTTTTGTAGTTTAGTTTCTCGCTTATTGTTTCTGAGCTTGTTTACTGTTAGGTTATTTGTTCAGTAATTTACACAAGAGTTGGTTTAAACACCATGGGCTCTTTTTCTCCTTTCTGCCTCTTTCTTCACTCTATTCTTTTTGCGTCTTTCCCCCCTGTTTCCTTTTTCTCTTTCTTTTCTTTTTCTTCTCTCTCTTTTCTGCTTTTCTCTTCTTTCTGGCTTGTTCTCTTTCTTGTGTCCTTTAACAGAGTGTTGATCATTTTTACTGTGTCATATTTTTTCAGCATCTTCTGCTTCGTTCATTCAGCATTTACATTTTCTGCTTCTTTTTCACCTTTCTGCCTCTTTCGGTTTCATGTGTTCTTCAGATAATTGTTGGTCATTGTTACTTTTTTAAATTTTTTCACCATCTTCTACTTTGTTCATTCTGCAGAATCCATTCTCACGTGCTGTTTCACAGCAAGAGTTGGTTTAAACATCATGGGATCATGATCATTAGAATTATTTATGTTTAGTTGTTTAAATATAAAGTCCTGTTTAAATCCAAAACAGTTTGTGTGAAAAGTTCAGTCAGGAGCAATCCATGTTTTTAGCTCTGGATCAGCCTCCCATTCCTTTCTGGATATTTCTTTGTATTTTCCTCTTCAGCCTGATGCTGCTTTTCAACATCAAGTCAAACCCCAACAGCAAAATGTTTCAGAGTAATGGGTTCACTTAAACACATCTTCCCTGGCAAAAACCTGTAAAATGAGAATGGAAAGATGTATTTCTGGTTCTGAAGGTAAGAAAGAATCTAATTGGACAAGTGGTACCACAAAAACTCTAATATCATGTTCTCTGAAGACTCTGCTTAGAAAGGCCTTCTTCCAGAAACTGTGGAGCTATTTCCCACCACAGAACCAGATTTTGAAGCATGATTTTCCTTTAATCCAAAACAGATCTGTGTTGTTTTATTATAATGTCTGAAGCTCCTTATGAACTCTGGGTAAAAAGAAATATGACGTGGGGCTAATTTAGAGCTGTGAACCAGTGATTGAAACTCTTAAACTTTAAAAAAGGTAAAAAAATATTTAAAGGTTTTAATTTTTTTTTTTAAACTCTGCAGAAAGCTGGCATCAGTGTTTAAACCAGTGGTCCTCAACCCTTTGTTTCCCCCTGGACACCCTTGAGGCCCGTGAGCCAAAAGATTGTGGGTCAATGAAAAATTTTTAAAAAAATCAATAAAGGTTAAAGGTATGCCATTTAAAAGGGGAACAAAGTACATTCAACTTGGATGGAGTTTAAAAAGGTTCAAAAAAAGGTTTCATTTTTGGGGACTAAAAAAATAATTAAATCCTTTTCACTCCTAGGAGTTTTCCAAACAAATTTCAAAATTAGTACAAAAGATAGTTTTTAATTTTAGCACACATAAAAATTAATTTCAAATATTTTTTCCAAATAATGGGACATTTTCTAGCATTTTTGAATTATAACAAGGGGGTCCTGAGAAAAAATTTTTTTCCCCCAAAACCTTTCAAAACTTTAATAACCCCCTGATTTAAAAAAAATTATGTCCATTTTATTGTTTTTGAAGTGCCTTAAAAAAAAATAAAATCTAGTTGGGGATTAAACTTAATTTTGGTTTCATTTTTTCTGTTTTAAGTTTTAACACTGCGGGTTTTAGTGTTTTTTTTTCTTTTCTGGGTATAACCCCCTAAAATTAAAATGTTTGGGGGCATAAAAAAAATTGTCTGCATTTAACCTGAGCAGAGAAAATTCTGAAATACAGCTGTGATCAAATTAATCTTAACTAAAAAAGAAAAATTTAACAGCAACTCTGCTGTCATTACAATGTTTAAAAGTATGAAGAATTAGCAAAGTTTTTTTTCAGCAGCAAAACATCTGGGAATTCATATAAGAGAAACTGCTGCTTTTGCTTCTAAATAATTTGAGATCTTTTTTTAAATTTTGGGGTGAACTTATCTTTTTAAACAGGATCCTGATGATTTATCAATCAAAGCATCTGGAGATATGCTAAGAAAACATTTTTAAAAAGAGTTTGTTAAAAATTTTTTTAAAAATTACCCCTGAACCCCTTCATTAAGTCACTGAGTAGATTTGACGTCATTAAAACATTTTTTAAAATTTGATATTTAAAAATTTGATCAGGAAAAAACACATTTTGTCCCCACTGTGTCTCTGTCTGTGATTTTTGGTTTTTTGTTTCATTAAATGAATGAGTGTTTTTTTAATATGTTGCTATAATAATTCATTTTTGAAAAATATTTTCTAACCCAGACTGATTAAAAACCCTTCAGGTTTTGGGGAAATTTCCTTAACTCCTAAGAAGCAGCGTGTTTTTATTGTAAGTTGATGTTAACAGTTCTGCAGTCTAATGTCCACTAAGATGGTTTGGAAGGGGGACAGAACCGTGGGGACCCCCCACAGCCCACCTACAGGACAGCCTATCAGAGGTGGGTTCCGCCTGGCTCCGCCCACCTACCAGGTTTGAACACACCTTAACTTTTTTCCATGGAAAAAGCTCACCCCTCCCCCCTTCCTGAGTTTTAAACCCCTGTTTGAAAGAAAAGTGAGATAATAAAGGAGGCTTGTTGTGATAACTGGTTTTAAAATCATGTTTTTTTTAAAATGAGCTGAGTAAGAAAAAAGCATGAAAATTTAGATTTATGTGTTTTTTTATAATTAAAAAAGTTAATGAAAAAAAGTTTTAAAAATTCTTCAAAATAAATTTTTTTGCTTGGCAGAATCATTGGGGATTTAATGGCTGAAAACTTTAAACCCTTTGGTGCCCCAATAAATTAAACTAGCTGAAAGTTCAAGATATGCCAAAAAAAAAGGAAAAATATTTGATAACAAACCTGAGTCATAAAACCCTGTACTATAATTAATGATTAAGGGGTTTAATTGGTAGGATTTATGCATTAAACCTGCATGATTTAAATTTACTCATCTTAAACCAAGAAAAAATCAAGATGATGTGACTCATTTATAATTGAAACATTAAAAAGAAATTTCATAACATTTAATGTTTTTTTTTTTTTAAAAACTGAGGTGACTGCAAAAAGAAACCAAACCAGGTTGTTTTTTTCCCAACATTTATTTTTGGTAAATTCACAAGGGGGTGAACCCCCTGAGACCAATTTTTAATTAAATTTTAAATTTATTTAAAAACTGATGATTAAATTAATTCAATCTTAATGAATAATTCTAAATATGTAAATGGTTTTTAAAACATAGAGCTAACAAAAACTATAAATATTTTTAAAATACATCAATTCTATGTGGAGTTTTCTAACTAGGTTAAAATTATTTTGTATGACTTCAAATGAAATTTAAAGGAAAATGCCACATTACCTACACAAACTGAAGCTAACGCTATTATAAAAATAAACAGTCTAATAGGGGGGAAAAATTGGGCCTTTTATTAATTAATGCCAAAAATGAAAACCTTTGAGGAGCAATCTATTAGCAAGAAGGAAAAATAGATTTTTTTAATTTCTTTATATTTAAAAGGGGTCTTGGTTGCTAAACATTTTTTTCAATCATTTTGCTAAAAATTGACTAATGGGTTTTAACCCTAAAAAAAGGGGGAATTTTCAGCCTTTTTTAAAAAAATTTAAAATGAAACACTGGGTTACAAAAGGTTTTTTAGCACATATGGGAGCAGTACTGTAACTATGGGGAAGGGTTTGCTCATATCTCCCGTGAGGACTTAGTGACATTGTGAGGGGAAGTTTACTTTGTGTTTTTGTCTATAAAAATGGTGCCCCCGCTCCCCCAAGGGGCCTCATCCTAGAAACCTGTCTGAATGTAGGGTTTAATTCCTCTAAATTTTGTCAAAAGAAATTTAAATTTCCTTTTCTGGATATTTTGATGAAGATCCGTATTTAAATTTTTAAAGTATTTTCGCTTAATGGAAAAAGTAAAAATAAAAAAACAAGTATTTTAACCTTTAAGTAAAAGAACCAACTGTTGGGAAAATAAAAAAGGAGTTCCCGAGTGCAAGCAGATCTAAAGTTTGACATCGCCAAGGGATACAGTGGGGAAAAAAATGCAGACTCAGAATGGATCAGTCTTACTTATCAAAGTAAATATCCCTTTTGAAGATTTTTTAAGCTTTAATATGATGCAAACTTGAGTTTTTAAGCACCTGGGAAAATAATGAAAACCACATGCATTTGAATTTCATGCAAAATTAGGGTAGGGAAAAAGTTTCATTTTTTTTTTTGGTGCAAAAGAAAAAACAGAATAGGTTTTATTTAATTTCCCAGAACTGGTTTTGAAAGGGGCCACTGAAAACAGCTATTACTGTAGGAAAGGTTTTGTCTGCAACCGTATTACGAGCCTTTCTTCCCAGGTGGAGCTGTCCCGCCTTTAGCAGGATGCAGTCAGATTTACACCCAACTGCAGCAAGGGTTATTGGAAAAACCAGCCAAGGGAAAGGGGACATCGAAGGTCCAAAAAACGCAAACAGAGTCCATTCCAAGGTGCTGGCTGGTTGGCTCCAACAGTGGGGCTGCTTTTCCGCAGACGGCTTCCTAATCCACCAGATGACTCCACTCCTGAGGGTCGTTGGCCCAAAACCCAAAGGGGCCTAGAGCACTAGGCCGTCCCAAACCATCACAGGATGTAAAGAAAAGGGAGATCACCCCATGAAGGACAGCGGGGGGGGGCCCAAAAACCACAAAAAGCCAAAGAACTGTAAGCTGATCACTGGAGTGTGATTGAAGAGGTGGGTGAAGAAAACTGTTTTTTTACAATGGGCAAAAAATCCCTTTGGGGAGGGCAACGTTTTCTTTTAAAAAAAGATCACCGGATGAGGAAACAAATTTTTTTTTATCTACCTCAAGTCTCCCAAATTGAAGATGTACAGAAGATGGGACTTTTTTATGTTTGTTTCTGTTTTTCATCATTGTTATGTTATGTTGGGTTTATTTTTTCCATGTTTTTTTTTTCAAAGCTTATCAGGTCTGGGCAGAGCTGTCTCCACATCAAACAAAAAGAGACAGGTAACCGTAAGGTAACCCTAAGAATACCACAGTGGCAGCAAGGATTGACCTCTGTTCCTGTTCCTGCCCCGAGTGGAGGAGTTCTAAAGTATCTCGGGGTTGTTCACGAGTGAGGGAAGAAGGGGGCGGGAGATCGACAGATGGATCGGTGTCGGCTGCTGCGGTAATGGGGGCACTGTGCCGGTCCCCTTGTGGGGAAGAAAGAGCTGAGCCGAAAAAACGAAGCTCTCTATTTACCGGTCGGTTTTAACCCCCCCCCCCCCCCCCTCCTACCCTCACCTAATTGGCCAGGGGAAATTGGGGCATGAGCCCCCCGAAAAACGAGATCCACCCAGATAAAAAGGGGGCTGGGGAAATGAGCTTCCTCCCGTAGGGTGGGCCGCGGCTCCCTTATTTATAGGGTGAGGGGCTCGGCCATCCCCGGGGGGGGGCTCCCCGGGGGTAGAGGCCGCTGCTCCCCAACATCGGAGGGAGCCCGTTTTGGGGGGCCGGGCATCTATATAAACAGACCCCTTCCTCGGAGGTTTTTCCAGGCACGTCCCACCGGGGGGGAGCCCAGGGGCTAATGTCTTCTGGGCTGGCCTGGGAACGCCTTGGGCTCCCCCCGGAGGAGCTGGAGGAGGTGTCTGGGGAGAGGGACATCTGGGTGTCTCTGCTTAGTCTGCTGCCCCCGGGACCTGGTCCCGGATAAGCGGAAGACGACGAGTACGAGTACGAGCATTTTTTTCCTAAGTAATTTTTTTTATCATTTGTTCTTTTTAATACGACATTTTACGATTTCCTCTTAGCTTCATATTGGCGATTAATGAAAGAGCCCATCCTACAGCACAGTTTAAGAAAACGTGTTAGTTTACACCAGCCATATGTCTTCTCTAAGCACAAACTTGAAACCTGATATACAGGGGTTGGACAATGAAACTGAAACACCTGTCATTTTAGTGTGGGAGTTTTCATGGCTAAATTGGACCAGCCTGGTAGCCAGTCTTCATTGATTGCACATTGCACCAGTAAGAGCAGAGTGTGAAGGTTCAATTAGCAGGGTAAGAGCACAGTTTTGCTCAAAATATTGAAATGCACACAACATTATGGGTGACATACCAGAGTTCAAAAGAGGACAAATTGTTGGTGCACGTCTTGCTGGCGCATCTGTGACCAAGACAGCAAGTCTTTGTGATGTATCAAGAGCCACGGTATCCAGGGTAATGTCAGCATACCACCAAGAAGGACGAACCACATCCAACAGGATTAACTGTGGACGCAAGAGGAAGCTGTCTGAAAGGGATGGACCATGTGCATCCAATGGTTCAAACATTGTATCCTGAAGGTGGTGCCGTGTATCAGGATGACAATGCACCAATACACACAGCAAGACTGGTGAAAGATTGGTTTGATGAACATGAAAGTGAAGTTGAACATCTCCCATGGCCTGCACAGTCACCAGATCTAAATATTATTGAGCCACTTTGGGGTGTTTTGGAGGAGCGAGTCAGGAAACGTTTTCCTCCACCAGTATCACGTAGTGACCTGGCCACTATCCTGCAAGAAGAATGGCTTAAAATCCCTCTGACCACTGTGCAGGACTTGTATATGTCATTCCCAAGACGAATTGACGCTGTATTGGCCACAAAAGGAGGCCCTACACCATACTAATAAATTATTGTGGTCTAAAACCAGGTGTTTCAGTTTCATTGTCCAACCCCTGTATCTGATAAATGAAACTTTATATTTGTATTCATCTAAAGTTGTTTTAACATTATTTTAATGTCATATTAACAGCCAACTTAAAATAAAAAAAATTACTTTTGTACTTCAATTTTTGTCACCAAATTTACTGCAAAGTATGTCAGAAGCTGAGAAAATTATCCTCTGTGTGTGTATATTCAAATTCTAGAGAATCAGGTCCATGTTTTATCTATTCTGGAACTACAGCAGGTTAACTGGAAGGTTTAGCAAAGAAAGGTGGACACATAGAAAATAAGCAGAAAACAGAAAATATTTACAGATCAGATAAAAATGAATTGGAATGTATGTACCTGACTTTTGTGAAGTGGCTTGAGACAACATGTGTTGTGAATTGGCGCTATAGAAATAAACTGAATTGAATTGAATTGAATTGAATTGAATTGAATTGAATTGAATTGAATTGAATTGGATTGAATTGAATTGGATTGAATAAAAATCAGTTTGGTCAGTCTGTCAGTCATTTTTCTCAAATGAGATCGATTTATGAAGTTCTTCCTATGATTCTGGTCCTACACGCCTCAGTTGGTTCCAGCCACCTCCAGCCTTGCATGACCCATCCTGACTCGTACTTTGACCTGCAGTGTTGCTATTTGTAAATTGTGCTGATTTTTAATGTGTTCTACAGGGTATTCCAAGAGTTTTACTTCATAAATATGTCTCAAATCTGACCCCATTAGTTTAACATTTTACGAAATTTGTGTTTCTGAACATAGATAAAAAAAGGTGTGAAAATGTTTTTTGTATTTAAAGTTATATATTTTTCCATGCTGTCACAATCTTCTGATGCACTTTACTTTTTAAGCATGTAATATGCTTTCATTTGCAAAAGGCAACAGACTGAATGGTGTAAATGATGTTGTTTATGAAAAAATGTTGTTAATAATCCTTGATAATTAATGCACCTCATGGTGGAATGTACTTTCACAAAAGCCTAGCTGTTACATTTCAAATGAGGCCACTGTGTTTTTGTAAAAGTTACACAATAAATATCCAGGTTCTTAGACTTGGATTTCTCCAGGAGGTAAAAACACACTTTTCTCTAGTAAATAAAATTGGATGTGCAATAGATCGGTAACAAGAAGAACTGCTTAGAGCAGCTTATTCAACTACACAACTGAAAATTACTGTTATTAGATTTACCTTACTGATGCTCTGCTGTACATTAAAATTATTTTTACTGTAAATTAAAATACTGGAGCCACTGAATATTATTTGCCAGTTGCTCATTAAAGCTAAACAACACAAGCAAACTCACCTCAGACTCTCTAGTCTACAGTTAGAACTTGCGACTCCAGCACAGAGATGCTTCACTCCAAAATCCTTCAGGTCATAATTCTTACTCAGATCCAGCTGAGCCAGATGGGAGGGGTTGGATTTCAGAGCTGCAGCCACAACTTCACAGTGAGTCTCTGAGAGTCGACAGTCAGCAAATCTGATATGAACAGACACAAATAAAAAGTGCAACAAACAAAAAGTGATCCAGCAGAACAAGGCAGAAGATCCGAATTAGAAAAAGAAGAATAAATATCTAGACAAAAAATTGTCATTATCCAATAAACATAATTTCTCACTTGATTTTATTGTTTAACGCCAAAAAATGTTTATGTTTCTTAGACATGAAAAATAACCTTTTAGCATGTCAAAGTAACTTTTTGGTCCAAAATCATATAAAGTATTTTTTGAACTTACAAAGCCATTTTGCAGTTTCTCACAGCTGGTATTAGTCTCAGGTAACCACCTGCTGTTGTCTTGTACTGGCTTAGATCAAATGTATCCAGAACCTCCTCTGAGATCTGCAGCATGTAAGCTAGAGCTGAGCAGTGAATCTCTGACAGTTTCTTCTCTGATCTGCTCTCTGACTTCAGGAACCCTTGGACCTCCTGATAAACTGAAAGGTCCTTCATTTCCATCAGACAGTGGAAAATGTTGATGCTTCTATCTGGAGAAACTCTATCATTATTCATGTATTTTAGATTGTTGATAATTCTCTGGATGGTTTCTAGACTGTTCTCCATCTGACCCAGCAGGCCTCCTAAGAGTCTCTGGTTGGACTCCACAGAGAGGCCATGAAGGAAGCGGACAAACAGTTTCCAGGTGACCATTTTTACTGCTGAGGGATTTCTCCATGATTCTCTCCATGAAGCCCTCCAGAGATGTTTCACTGTAATATCCCAGGAAGTTCTTCATCACCTCCGTGTTCCTGTTGGTGAAGCAGTGGAACATGTAGACTGCAGCCAGAAACTCCTGGATGCTCAGATGAACAAAGCAGTAGACTGGTTTCTGGAAGATCAAACTCTCTCTTCTGAAGATCTCTGTACAAACTCCTGAGAACACCGAGGCCTCTGGGACATCTAGACCACACTGCTCCAGGTCTTCTTGGTAGAACATGATGTTTCCTTTCTCCAGATGTTCAAACGCCAGCCTCCCCAGCTTCAGAAGAACTTCCCTGTCAGCTTTCATCAGCTCCTGTGGACTCCTCTCATGTCCTTCATGGTACTTGTTCCTCTTCCTCCTTGTCTGGACCAGCAGGAAGTGTGAGTACATGTCAGTCATGGTCTTGGGCAGCTCTCCTCTCTGCTCTGTGGTCAACATGTTCTCCAGAACTGTAGCAGTGATCCAGCAGAAGACTGGGATTCCACACATGATGTGGAGGCTCCTGGAGGTCTTGATGTGGGAGATGATTCTGCTGGACAGCTCTTCATCACTGAACCTCCTCCTGAAGTACTCCTCCTTCTGAGCATCGGTGAAGCCTCGTACTTCTGTTACCCTGGCAACACATGAAGGAGGGATCTGATTGGCCGCTGCAGGTCTGGAAGTTATCCAGACGAGAGCCGAGGGCAGCAGGTTCCCCTTGATGAGGTTTGTCAGCAGAACGTTGACTGATGACTTCTGGGTGACATCAGAAACAAGCCGACTGTCGTTGAAGTCCAGAGAAAGTCTGCTTTCATCCAGGCCGTCAAAGATGAAGAGAAGTTTACAGACAGCCAGCTTCTCTGCTGGGAGCTTCTGGAGTGTTGGATGGAAAACATGGAGCAGCGTGAGAAGACTGTGCTCCTCTCTGATCAAGTTCAGCTCCCTGAACGAAAGCAGAACCACCACACTGACATCTTGGTTCTCCAAGCCCTCTGCCCAGTCCAGAGTGAACTTCTGCACTGAGAAGGTTTTTCCAACACCAGCGACGCCGTTGGTCAGAACCAGTCTGATGGCTCCATGCTGGTCAGGTAAGGGTTTAAAGATGTCATGGCACCTGATTGGAGAGTCATGGAGGTTCTGGTTCTTGGAAGCTGTCTCCAGCTGCTCCACCTCATGTTGGGTATTAACCTCTTCACTCTGTCCCTCTGTGATGTAGAGATCAGTGTAGATCCTGTTGAGGAGGATTCTACTTCCTGTTTCATCGCTTCCTTCAGTCACACACTCACATCTCCTCCTCAGACTGATCTTATGTTCCTCTAGAACCTCCTGCAGACCAACATCTGCCAGAAAACAGAACAAATCAGATGTTGTGCCCCAGCAATGGATAAAAACATGGAGCCTGCTAGCCATTTGGGTGCCCGAAGTGCAAATGCTTCGTGGCCCCCCACCCCCCCGGAAATAAACAATAATACAGTATTTGTCAGTGCGTTTCTCTTTATTTTCAAAATAACTTCTCAATATCAAGGCCTGTCAATCAATTATAATATTTAATTGCAATTTATTTAAGTAGTCTCAGTTACACATGTACACATCTACATACACCCATTCACACACACATTCATCTTGTTGATGAATGTCATTCTAAAATTGATTCTATTAAAACAAAATCATTGGCATCCTCCCAAACATGATTACTTCATCCTCAGCAAGTGAGACAACATTGGAAGTAACTGTTGATAGAAAAACTTTTTATCCAATTTGAATAAATAACTGAATCTGGCTGCACTGTTCAATGATTAGGATTAATTGTAATGCATGTACCTGACTTTTGTGAAGTGCCTTGAGACGACATGTGTTGTGAATTGGAGCTATATAAATAAACTGAATTGAATTGAATAGAACCTGATCTGTGTTTGGACTGGTTTGATCCTGAGGAGCTTCTTGAGTCATCAGAAATATTAGCTTCATCTAAACCTTCAACTTGTATGTTAGACCCAAACCCAACCAAATTATTTAAGGAAGTGTTCCCTCTGATTACCAGCCCCATTTTAGATATGATTAATCTAATCTTATCCTATCCTAGATATTTGTTCTGAGTTAAATTTAAGACTAACATTATTTTCTGGGTGGTTTTAAACACAGATGGGCCATAACGTGCTGCCAGCGCTCATTCGCACATTAATATGTATATTAGTTTTCTTTATTTCTTCATTTTGCTTGGTAGTTTTAGTTGAATTGTTCTAGCCCAGTAAAGAGTTTGGTAATGGAAACATGTTTAACTTGGACCTTGTCTTAATCAAGGCAGCCTCAAGAGATACCAGAACAACTCGCTGGACTCTTTCAATGCAAATTACCTTTAAAGTGGCTTTAGTTTTAGCCACTCTGGGATAGCTGAGGTTCTCAACCAACCACTGTGTGAAGCCAGCCACTCTTACATTAAATAACCATTAAATAATGTTTAATCAACCTGTTTAGCTTTTGATCTCTAACCCTAGTTTAGAGTATGTATAGGTGCATGGTTTTGTTTACCCTGCAGGGGGCTGTTGCCCTGTTCTCATTGTATTTCGACTTTAACCTGTTGAGTGCTAGAATAGATTCCAGTCCCTCACAAACCTGAACGGGATCAAGCATGTAGGTGAAGAAGCGACAGAACAGCAGAATGGTTCTTCAACTGCTGGGAAAAACGTTATTCCATTTCTGAATGTTGAGGCAGAACTTTGTTCTGGTTAAGGTTTCAGATGTTTTCTTCGTTCTCAAAGGAAACATTGAAGCTTTCATCCAAACAGATGAGAAACACATTTATTAACATCAATTTATTAATATCAGTAAATTTGGTCCTATTACAAACCCTAAAATCAGAAAATTATATATTGCTTAACATGATCTGATGAAAAAGAATATTTATTATGTATTATTTAAAACAAATGTCAGTTTAATCACTGATTCATTGTGAAATAAAAATCATGTCTGTATTAAAACAGAAACATCTTACCATATACACAGCTGCCCTGATTGGTTGTCTGCTGCCCAGCTCTGCTTCTGGATGTTTTTCCACACTGGGAGCAGGAGGGGTGTCGTGATGAAGCAAACCCTTCCCAGTATGAGCTGATGCACTGTCTGCAGAACCAGTGACCACAGCTGGAAGAGACTGGATCCTTCAGGGCATCCTGACACAAAGCACAGGAGGACACCTGGTCGTCCACATAGATACAGCTCCTCTTTCTCCCTCTGTGAAGATAGTTCTTAAGTACTAATAATTTACTGATTTTTAGGGGAAATATTAGGACGTGATGATGCTGACTCTGATGGTCACTGCTGAGATTCATGTCAAAATGTATGTCCATCAGGTATGTTTAAAGAAGAAGCAATGTCTTACTTTGTTTCAGATGATCCAGGTCCATGGTTAAATACCAGAGGTGCTTCTTTAGACCAGTCACTCTTCAAAGACACACAGCTGGATACTGAAGGTTCTGACGTTTGTCTGTGGTGGTGTCCTCTGAAACCCAAATGTAATACAAGAATATAAGGCTGCTCGCACTTGATCACGGATATCATCTGTAAAAATGTATACAAAACATTAAGTTTTATTTCCAGGCTGCCATTGGTTAGTTTGTCTTTACTCCGTTTCGTGTACCTACATCAGCATATCATCAGTTTTTGGAACAGTAATGGAAACTGTCTTCCCTGAAACCTGTGCTTTTCTGAAGTGAAACCCTGGCATTCCTCCATCAGAGCAGAAGACAGGGATTGATGGCTCTACTCAACATATCACTGCTAACTGGGTTTCATTCATGTTAAAATGATATGTCAAAAATATGTTTTGAAGTGGAAACTATAAGTGGAAACTATCAGTTCTGTTTTAAATCATCCAAAATACAGAACAAATCCCATACATTGATTCCTTTAGGATCAATAATAATCAGATTTCTAATTCATTAAAGTGTGAATGCAGTCAGTTTAGGTCTGAAGGACCAGCATAAATCTTATCATTTTTCCTTTTAATTGGCTCTTTAAAACTGTCAAGCCATCAGAACCCATTGGTCCAATCCAGCTCTGTGTTAGCCGGTCAGACATCGCTCAGCAGTCCTTCAGTTAACTGGAACAGAGACAGAAATATTAGAACAAACAGGGAGCATTAGTTTACACTTTTCAGGAGAATCTATCTATTTTTAGCAGCTGATTTGTTTCTTTTAAACAGTTATTGTTTCCCTTTTTAAATATATGAGGGTAAACATTTGAGCTGTTTACCTTCTGCAGGTATACCAGAGACTGGCCACTAATATCTAAAGCATATTTTAATAAACCATTAAAACCAAAGTGATGTTAACTGAAGAGTCTTCATGGCTTTGTGATGTTTAAAATTATGTTTAGGTTGTCTTGTTCCTTAGATGACCTCCTCACCTGTGCTGGGTTCTTTTTGCTTCATCTTACTTTCTGGATTAACTGATTAACACTTTAGTTACTATACTTCACTTGAATATATTTTTTATTCTAGCTTCCATCTCTGAGTAGTTTGACTAAAATCAGTCCTGTTGGTTCAGTAAATTCCTTCTTTAAGTACTGTATATTAACCATCGGTCTGATCCACGAGATGTTAGAGGATAACTAGTGAGTTTAGTCAATGTTGCTTGGGTTGACCATAAGTTAATAAAGCTCATAAAATGTTTTATAATCTGCCTATACAGACTGAACCTCTGTGGTTCTACATTAGGTTAAAGCCCTTGGATTGGATATTTTAAGTTGCTGTAAAACTAAGAGGTGCCCAACTGAGGTTTTGTGAGTTTCCATAGTTAACCAGCAGGGGGCAGATTTTGTTCAGACATTCCAACAAGTCACAACTAATTAATTCTGGTTGGATTTCAGCTAAATAACAGGGCTGTAAACCAGTGTCCATTACTGTGAAGTCTTTGATAAGTTTCAACAGTTTTCATACGTTTTGTCTGAAGCTCCAGGTTCTTTACAGAAAGCAACAGGTTGGTCTTTAGACTGGTCACTCCTCATACACAGACAGCTGGGTCCTGGAGACTCTGCTTCGTCCTCCTCTTTCTTCACACAAACCTCCATCTTCTGGAATTGACTCAGACAGAGAGAGAAACCAGTACCAGCCAGCTGGTCTCTGAGCTGCCCTGTAAAGCAGAAAGTTTATTCCCATCATGTTTGTGGAGGATCAGAGAAACACGATTTCAACAGGTAACATGAACCTGATGAGGTGAGAAAATACCAGGAAATGGATGTTCAGGTGATTCTGCTTCATTCATTTTCAGTTTATTTCAGTTCATTTATTTATATAGCGCCAATTCACAAGAGATGTTGTCTCAAGGCACTTCACAAAAGTCAGGTACATACATTCCAGTTATCCTAACCGTTGAACAGTGCAGTCAGATTCAGTTATTTATTCATTTATATGTGAGGAGGAGAATTTTAAATTCTATTCTGGATTTAACAGGGAGCCAATGAAGGGAAGCTAAAGTAGGGGAAATATGATCTCTCTTTTTAATTTTCATCAGAACTCTTGCTGCAGCATTTTGAATCAGCTGAAGGCTTTAACTGCATTTTGTGGACATCCTGATAGTAAAGAATTACAATAGTCCAGCCTTGAAGTAACAAATGCATGGACTAGTTTTTCAGCATCAATCCTGGACAGGATATTTCTAATTTTGGCAATGTTCCGGAGGTGAAAGAAGGAAATACTAGAAACCTGTTTAATATGGGATTTAAATGACATGTCCTAGTCAAAGTTAACACCAAGGTTTTTTACTTTATTACCGGAGGTCAATTTAATGCCATCCAGGTTAAGTGATTGACTAAGCAGTTTCTTTTTTAAAGACTCTGGTTCAAAGACGACAACTTCTGTCTTGTCTGAATTTAGAAGCAGAAAATTTAAAGTCATCCAAGTTTTTATGTCTTCAAGACATGCTTGTAGTCTATCTAACTGGTTGGGTTCATCAGGATTTATGGATAAGTAAAGCTGAGTATCATCAGCGTAACAGTGAAAATTTATTCTATGCTGCCTGATAATTTGACCTATTGGAAGCATATATATAGTAAAGAGAATTGGCCCAAGTACTGAACCCTGTGGTACTCCACAATTAACCCTGGAGTTTATAGATGATTTATCATTTACATGAACAAACTGGAATCTGTCAGACATATAAGATTTAAATCAGCCTAGCGCTGTTCCCCTGATCCCTACAGCATATTCCAGCCGTTCTAAGATAATATTATGGTCGACTGTATCAAATGCAGCACTGAGATCTAACAGAACCAGTACAGACACAAGTCCATTATCTGAGGCCATAAGAATATCATTAGTGACTTTCAGCAGAGCTGTTTCAGTGCTATGATGAGCTCTGAAGCCTGACTGAAACTCTTCAAACAGGTCATTGCTGTGTAAATGCTCACACATTTGATTAGCAACTATTTTCTCAAGAATTTTAGATAAGAATGGAAGATTGGATATCGGTCTGTAATTTATTAAGTCATCTCGATCAAGCGAAGGTTTCTTAAGCAAAGGTTTAATTACAGCTACCTTAAAAGCCTGTGGTACATATCCATTTACTAAAGATAGATTAATCATATCTAAAATGGGGCTGGTAATCAGAGGGAACACTTCCTTAAATAATTTGGTTGGGATTGGGTCTTACATACAAGTTGAAGGTTTAGATGAAGCTAATATTTCTGATAACTCAGGAAGCTCCACATGATCAAAACAGTCCAAACACAGATCAGGTTCTACAGTTACTTTCAATGTTGTCTCACTTGTTGAGGATGAAGTAATCATCTTCGGGAGTATGTCAAAGATTTTCTTCTTAATAGAATCAATTTTATTTAAGAAGAATCCCATAAAGTCATGACTGCTAAGAGCTAAGGGGATGGATGGCTCAACAGAGCTATGACTCTGTGTAAGTTTAGCAACTGTACTAAAGAGAAACCTAGGATTATTCTTGTTCTCTCTATTAATGATGAGAAATAAGCTGTTCTAGCTTGGTGAAGTGTCTTTTTATACAACAGTAGGCTATTTTTCCAGATTAAGTAGGAATCCTCTAGATGTATGGAGCGCCTTTTTTTAACAATGTGCTTTAAAGTATGCAGCTCTGAATTAAACCAGGGAGCTAGCCTCCTATGAATAATTTCCTTCTTTTTCAAGGGGGCTGCATTGTCTAATGCACCACGCAATGATGAAGTAACACTATGAACAAGAGAATCAATTTGTGAAGGGGCAGAAACAAAATCATTGCCCTCCATGGTGCTTTTCAGTGATAATGAGGAAATTAAAAGTGGAACAGATTCTTTAAAGGTTGTTACAGCATCGTCTGATAATGATCTACTATAATGAAATTTTCTTTCAGGTGTGGAGTACTCGGTTAAATTAAACTCAAAGGTTATTAAGAAATGGTCAGACAGGACAGGGTTATGAGAAAGTATTGTTATGTCTTTACACTCAATGCCATATGTCAGCACAAGGTCCAGAGAATGAAGACAAAGGTGGGTAGGTTTGTTAATGTTTTGAGCAAAGCCAAATGAGTCTAAGATACCATTAAAGGCTATATTTAAGCTATCACTTTCAGTGTCAACATGAATGTTAAAATCCCCCACTATAATAACCTTATCTGTATTTAACACTAAATCAGATAAAAGGTCTGAAAACTGATCTAAAAATTGAGAGTAAGGGTCTGGTGGACGGTACAAAACAACAAATAGACGTGGTTTTAGTGCTTTGCAATTTGGTGAGGAAAACTAAGGATTAAATATTCAAAAGAGTTGTAGCTTTTGATTGGTCTGGGACTAATGGGTGGGTAGCAGTACAGAAGCTGCATAGAGGAGTATTAAACTATGACCCTGCTTCCTGGTCTGAACCCTGGGTTGTCAGAGTTTTGGAGAACTAATAAATTCGGCCAGATTCCTAGAAAGAAGAGCTGCTCCATCCAAAGTGGGATGGATGCCGTCTATCTGGATCAGACCAGGTTTTCCCCAAAATGTTCGCCAGTTATCAATGTAACCCACATCGTTTTCTGGACACCACCTAGACAGCCAGCGGTTGAATGACAGCATGCGGCTAAACATGTCGTCACTGGTCAGATCAGGGAGGGGACCAGAGAAAATTACAGAGTCCGACCTTGTTTTGGCAAACTTACACACCGAAGCAGCACTAACTTTGGTGACCTCCGATTGACGTAACCGGGTGTCATTACCATCAGCGTGAATAACAATTACTGTATTTACACTAATCCTTAGCTTCTCAGCGGGTGTGTCACTGGGTGCGGAAAATCTGTTAGAAACGCAGACGGGTTGGTGGTGACCTGTGGGCTGGGATCTAGGACTATGCTTTCTATGTACCGTCACCCAGCCGGCCTGAGATCCCGGCTGCGCGGGCTCTGCCGGAGGACTGCTACGGGGAGCTACCCTCGGTGGCTCCGCGCTAGCTAAGGGGCCTCGGCTATCTGCTGGTTTTTCAACAGCGCGGAGCCGGGCCTCCAAATCCGACACCCTCGCCTCCAAAGCTACAAAAATACTACATTTATTACACGTACCATTATCACTAAAGGAGGCAGAGGAGTAACTGAACATCTGACACAGAGAGCAGGAGAGAGGAGGAGACTCAGAGAGAGAAACAGCAGAACGGGTAGCCATGATGGAGCTAAAGCTAACGCTAAGCTAGCGACCCCTTACCACTACTAGAAAAAACCGTGTAAAACACGGAGAGTCCCCAAATGTTAAAAGGGGCAACAGAAAGTATGTGTTTTAAAGTGCTTATGTATTAGAACAAGTAAGAGATATCACAGTAGAGAGAAATCAGATCAAACGAGAGAGCCTTCACACACCAAACAATCCACCAAGTGCAAAACAGGAAGTGACGAATACGCCTTACCACGCCATCAATGTCAAAATTCTAGGTTTTTGTGACTTTTGTGACATTCAGCTCTGTTGGTACAGACATTAATACATTCAGCCGACAGCTAATACTCTGAGCTGAGCTCAAAGTAAACTACTCTGAACCAACAGCTTCGTGATAACATCAGATAGCTGCAGGAATTGATGTTGTATATAAACCAGGGAGAAACAGCCTCAACATCAGGGCCTCAGCAGTTTCTTCACGTCCAACACGTACTGGCCTTGATGAGAATAATAAAATGATAAGCATCATCCCACAGCTCTCTGTAACAGATAGTTTCTTAAATGATCCTTCAAAGAAAACCTAAAAAGCTCCATCATTTCCTATTTCACAAATATAGTGACAGAATTATATTGAATAAAGCTGGTTACTGCATATTATAAAACACTCATCCATTTAGAATCACCAGCAGACAATACTAAAAATCCTCTGTTAAACTTCTTAAGCTTGGGACCAAAGCGTTTATAATGTACATGTGAACAGAACCAGTTTCTGTTTGGCACACTAAAAGCAGGAAATTGTGTGGTTCAGTTATACAAATCAGCATCAAACCCAAGTGTCAGAGAACCAGCCTGAGTTCTGCTTCTGGTTCCTCCACAGCCCATAGAGAAAACCCACTCAACCCCACTCAAGGAGAGCAAAAAGAGAATGTGGAGTTAATACTCACCCCTGGTCAGCTTTTACATCCTTCCTTCTGATCCGACGACTCAAGATGGAGTCAGAACTGTTTGACAAATGAGCTCCTCCTTTTCCTTACTTTAAAAAAATCATGTGACTTATTGGAGGAAAGTTTGGGGTTTCTCTCTTCTGTTTTTAAACCTGGCGTTTGGGTTTTTAGGTTAGAAATATTTCATATTTGTCATTTTTACCTCTAACTTCTGGTCAGTGTGCAGCTCAGTAACTAGAACCACTGGGTGAGCAATGCTTCTCCTTCCTTTTCAATAAGAGTCACACATTTATCGCTCCAATAAAACAATATCACACTGATGTGTAAACACAGTCCATCAGGCAGGCAATGTGAGCAAGTAAGTCCTAAAATATATGCATAGATACATAAATGTGTAAATCTGACATCAGCTGCACTGGGAAGTAAAGGTGTATGAAGATGTTCTGGAGGTAGCTTGTGAGCGGATCCAGCAGAAGGCAGCGGTGAGCCACAGTTCTGGTGTTTCCATGTTCAGACACAACATGCATGATCTGACAGAGAAGACATATATGACAGAAAGAGAGGAAGCACTTCTGTCTCACTGATTAGTGATGACACAGAAGAGAATATACTGAGAACAAAAATAAAACCAGAAAGGATTAAGTGAATCAGCAGTCTGTGAAATGAGCCAAAAATATGAATAACAGAAATTAACAATAAAACATAACTAGAATTACAAAAGAAAAAGTGAACATCTCCAAAGTGAATAAAGTTGTTTTCCGAAGAACCAGAATCTGAACATTAGTTCAAAGCTGTCAGATGGTCTCAGAGCACAGAAAGATGTAAACACTGAGGTCTGAGGAGGCTTTTAAGATGCAGCAACAAGTGAGAAAATAAACAAACAGATTTCAAGCAGAATTGCAAGAGAAGGTGTCCACAGTCAATATTTGACATCATACGAAATGTGCCCATATGTTAGGAGATCAGGGCACCACTGGAACCAGGTCTCCTTGTCTCTGGTAAGTTTGTTCATCTTCTTCTGAGGGTCTAAGGCTTCTTTCAAACCATCTCAAAGACAGATGTTCCTACAGCGAGGTAAATAAACCTTTAAATGATTTGATCAGTAGGAGCTTCCACAATGACTTTAAGAAAGAAGAGATATTCCTTTTGAACGGAATCAAATGTGGGTCAGCAGCTTCATATGAATCTCCACCTGTGCTCTCGTCTGAAGCTGGACTATGTGGAAGAACGGGGAACAGAATAATGCTCTTCAGAACCAGTTTCTGACCTCTGAACAGTGACTGTGAATGAATGTAAAGACTGTAGATTCCTTGAACTGAGATTATGAACTTTCCTAATGTTGTATTCTATAACTTCATTTATTGTGATTGAATCTTATTTGACAGATGAGGGGAATAAAAAACGCTGAAAAGCTAAAAAACCTCAGAAACTATTTTGAGGGAAAGAAAAACCATCTGGCACCTTGTTTTCTTCTAGCAAAAACCTTAATATGTAATCAGGGGGTAACTCCCAGCATTAATTGCTAATAGAGTACCTACAGGAGAGTTTTGACCTCCGACATACATGTATGTACAAATTACTAAAGGAAACATCAAAGATCTAATATCATGTTCTGTCCAGTCAGAGCAGCACAGATGAAATGAGTTATAGAGCTGTACCTACCATGGATTGTTTCCTTAGCTTTTTTTTTGTTATGTCTTGTGGATTAGAAGGACCCAGTCACACACAGGAGTAAGACAGAATCATTTCCAAGTTAATAAAGGAATGGAAATCCACTGGTCCCCAAACCAGACCCCCTCCGGCCCTTGGCTGCGTCTAGAAATCCTGTCCATAAAAGTTATGAACAGGACTGGTGACCAAGGGCAGCCCTGCCAGAGTCCAACATGCACCGGGAACAGGTCTGACTTAGTGCCGGCAATGCGGACCAAACTCCTGCTCCGCTCATACAGGGACCGGATGGCCCCTAATAAAGGGCCCCCGCTTCCATACTCCTGGAGCACCCCCCACAGGGCACCACGAGGGACACAGTCGAATGCTTTCTCCAGGTCCACAAAACACATGTGGACCGGTTGGGCAAACTCCCATGAACCCTCGAGTACCCTGTAGAGGGTATAGAGCTGGTCCAGTGTTCCACGGCCGGGACAAAAACCACACTGCTCCTCCTGAAGCCGAGGTTCGACTATCGGCCGGACTCTCCTCTCCAATACCCTGGCGTAGGCCTTACCAGGGAGGCTGAGGAGTGTGATCCCCCTGTAGTTGGAACACACCCTCCGGTCACCCTTCTTAAGAAGGGGGACCACCACCCCAGTCAGCCAGTCCAGAGGCACTGTCCCCGACCGCCACGCAAAGTGGAAGAGGCGTGTCAACCATGACAGCCCCACAACATCCATAGATTTGAGGTACTCAGGGCGGATCTAGTCCACCCCCGAAGCCTTGACACCGCGGAGCTTTTTAATTCAATTCAACTCAATTCTATTCAGTTTATTTATATAGCGCCTATTCACAACACATGTCGTCTCAAGGCACTTCACAAAAGTCAGGTTCATACATTCCAATTAATCCTAATCATTGAACAGTGCAGTCAGATTCTGTTATTTATTCAAATTGGATAAAAAGTTTTTCTATCTAAGGAAACCCAGCAGATTGCATCCAGTGAGTGACTTGCAGCATTCACTCCCCCTGGATGAACATGTAGAGACAGTGGACAGTCACTGGTGTTGACTTTGCAGCAATCCCTCACACTGAGCATGCATGTAGCGACAGTGGAGAGGAAAAACTCCCTTTTAACAGGAAGAAACCTCCAGCAGAACCAGAACCAGGCTCAGTGTGAGCGGTCATCTGCCACGACCGACTGGGGGTTAGAGAGAACAGAGCAGAGACACAAAGAGAACAAAGAAGCACTGATCCAGGAGTACTTTCTATGGGAAGGAAAAGTAAATGTTAATGGATGTAGCTCCTTTAGTCGTTTCACCTAGAAAGAAAGAACAGATAAACTCTGGGCCAGTTTTCAAGGTTAGAGTCTGAAGAGAGCACATAGAGTTAGTTACAGTAAAAGCTCAGTCAGTAGCTATGTCTAGGAGAGAGAAAGGGTTAAACACTAAAAGACAGGGCCATGTGGATCATCAGTAGAGGGTGAGCATTAAGTTGTTGCCAGCAGAAGCTTGGAGGATTCCCCCCTCCAGAAAGGTGCCACAGGCAGACACAGAGTCAGGCCAAGTGCAGCCTACAGGAAGAGAAAAGAGAGAGAACAAAGTTAAAAGCTGAAATAACAGCAAACAGTACAAAATTGAAGAGTAGTGTGAGAAAGTAGCGAAGAGGGTGAAAGTGGTCATTATGTCCTCCAGCAGCCTAAGCCTATAGCAGCATAAGTACAGAGATAGCTCAGGATAACCTAAGCCCCTCTAACTATAAGCTTTATCAAAAAGGAAAGTTTTAAACCTAGCCTTAAAAGTAGACAGGGTGTCCGCCTCACGGACTACAACTGGGAGCTGGTTCCACAGGAGAGGAGCCTGATAACTAAAGGATCTGCCTCCCATTCTACTTCTAGAGACTCTAGGAACCACCAGTAAACCTGCAGTCTGAGAACGAAGTGCTCTGTTAGGAACGTATGGAACAATCAGATCTCTGATGTATGATGGAGCTAGATCATTAAGGGCTTTATATGTGAGGAGGAGAATTTTAAATTCTATTCTGGATTTAACAGGGAGCCAATGAAGGGAAGCTAAAGTAGGGGAAATATGATCTCTCTTTTTAATTGAATCAGCTGAAGGCTTTTAACTGCATTTTGTGGACATCCTGATAGTAAAGAATTACAATAGTCCAGCCTTGAAGTAACAAATGCATGGACTAGTTTTTCAGCGTCGCTCCTGGACAGGATATTTCTAATTTTGGCAATGTTCCGGAGATGAAAAAAGGAAATCCTAGAAACCTGTTTAATATGGGATTTAAATGACATGTCCTAGTCAAAAATAACACCAAGGTTTTTTACTTTATTATCGGAGGTCAATTTAATGCCATCCAGGTTAAGTGACTGACTAAGCAGTTTCTTTTTTAAAGACTCCGGTCCATGAAGACAACTTCTGTCTTGTCTGAATTTAGAAGCAGAAAATTTAAAGTCATCCAAGTTTTTATATCTTCCAGACATACTTGTAGTCTATCTAACTGGTTGGGCTCATCAGGATTTATGGATAAGTAAAGCTGAGTATCATCAGCGTAACAGTGAAAATTTATTCTATGCTGCCTGATAATTTTACCTATTGGAAGCATATATATAGTAAAGAGAATTGGCCCAAGTACTCTTAACCATGTAACTCTTTTAACCATGCGTGATGGCAGGATTGAGGAGATCCTCGAAGTACTCCTTCCACCGCCCGATAATGTCCCCAGTTGAGGTCAGCAGCTCCCCACCCCCACTATAAGCAGTGTTGGCGAAGCACTGCTTCCCCCTCCTGAGGCGCCGGACAGTTTGCCAGAATCGCTTCGAGGCCAACCGGTAGTCCTTTTCCATGGCCTCACCGAACTCCTCCCTGGCCCGAGTTTTTGCCTCTGCCACAGCCCGGGCCGCAGCACGCTTGGCCTCACGGTACCCGTCAGCCGCCTCAGGAGTCCCACAAGCCAACCACAGCCGATAGGACTCCTTCTTCAGCTTGACAGCATCCCTTACTGCCAGTGTCCACCACCGGGTTCTGGGATTGCCGCCGCGACAGGCACCGCAGACCTTACGGTCTCAGCTATGGGCAGCAGCATCGACAATAGATGCGGAGAACATGGTCCACTCTGACTCTATGTCTCCAACATCTCCTGGAATCTGGTCTAAGCTCTCCCGGAGGTGGGAGTTGAATACATCCCTGGCCGAGGGCTCCGCCAGACGTTCCCAGCAGACCCTCACTATGCGCTTGGGCCTGCCAAGTCTGTCCGGCTTTCTCCTCCTCCAGCGGATCCAACTCACCACCAGGTGGTGATCAGTGGACAGCTCAGCCCCTCTTTTCACCCGAGTGTCCAAAACATGCGGCCGAAGGTCTGATGATACGACCACAAAGTCGATCATTGATCTCCTGCCTAGGGTGTCCTGGTGCCAAGTGCACTGATGGACACCCTTATGTTTGAACATTGTGTTCATTATGGACAATCCGTGACTAGCACAGAAGTCCAATAACAAAGCACCACTCGATTCAGATCGGGGAGGCCATTCCTCCCGATCACGCCTCTCCAGGTGTCACTGTCGTTTCCCACATGGGCGTTGAAGTCCCATAGCGGAATAATAGGGGGCCCCGGGAAGGGTACTATCCAGCACCCCCGACAGGGAGACCAAGAAGGCTGGGTACTCCGCACTACCGCTCGGCCCGTAGGCCGAAACGACAGTCAGAGATCTATCCCCAACCTGAAGGCGCAAGAATCCTTCATCAGGACAAATATATTGAGGCACATGACGTCGCCCGGTACGGCGGTGGAGCCAGGCCTGGGGTCGGGACTCGCCGGAGAGCGCCTGGTGGCCTGGTTGCACCTCGTGGGACCAAGTCCAAATGAGAGACGCAAGGCCATCCCCCAGTGGGCCCACCACCTGCAGGGGGAACCGTGAGGGACTAGTGCAAAGAGGATTGGGTGGCGGATGAAGGTGGAGACCTCAGCTGCCCGATCCCCGGATGCTTAGGCTGGCTCTAGGGAGCTTGTGCGGGAGGTCGAGAGATATCGACTAGAAATAGTCGGGCTCACCTTTACGCACAGCGTGGGCTCTGGAACCCATCTCCTCGAGAGGGGCTGGACTCTCTTCTACTCTGGAGTGGCCCACGGGGAGAGGCGGCGGGCTGGTCCCCCAGCTTAGCCGTCTCGTGTTGGGGTTTACCCCAGTGGATGAGAGGATCGCATCCCTGCGCCTTGGTTTGGGGACTTGTGGATTTCGTCTCTTCTTTTTGCAGATGACGTGGTCCTGCTGGCCCCCTCTAGCCAAGACCTACAGCATGTGCTGGGGCGGTTCGCCGCCGAGTGTAAAGTGGATGGAATGAAGATCAGCTCCTCCAAGTCAGAGGCCATGGTACTCGACCGGAAAAGGGTGGCTTGTGCTCTTCACGTTGGAGGAGAGTTCCTGCCTCAAGTGGAGGAGTTCAAGTATCTCGGGGTCTTGTTCACGAATGAGGGAAGAATGGAGCGGGAGATCGACAGACGGATCGGTGCAGCTGCCGCAGTAATGGGGGCACTGTGCCGGTCCGTTGTGGTGAAGAGAGAGCTGAGCCGAAAAGCGAAGCTCTCTATTTACCGGTCGGTCTACGTTCCTACCCTCACCTATGGCCATGAACTTTGGGTCATGACCGAAAGAACAAGATCCCGGATACAAGCGGCTGAAATGAGCTTCCTCCGAAGGGTGGCCAGGCACTCCCTTAGAGATAGGGTGAGGAGCTCGGCCATCCGGGAGGAGCTTCGAGTAGAGCCGCTGCTCCTCCACATGGAGAGGAGCCAGTTGAGGTGGCTCGGGCATCTATACCGGAAGCCTCCTGGACGCCTTCCTCGGGAGGTGTTCCAGGCACGTCCCACCGGGAGGAGGCCCAGTGGACGGCCCAGGACACGCTGGAGGGACTATGTCTCTCGGCTGGCCTGGGAACGCCTTGGGCTCCCTCCAGAGGAGCTGGAGGAGGTGTCTGGGGAGAGGGATGTCTGGGTGTCTCTGCTCAGTCTGCTGCCCCCGCGACCTGGTCCCGGATAAGCGGAAGACAACGAGTACGGGTACGAGTAAAGGAATGGAAGAACTGCTGACAGAGGAAACCACATGAGGTGCCTAGGAACCTGAGGAGCATCCATCTGAAGAGAGGTTGGTTAGAGCAGCGATGAGCAGATGAGTATGATTAAGGTAATGAGCTGCAGCTGCCTGGGGAGCCTTACTGGAGGAGCTCCACTGAGGCTCCTCACAGCTACATTTATCCAAAATGAGCCGAAATGGAAACACTGGGAGCAGAGAAATTATCCAAACATGAAAAAACACTGAGATCATGTCAGTTTAAAATACTAAAAATGATCAGAAAAAAACTGTTTTATGTTTATTCCCACAGCCAGAGAAATTGAGAGATGCTGGGCTGTTTGTCTATTTATCACTTAGAATGTGTCTGTGGGACCTTTATGTGGGACAGATGGTCCCCATATGGGACTGAGCACATGTTCCTTCCTGGTCTGATGCTCAGCTGGGTGTTAGAATAGCCCAGTGCTGTTTTCTTTTCATTCACCAAACCAAACCTGCTTGGTATCTCAGTAATGATCCAGAAGGTACCACCATCGGGCCATCTGTTGGTTGAGGTTTTCTTGTCGGATCAGCCCAAGTTTCTTCTTCGTGTTCTTTCAGTCCGACTGGATATGATCATACCTCCTGTTAGGAATAAAAACTGCTCCCATATAGAGTCAGTAACCAGAGATAAAATACCATCATTTTAACATGAAAGAAAAACCAAAAAGACATTTTGAGACGAGTCAAAGCAAAGAATAAAGCCAACAACTTTCTTTAAAACTAACAATCAAAACCAACAGCTGTTGATCTTTATTTAGCCGGTTTGGTTCTCTGACTTCTGTTGGTTCTGCATCTGATGACGGCGCCTCTGCTTTCACTTCAAACAGTTAAAAACCTGTTAAATCACAGTACAATCTATTAAATATTTAAAAATCACTGAAGATGCTATAAAGTCACAGAAATGTTTTAGTAATGAGTGATCTGCAGCTTCAGTCTGATTAATAACCTTCGATGGTCAAACAATCATCAGCAAATGTCTGAAAGTCTTAATGAAAAGCAGATTTTTCCCACTGCGTCTCTCTGTGGAAGAAACAAGCCAGGAGGAAGGAAGCTTTTTTGGCAGTTTGGGGAGTAATTACTGTCAGGTTCTTTAAATGTCAGCGAACAGAGGAGGCTTGTGGACTTGGTCTGGCTGGTACCATCAGTGTGGGGCCTGTGGATTGGAGCCGTCCCTCAAATGAAACTTGAGACAGGTGGATGGAAAACAGACGGTTTACCGTGAGCTCATCTGCTTCCTTCCTTTTTACTGCTCCTCACATCACTCAGCTTCCCTGCTGTTCTTCGTCAGCATCTGGTTTCTCCTTCGCTTAGCTCTTTTGGACCCACTTCTTTGTTTGATTCTTCTCTTAGTTAAAGTTACACCATCTCCTCTTCACAAAGTGATCATTTAGTGTCAAACAACAACGTCACAGGGAAACCAAACATCTTCTGACAGTTTGGTGCCTTCCTGCCGCCGTTTCATTCCTGTCAGCAAACTGTCTCATCCCAGCATACGTAGTTCATCATAAAGGAAAGATACAAACTTTCGTTTTTGTTTTAGTTTAGTTTGTTTAGTTTTGTTTTTAGTCGGGTTTTTGTTTATTTAGTTTAGTTTAGTTAGTTTTTTTTTTAGTTAGTTCGGTTTTGGGTTTAGTTTAGTTTAGTTTAGTTTAGTTTTTTGTTTAGTTTAGTTTAGTTTAGTTCAGTTCAGTTTAGTTCAGTTTAGTTCAGTTTTAATTTGATTTTGGGTTTTTTTTTATTTTATTTAGTTTTTGTTTTTGGGTTTGGGGTTTAAATTTTTAGTTTTGTTTTTGTTTTTTGTTTAGTTTTGGTTTTTTTTTTTTAGTTTAGTTTAGTTTAGTTTTTAGTTTTGTTCAGTTCAGTTTAGTTCAGTTTTTGTTCAGTTTTTTAAATTTTTTTTCCGGGTTTTTGTTTTGTTTGTTTAGTTTAGTTTTGTTTAGTTAGTTCAGTTTTTGGTTTTTTTTAGTTTTTGTTTTTTTTTAGTTTTTTTTAGTTTTTTAGGTTTTTGTTTAGTTTTTTTTAGTTCAGGTTTAGTTTTGTTCAGTTTTGTTTCAGTTTTAATTTTATTTTGGGTTTTGGTTTTGTTTATTTAGTTTAGTTTTTTTAGTTTTGTTTAAATTTGGTTTTAGTTTAGTTTAGTTTTGTTTATTTTTGTTTTTTTCAGTTTGGGTTTTGTTTTTGTTTGTTTAAATTTTGTTTAGTTTAGTTTAGTTTAGTTTTGGTTTAGTTTTTGTTTAGTTTTTTTAGTTTTTAGTTTTTGGGGTTTTTTTTTAGTTTAGTTTTAGTTTAGTTTAGTTTTATTAGTTCAGTTTTAAATTTTAAATTTGGTTTAGTTTTTGTTTTTAGTTTTTTAGTTTTTGTTTAGTTTTAGTTCAGTTTAAATTCAGGTTTTGTTCAGTTTTAATTTTTTTTTGGGGTTTTTTTTAGTTTAAATTTAGTTTTTGTTTGGTTTAGATTTTTGTTTAGTTTAAATTTAGTTCAGTTTGGTTTATTTTTTTTTTAGTTTTTGTTTAGTTTTAGTTTTGTTTTAGTTTAGTTCAGTTTTTTTTCAGTTTTAATTTTTTCGGTTTATTTAGTTTTTGTTTAGTTTGGTTTTTGTTTTTATTCAGTTTTAGTTTTAGTAATTTTCAGTTTTAAATTTTTTTCGGTTTAGTTTAGTTTATTTTTGTTTAGTTTAGTTTAGTTTAGATTTTGTTTCAGTTTGGGGTTTAGTTTTTGTTTAGTTTAGTTTTGTTTAGTTTAGTTTTAGTTTAGTTTTAGTTTAGTTTGTTTTGTTTTCAGTTTTAGTTTAGTTTTTTTTTAGTTTTTAGTTTTTTAAATTTTTTTTGGTTTATTTTAGTTTTAATTTTTGTTTAGTTTAGTTAGTTTAGTTTATTTTAGTTTTTTTTTATTTAGTTTTGTTTAGTTTTTGTTTTTGTTCAGTTTCATTTAGTTCAGTTTATTTCAGTTTTAAATTTTATTCGGTTTAGTTTAGCTTAGTTTGTTTAGTTCAGTTTATGTTCAGTTTTTGTTCCATAAACTAATGACTCAGACAGCTCTTTGTTTATTGTTTTTTGTTTTGTTTAGTTTTGTTTAGTTTATTTTTGTTTTTGTTTAGTTTAGTTTTTGTTTAGTTTTGTTTAGTTCAGTTTAGTTTTAGTTTTAAATTTTTTTTCGGTTTAAGTTTAGTTTAGTTTATTTGTTTTAGTTTAGTTAGTTCAGTTTGGGTTTAGATTTTAGTTTTTTGGGTTTAGATTTTTTTTAGTTTTTGTTTTTTTAGGGTTTAGTTTAGTTTTTGTTCAGTTTAGTTTAGTTCATTTTAGTTTTAGTTTTAATTTTATTTTGGGTTTAAATTTTAGTTTTTTTAGGTTTTTTTGTTTAGTTTTTGTTTGTTTAGTTTAGTTTTAGGTTTTAGTTTTAAGTTTAGTTTTTTTTTTATTTTAGTTTTGTTTTCAGTTTTAGTTCAGTTTTGTTAGTTTTAATTTTTTTCGGTTTTAAGTTTGCTTAGTTTTTTGTTTAAGTTTTGTTTAGTTCCCGTTCTTTTTCCCAAAAACTAATGACTCAGACAGCTTTTGTTTTAGTTAGTTTTTTTTTTTGTTTAGTTTTTGTTTTTTTTGTTTAGTTTGTTTTTTTTTAGTTTAAGTTTAGTTTATTTAGTTTTAGGGTTTAGTTTAGTTCATTTAAGGGTTTAGTTTTAATTTTATTCGGGTTTTTGTTTTGTTTTTTGGGTTTAGTTTAGTTTAGTTTTTTTAGTTCAGTTTGGTTTAGTTTTTGTTTAGGTTTTTTTTTAGTTTACGTTTGTTTTAAGTTCAGTTCAGTTTAGGTTTTAGTTTAGTTTTTATTTTTAAATTTTTTTTGGGTTTGGGTTTAGTTTTTGTTTAAGAAAATTTTTAGTTTAGTTTAGTTTTTTTGGGTTTTTTTAGTTTGGTTTAGTTTTTTTTTAAAATTTTTTTTTTAGGTTTAGTTTAGTTTTAGTTATTTTGTTTTTGGTTTTTGTTTAGTTTTTGTTTAGGTTTTGTTTTTGTTTAGTTTGTTTAGTTTTTGTTTTATTTTTTTCAGTTCAGTTCAGTTCAGTTTTAGTTCAGTTTTAATTTTTTTCGGTTTTAGTTTAGTTTAGTTTTTTGTTTAAGTTTAGTTTAGTTTAGTTTAGTTTAGTTCAGTTCTTTAGTTTTTAGTTTTAAATTCAGTTTTTAATTTTTTTTTGGGGTTTTGGGTTTAGTTTAGTTTTTGTTTTTGTTTTTGTTTAGTTTTATTTAGTTTTTTTTATTTTGTTTAGTTTATTTTGTTTTAGTTTGGTTTTAGTTTAGTTTAGTTTTAATTTTTTTCGGTTTTTTTTTAGTTTTTGTTTAGTTTTTAGTTTAGTTTAGTTTTAGTTCAGTTTTAATTTTTTTCGGTTTTGTTTGTTTAGTTTAGTTTTTGTTTAGTTCAGTTCAGTTTTTTGTTTTAGTTTAGGGTTTAGTTTTTTAAATTTTAATTTTTGGGTTTTGGTTTTTGTTTAGTTTTAGTTTTTAGTTTAGTTTTGTTTTTTGAGTTTTATTTAGTTTGGTTTAGTTTTTGTTTTTTTAGTTTGTTTTTGTTGTTTTTTTTTAGTTTAGTTTAGTTTTGTTTAGTTTTTGTTTAGTTTGTTTTAAATTTTTTGTTCAGTTTAGTTCAGTTTTTGTTCAGTTTTAATTTTATTCGGTTTAGTTTATTTAATTTTTGTTTTTGTTCAGTTTAGTTTTATTCAGTTTTTGTTCAGTTTTAATTTTATTCGGTTTTTGTTTAGTGGGGGGGGGGGGTTTGTTTTTGTTTAGTTTATTTTTGTTTTAGTTTAGTTTTTTGTTTTATTTAGTTAGTTTCGGTTTTAGTTTATTTTAGTTTTGTTTAGTTTAGTTTAGTTTTTGTTTAGTTTAGTTTAGTTTTTGTTCAGTTTAGTTTTTTCAGTTTAGTTTTAGTTTTTTAATTTTTTTTGGTTTGGTTTAGTTTTGTTTAGTTTAGTTTGTTTTTTGTTTTTGTTTGTTTAGTTTTGGTTTTTTTTTAAGTTTAGTTTTTGTTTTGGGTTTTGGGTTTTTTTTAGTTCAGTTTGGGTTTTTTTAGTTTAGTTTATTTTTTTTGTTTTGTTTAGTTCAGTTCAGTTTAGTTTAGTTTTTTGTTTTTTTGTTTTTAAATTTTTTTCGGTTTTTGTTTATTTTTTGTTTTTGTTTAGTTTAGTTTAGTTTAGTTTTTTGGTTCAGTTTTTTTTTCAGTTTTTTAAATTTTTTTTGGTTTGGGTTTGTTTTTTTTTAGTTTAGTTTTTTGTTTTTGTTTAGTTTTTTTTAGTTTTTGTTGTTTGGGTTTTTTTGTTTAGTTTTAGTTTTTGTTTTTAGTTAGTTTGGTTTAAAATTTTTGTTTAGTTTTTGTTTTTGTTTAGTTCAGTTTTATTTAGTTCAGTTTTTGTTCAGTTTTAATTTTATTCGGTTTTGTTTAGTTTTAGGGGTTTTTTTTTTAGTTTGTTCAGTTCAGTTTAGTTTTATTTTTTGTTCAGTTTTAATTTTTTTGGGGGTTTTGGTTTTTGTTTTTTTTAGTTTAGTTTTGTTTAGTTTGGTTTTGTTTGTTTAGTTTTAATTTTATTCGGTTTTTTGTTTAGTTTTTTTTAGTTTTGTTTATTTTGTTTTAGTTTTAGTTTTAGTTTTAATATTTATTCCCGGGTTTTTTTTAGTTTTTTTTGTTTTTGTTTTGTTCAGTTTTAGTTTTTGTTCAGTTTTTGGGTTTAGTTTTAATTTTTTGGTTTGGGTTTTGTTTAGTTTGTTTAGTTTTTGTTTAGTTTAGTTTTTGTTTGTTTTGTTTTGGGGTTTAGTTTTTTTTTTTAGTTTGTTTTAGTTTTGGTTTTTGTTTAGTTTTTGTTTGTTTTAGTTTTTGTTTTTGTTTAGTTTAGTTTGTTTTTGTTTTTTTAGTTCAGTTTAGATTCATTTTAATTTTATTTGGTTTTTGTTTAGTTTAGTTTTTTGTTTTGTTTAGTTCAGTTCCTTCAGAATTTTTAGTTTTGAAAAAATTTTTTTAATTTTTTTTTCTTTAGTTTAGTTTTTGTTTAGTTTTTGTTTAGTTTAGTTGTTTAGTTTAGTTTAGTTTAGTTTTGTTTTTTGTTTTAGTTTGTTTTAGTTATTTAGTTTTTGTTTAGGTTTAGTTTATTTTTGGTTTAGTTTAGTTCATTTTTAATTTTTTTTTTGGTTTATTTTAGTTTGAGTTTTAGTTTAGTTTTGGTTTAGTTTAGTTTAGTTTAGTTGTTTTAGTTTAGTTTAGTTTAGTTTAGTTTATTTTGTTTAGTTTAGTTTAGTTTAGTTTAGTTTAGTTCAGTTCAGTTCAGTTCAGTTCAGTTTTAATTTTATTCGGTTTAGTTTAGCTTAGTTTAGTTTAGTTCAGTTTAGTTCAGTTCTGTTCCATAAACTAATGACTCAGACAGCTCTTGTGTTTTTGGGTTCTTGTCTTTGTCAGTTCTGGTCTTTGTGAAGATTCCTGCAGGTTTTTGTATCATGTGTCTTCAGGTTTCCAACTGTAGATCTTCAAGCTGTCCAAAACAAAAGCCAGATTACGTACGCTCCCTGAAGGCACCACTGATCATTCAATCAGTTTCTGTGACGTCAGCCTGTGATGAGCCAACAGTAAGAAGAGATGTTAGTTCTGGTAACTTTCCACATTCTCCTGCTGCTCTCCTGGTTTAATGCAACAAACCACCTGAATAATATCATTAAACATTTTGATTCAATGAAAGAAGGCAAAGGCTGCGAGAAGCTGATCAGTTCACCAACCAGAGACCCATCCAGTGAAGTGGTGATTCATTGAAGGAGCTAAACTACCATAATGTCTGCAGAAACAGGAGATCAACAGAGTGACCTTCTGCATGAACAAGCTCAACCATCATGGTGCAGAAACAGGTGATCCACCCTCTTGTTACTGCCTCCTCCTTATTGTAAAAGCCGTGCAGAGAGGTTCCTCTCTGTTCATGGTGAGAGATGGTGTTTCAGGTATCTAACCAAGGTCCAACCTACAGGCAGGTGTTACTTATCCAGCCAGGAGGAGATGCTAACTTATTTTACATCAGGTTTTCTTCCACCAGAGCAGGTTCCCAGACCTGAGAGCGTCCTCCTCATCAGAAGACAGCAGCTGCGCTCTCACATCCTCCTCCATCATTCTGATTCAGCTGAGCCTGCTCGGCTGATGGGATGTAAATCTACTGACATCAGCTGGGGACACGTGCAGATTGAAGAGGAAGGTAATAACACTGCAGGGCTCATATTTACAGAAGAGGTCAGCTTGGTGTGTGGGAGATTTTAATATTCATGCGGCTTCACAGCCTCAGTTTATGAAAACCACCAAATGACCTTTTATCATCACGTGTAAATATCCAACATGAGAGAACATCTGAACTCTTCTAACATCTTTATGCATCATTTAGATTATTTTCTTTAGTATTAATGACTTAGCTGATGTTTATTGATGTGAAGTTTTACTCTGTTTTGTAAAACTTTATTAATATATCAGCTTTACATCGACAAGTATCCACAGAACAACCTCACTGGGACTTGCAAGTCCAGCTCAGGTCACCTTAGATTTGCAGTTTTATAGTATATGATATCTAATGACAGTACAGGAAGTTACCTGTTCATAAAATCCACCCGAAAGAAGACTGACGATGCTTCTCTCCAGTCCAGCTCCTGCACTTCAGTTTTGTCACATTCAGTGTCGATTATTAGAGACTGACCAACAGAAGTACTGCAGAACTCTAAAGTGGAACAAAACATGAACATAATACAATACAATTGAAAAGTGTGGTGTGGATGTGTGTTCACCCCCTTGAGTCAGAACTTTGTATAACCACCTGCCACCAGTCTGGCTGCAGGTCCAGCTGCATGTCTTCTAGGATTTGTCTCCTCCAGTTTTCAACATCTACAGACATGTTCTGCTCATTCTTCTTTGTAAAACATCTCTAGCTCAGATTGGAAAGAGCACATCTGTGAACATCAGTTTTTTAAGTGTAGCCACAAATTCTTAGTTAAATTTGGGGCTGGACTTTGACTAGGCCATTTTAAAATATAAATAGAAGACCAGGGGTCTAGATTCTGTGATTCTGTGGCTCCAGAGCTGCTAGAGGCTCTTCAGACCCTCCACTGTGGCTGTGTTTTAATGCAATGTTTTAAAATGTAACAGTAATAAATAAATGCTAGCTTTACCAGTTTTTACACTAACAGTCTAAGGAATATATTCTTGTGAAGTAATTTTTTGTGTCTTTAAGTTGCAGACTTCATACTTTTATGATGTCAGTTTCTCTCTTCAATCTTCAGCATTCCACAGAAGAAAATGTATTTATTCATTTTTATGTCAAAGTATGCTGATTATTTTCCTTTTAAATAAAATATTATTAAAAAGGTTAAAATTAAAATTGTTTTTCATTTGACAAATTTCATATAGCAAATATTGCAAAAAAGAAGCTTGTGGCTCTAAACAGATTTTGTTTAGCTGGACCAAAGGCAAAAATGGCTTTTAGGGTTTTAGAGGTTGCTGGTCCCTGGTCTGAACCACAACTGAACTCCACAACTTCCTCCCTGATCTGTCTGCTGTGGTCCTTGGTCTTCATGGTGCTGGTTGTTCTCCAATGTTCTCTAAAGTACCTCTGAGGCCAGAAACAGATTAAATCACTCACAGCTGGTCTCTGGTTAACTGATTTAGGGGCATCAGATTAAAGGGTATGAATACACATGTGCACCATGCTTTTCTTATTTTGTTTTAGTAAAGAATTTTTAAGGTAATCATCATTTTAGTTTTTAACACTTATACAGTCATGTGTGGCTGAATATTTGTGCAAGGTACATTATTTTCCTAACGAACGAATTTGCTTATTTAATTTTACAAATAATAGTGGTAGATGTTGGGCTACATGGTGGCACAGTTGGCAGCAGCCTGGGGTCTTTCTAAACAGAGTTTACATGTTCTCTTTGTGGGTTCTCTCTGGGTACTCCTGCTTCCTCCCACAGTCCAAAAACATGACCGTGTTTGTTGGCCTGGTTGTTTGTCCTGTGTGTCTCTGTGTAACCCTGTGATGGACTGGAGACGTGTCCAAGGTTAACCCCACCTCTTGCCCAATGGCCACTGGAGACAGGCACCAGCGGCCCCGCAACCCTGCAAGGACATGCAGGCATGGACAGTGGATGGATAGTGGTAGATGTGGTCCACAAATTCAATCCAGATCATTTGCAAAAAAATGAAATCATTTAAATCAACTTAAGTCTTCTGACAGCAACCCTGTAGATCCTCTTGCTGGGTCTTAACTTTGACAGCTGGCTGCTGCTGCTGAGATCCTCACACAGACCTCACCTTACAATCAAACATCCTGCAGAGGGAAACTGGATCTAAGTCACAACCTATCAAAGAAGTCCTCATTATGATCTGGAGGGTGGAGGATGATAACCTGCTGCAGATCCAAGTTCAGAGGGCAGATTCTTGTCTTCCTCCAGGTGCACACAGGCAGTACTGACTCACAGTGCTCTCCAGCAGCAGCTTCTTGCTCCTGCAGAAGTGGCTTATATGGTTCAGTGTCTTTATGGCTCTGCGGTCTGGTTCTCATGCAGCATCAAAGTTGGATCTGTCAGTCAGAAACCTTTAGTCGTCTGGACCGATGCTGCTCTCTGTTATTGCACAGTTTTAAACTGTCCAGTAGCTGGTACCATTTACCCATTTTTAACTGGACCTTATGTATCTGTCTTCCAAAATAGTTGCAGCACAAATAATGTTTCATGGAAAAAATTAACTTTCCTCAAACAGCAATTCTGTTCAGTATCAGCAGTTTTGTCATTAACATCGATTCCATTATATTTTTAATTCAAATAACTTTAATAACAAATTTCTCAGACCCCATACTTTGTGATGGACCAGTTTTAATCAGTGTTCTAAGTTCTGTAGCTGAACCCAAAACACCTCTAGAGCATCTAAGAACATATTTTCTCTTCCTAGAAGCTACACCTGGCCTGACTCTGTGTCTACCTGTGATACCTTTCTGGAGAGGGGAATCCTCCAAGCTTCTGCTGGCAACAACTTAATGCTCACCCTCTACCGATGATCCACATGGCCCTGTCTTTCAGTGTTTAACCCTTTCTCTCTCCTAGACATAGCTACTGACTGAGCTTTTACTGTAACTAACTCTCTGTGCTCTCTTCAGACTCTAAACTTGAAAACTGGCTCAGAGTTTATCTGTTCTTTCTTTCTAGGTGAAACGACTAAAGGAGCTACATCCATTAACATTTACCTTTTCCTTCCCATAGAAAGTACTCCTGAATCAGTGCTTCTTTGTTCTCTTTGTGTCTCTGCTCTGTTCTCTCTAACCCCCAGTCGGTCGTGGCAGATGGCCGCTCACACTGAGCCTGGTTCTGGTTCTGCTGGAGGTTTCTTCCTGTTAAAAGGGAGTTTTTCCTCTCCACTGTCGCTACATGCATGCTCAGTATGAGGGATTGCTGCAAAGTCAACGCCAGTGACTGTCCACTGTCTCTACATGCTCATCCAGGAGGAGTGAATGCTGCAAGTCACTGACTGGATGCAATCTGCTGGGTTTCCTTAGATAGAAAAACTTTTTATCCAATTTGAATAAATAACTGAATCTGGCTGCACTGTTCAATGATTAGGATTAATTGGAATGTATAAACCTGACTTTTGTGAAGTGCCTTGAGACGACATGTGTTGTGAATTGGTGCTATATAAATAAACTGAATTGAATTGAATTGAATTGAATTTAGGATTTTTGAGTCAGTCTTTAAACATTTTACATATATTTTTATTCCATATACATTGTGTTATCATTTTGGTTTTTAAACTGCTTTAAGAACCAGAATGTTCTTTTCACTTTCAGTTGGCCCAAGATGATTTATATCCCTGGCAGGTTTAGGTTTAAACTAATCTTTTGCTTTGACAAGATAAGGGTGATGGCACGGGGGCCAACCGGTTGGTATAAATCATTTTCAACATGTCATTTTTTGTAAATGTAAATAAAAGTATTTTTTTTTACAAACTGATGCTATTTTACATTGCTTTATCTCTGACAAACCTCTGCCCTGTTTCTTGTCAGAATCAAACCTCCTGGTCCTACCAGGGGTATGAATAAGTTTGGCCTTAACTTCCACATATATCAATGTTTAATTGCATGAATACAAAAGCTCATAGTTTACCGAGCCTACTCTGCAGCTGATTGAATACTTAAAATGTTTAACTTCTTAGCGTTGTAGGATTGTAAACCCAGATGACAGGCAGAGCTGAGGATGTTTTCAAACAGGTTTCTGCAGAGTTTCAGGCTGAGTGGATCTACTTTAATTTAAAGTTCTGGTTTTTATTTGTTTGCAAATAATTTTTTGGAAGCAGAAAGGTTTTAGAGAACTATACAACTGTTGTTCCCATATTTTTACCACCTGCTGCTTGATCAGAACTTTGCATATAGTCTCACTCTGCCCAGGTAAATTCATTCTGGTCCCTGTCCCAGTGGTGGCACCTGTGCTGAGGCGTACCTGAGTGACCTGCACAGATGTGACTCCTCTTACTGATGCGGCCGCCCCATGCTGCCTCATTAACGCTGGCGAAGCGTTTCAGCGAGTTGATGCGGAGTCTGCCAGCAGCTGCAGCCTCTGCCGGGTCACTCTGGGGAAAGGACTGAAGTGGCTGTAGGTGTTTCATTTCATTTCTCATTTGGTCACAGAGTTACACGAGGAGGCCTGCTCACATATGCATGAGGGACATTTACATCGAACTCTGCAGTTTGACCTACATACAGATCATGACAGGGGGGTGGAAACAAGGAGACTAAAGGAATAAAACAGGAAGGTGATGCACGTGGAGCTCTGGGTGACTCACTGTGGCTGAGGGTTTGAAGGTGCTTCTCCCAAAGGACAGAATATCAGAACATGAGGTGAAATCAGAAGGAAAATAAGCTGCAGATCAGCTGAATCCATTTGAATTGAATTGAATTGAATTGAATTGAATTGAATCCATCATCATTTTCGTGTGTAATATGCTGCATAAATATTACAAAGATTTCCAGGAACTAAACTTTGAATTTTTGGAGATATCATGAAGAAATTAAGCAGAACATCAGGACATGCTGACACCAAAAAGTAGATGGACCAGCCTGACTTTCAAGAATGAGACAGATCATCACTCAACTGGTTGGAGGTAAAACATGATAAGCATGAGAACCAGCTAATACATGTTCTGGTGCCAAGCAATGGGATAAAACAGAGTTGCAGACAACAACAGGATATTTCGATAAAACATGAAAAATATGAGGCTTGCATTGCAAAAGTTTTACATAAGCAACTTAGTTGGACATGTTCTGTCCACAGTCAATCAATAAATCATGGAAATGGTTCTGGTATCTGATCAGGATGCCTCCTGGACACCTTTCTTTGGAGGTTTTACAGGCATGTCCCACATGGTGGAGATCTGGGGGCAGAACCAGAGCCAACCCGAGGGATTATGTCTTCCTTCTGGTCTGGAAATGAAATGAGACAAAGCATGGAAAGATGGATGGATACAGAGGTGAATGGACCATGTATCAGAGACAAACCAACTCCAAAAGAATCAGAACACAGATCAAACCAAATGGTCTAACAACCCACAAGAAGGCTTGTCTGAGTGAAGGCCAGGGATGAGAATGTCCGTCTATGATTGAAACTGGACTCTTCTACCTTAAAGTCAGCAGAACATGGCTGCTGGTCCATAACCTGCATCGGTTTTTTTGTATTTTTTCTGTCAGTTGGTTGCAAACAATCCAGGTTTCTGTTGAACATCAGGGAATTAATTATGTAGAAGCATCGTTAAGTTCTGGTGTGGTTTTCACTCCTTCTGCTCGCATGTCTGCCAGGTTCTCCTGACCAAACCTGCCTGCTATTTACAGGAAGTCACATCCAGAACCAGAGCTTACCAATCAGACCAGAACCTGCAAAAGTAGAACTCTGGCTCCAGTTCGATGCAAGTCTGCTTCCTGAGCAAATAAGAGTTTGTGGTGAATTCATGATGTCATGAAGCAGTTGGCTCTCCTCCACTGACCAACATCTCCTGAGATGTTTGAGGTCCTAAACCCACTCTGAGTTTCTCTGTGGAAGTTCACGCTGTTATGAAGCAGAAATTCTGTCTTCATCTCTGGAAATCCCTGCTGAGATGTTTGATCTGCTTGCTGTTTATTAATGACAGGACACCGAGATCTACACTAACATTTATACGCTGAAGGACGAGCACAACATCTGCAACAAATTGTTGCTGAGAGAGAGAAATCTGACAGAATTTGGTCAAATTTTTGCACCAAATGTGTTCAGATTGAATATACTGTATTTATTATACGATCTCATGCCAGCTCCAACAGAGGACCATCTCATGCTCTCTGACTGTCATGCTCAGTGTGAGGGATTGCTGCAAAGTCAACGCCAGTGACTGTCCACTGTCTCTACATGCTCATCCAGGAGGAGGGAATGCTGCAAGTCACTGACTGGATGCAATCTACTGGGTTTCCTTAGACAGAAAAACTTTTTATCCAATTTGAATAAATAACAGAATCTGGCTGCACTGTTCAATGATTAGGATTAATTGTAATCTATGTACCTGACTTTGTGAAGTGCCTTGAGACGACATGTGTTGTGAATTGGCGCTATATAAATAAACTGAATTGAATTGAACTCTCATCTATCCACCTCTTCAACAGACAGTACTGGTCTCTGCTGTCCCTGTGAGGACACTGCCTCTATGTCAGAGCTTCATGACCTTCATCTCCTCAGCCTGGCTATCTGAGGTCTGCTTACTCACACTTAGTGGATGCAGGTCACCATGTGGAGATGTGGGATGTTCATCATATGGTTGTAGTGAATCCACCCACCTGAAACTGGAAAGGTTTGCTGAGTCATCAAGCTTTTTATTTCTATCTGTGTTGGTGTCCCATCAGTCGATCTCTAAACCAGGAATGAACCCGGACCTGGTTCTGATGGGAACCAGCAGATATTTTCATATTTTGGTGACATTCTGCGTTGGAAAGGAATTATTTCAACTGCAGAAGCCATCGTTCAACCCTTAAAGGGCAGCATTAAGGTGGTATAGGGGTCCTATAGTTGGTAATAGTCTCTCCTCCTTGAACTTCTACCTTAACGTGGTGGGGGGGTCGAATTATCCTAGAGGTTATGTTGTCTGGGGCTTAAATGCCCCTGGTAGGGCCCACCCTGGAGCCTGGTCTGGGGTCGGGACTCATCGGAGAGTGCCTGGTTGCTGGGTTGCTCCTTGCGGGACATGGCCAGGCCAAGCCCGAACGAGAGACGGGAGACCATCGCCCAGTGGGCCCACCACCTGCAGGGGTAACCATGAGGGATATGGCCGTGGACGAAGGTGAAGACCTCGAAGGTCTGATCTCCAGATGCTTATGCTGGCTCTAGGGACCTCGCTGGGGGGGATGGAGCCTGAGCTTGTGCGGAAGGTCGAGAGATGTCAACTAAAAATAGTCGGGCTCACCTCCATGCACAGTGTGGGCTCTGGAACCCATCTCCCCAAGAGAGGCTGGACTCTCTTCTACTCTGGAGTGGCCCGCAGGGAGAGGCGGTGAGCTGGGGTGGATTTTCTTGTTGACCCCCAGCTCAGCCGTCTCGTTTAGGGGTTTACCCCAGTGGATGAGAGGGTCGCATCCCTGCGCCTTCTGGTTCGGGAAAGGTCTCTGACTGTGGTTTCTATGGGCCAAGCGGTAGTGTGGAGTACCCGGCCTTCTTGGCGTCCCTATTGGGGGTGTTGCATAGTGCCCCTCCCGGAGACTCCGTTATCCTGCTGGGGGACTTCAATGCCCACGTGGGAAATGACAGACACCTGGAGAGGCGTGATTGGGAGGACTGGCCTCCCTGATCTGAATCCGAGTGGTGTTTCCTTTTTGGACTTCTGTGCTAGTCACAGATTGTCCATGATGAACACCATGTTCAAGCATAAGTGTGTTCATCAGTGCACTGGGCACCAGGACACCCTAGACAGGAGGTCAATGATAGACTTGGTTGTCGTATCTTCAGACCTTCGGCAGAATATTTTGGACACTTGGGTGAAGAGAGGGGCTGAGCTGTCCACTGATCACCACCTAATGGTGAGTTGGATCCACTGGTAGAGGGCAAAGCCAGACAGACTTGGCAGGCCCAAGCGTATAGTGAGGGTCTACTGGGAATGTCTGGCAGAGCCGTCGGCTAAGGATGTATTCAACTCCCACCTCCGGGAGAGCTTTGACCAGATTTCGGGAGAGGTTGGAGACATAGAGTCAGAGTGGACCATGTTCTCCCCGTCTATTGTCGATGCCGCCGCCCATAGCTGTGACCGTAAGGTCTACGGTGCCTGTCACGGCGCAAATTCCTGAACCCGGTGGTTTACACCGGCAGTAAGGGATGCTGTCAAGCTGAAGAAGGAGTCCTATCGGCTGTGGTTGACTTGTGGGACTCCTGTGGTGGCTGACTGGTACTATGAGGGCAAGCATGCCGTGGCCTGGGCTGTGGCAGAGGCAGAGGCAAAAACTCGGGCCTGGGAGGAGTTTGGTGAGGAGAAGGACTACCAGTTGGCCTCAAAGCTTGAGTACCTCAAATCTCTGGATGTTGTGGGGCTGTCATGGTTGACACGCCTCTTCAACATTGCGTGGGGGTCGGGGACAGTGCCTCTGGACTGCCAGACCAGGGTGGTGGTCCCCCTTCATAAGAAGGGTGACCGGAGGGTGTGTTCCAACTACAGGGGGATCACACTCCTTAGCCTCTTTGGTAAGGCCCATGCCAGGGTATTGGAGAGGAGAGTCCGGCAGATAGTCGAACCTCGGCTTCAGGAGAAGCAGTGTGGTTTTCGTCCCGGCCGTGGAACACTGGACCAGCTCTACACCCTTTGCAGGGTACTTGAGAGTTCATGGGAGTTTGCCCAACTGGTCCACATGTGTTTTGTGGACCTGGAGAAGGCATTCGACTGTGTCCCTCATGGTGCCTCTGGGGGGTGCTCCAGGAGTACGGAGTCGGGGGCCCTTTATTAGGGGCCATCCAGTCCCTGTACAAGCAGAGCAGGAGTTTGGTCCGCATTGCCGGCACTAAGTCGGACCTTTTTCCTGGTGTTGGACTCCAGCAGGGCTTCCCTTTGCCACCAGTCCTGTTCATAACTTTTATGGACAAGATTTCTAGGCACAGCCAAGGGCCGAAGGAGGTCTGGTTTGGAGACCAGTGGATTTCATCTCTTCTTTTTGCAGATGACGTGGTCCTGCTGGCCCCCTCTAGCCAAGACCTACAGCATGCGCTGGGGCGGTTTGCAGCCGAGTGTGAAGCGACTGGGATGAAGATCAGCTCCTCCAAGTCAGAGGCCATGGTACTCGACCGGAAAAGGGTGGCTTGTCCTCTTCAGGTTGGAGGGGAGTTCCTGCCTCAAGTGGAGGAGTTCAAGTATCTCTGGGTCTTGTTCACGAGTGAGGGGAGAATGGAGTGGGAGATTGACAGACGGATCGGCAGGAATTGGGGGGCGCTGTGCCGGTCTGTTGTGGTGAAGAGAGAGCTGAGCCGAAAAGCGAAACTCTTGATTTACCAGTCGGGCCACGTTCCTACCATCAATTCGAGGTGTCCAGGAGGCAGTGGAAGCATCGTTCTGAGCTGTGTAACAGTGGTCCCATGTCTTCTCACCTCTGGTCGGGCAATAATCGTGCTGTCTGTATCGAGGTCGTTCATTACAGAGATTTGCGCTGTTAAAATCCCCAAGAACAATAATGAGAGAGTCTGGAAGTTTTTTTCTCCCCATCTGTTATCAGGTCTTCTGAAGTTCAGTTATGGAGGGATGTAAACAGAATGAACGAGGAGAACTCCCTCAGTGAATAAAAGGGTTTAAGGTTTATAAAAATTACTCTAGTTGAGGACTACATGTCTTCTGTTGCAGTGCGAGACCTGAGCACCAGCCTTTGTTTATTTAAAAGCACATACCACTTTTGCTTGTTTATTTCATTATTGTATATGTTTATTATGGTTATTTATTGGTGTTTAATGGAAATTTTGTGTCTCTTTGATTTTTGTCTTTTTTGGTTCTTTTGGTCCAGGTTCTGTTTATTTGTTTTGCTCTTTCTGTCTCTTTCTTTTCTTCTGGACCTCTTTATTATACTTTAGTGTCTTAGGAAACTTTTATGTTTCTAGCTATAGTGTCCTATGAACCTTCACATAGCTCTAGTGACCAACCAGTGTGTCAGATGTCCCTACACACTATGGACATGTAGCTCTTTGGGCTTTCTAGCTGACTAATCAGAGCCAAAGGGTTCTCCAGGTGTTAGGAAAACTCCCACAATTGCTGGATGTGTTTTGGCTTTTCCTGAGTGAACACGTCATCCTTTCATCTCGGAGGGTTTCAGAGCTTTTCATCCTGAACAGAAACAGCACAGAGCTCTTAGTAGTTTCCCCTAACCAGAACCTGGTTTCACTGACTGGCTGTGGGACAAAGGCAGTGGAGTTAGCATGTTGGGTTTCAGTCTGGTCCTATGTGAGCTGAATTCACACAGACCTCCTGAAAGTACCCTACAGGTCAGACTGCATAGTGAAACAAACTGGTCTGGTTCTAATCAGCTGCAGGGTTTGGTCTTCCTGGTACTGGAACAGTCTTTGTGTGTGTGTGTGTTTGTGTGTGTGTTGTTCCAGCCTCATGCAGGCATCCTGCAACCGGTATTTCACTGATGTGGTCGTCCATCCCCCAACGAACTAATCAGAGGGAAGGAAGCTGATGATGTTTCTCCACTGGGTGAGTTCAAAGATCGGTAGGACCTAAGAATGGAAACAGCACACTATGAACAAAGTTGGGCAGTAGGGTGAAAATGTAAAATCTTCCAATTCATCCCTGAATGATGTCATATTTATCTGTACAGCTACTGTTCTTCTATTCCAGGCTGTGGGACATCTGTTTAAACCTTTTTTGTGGTTCACCAGCTGCTCAGTCAGCTGCATTAATTATAGATTCAGCAGGACTAAAGTTTATGAAACATCAGATATGATTTATGGACCATCAGGCCACATCTGCAGTCTTTATCTAATAATCCAGTCTCAGTTTTCTGTCCAAACTATTAGTAGTCCTGGTGTAAAGGGAAGTGACCCAAACCTGACAGAAACCCTAAAAACCAGCAATGAAAAGTCCTTTGAATGTCCAAACCAGTTAGGTCCTCACTGTGGTCATCAGAGCTGCAGCTGGGCACCAACACATTCACGCGGCATTTTCCACAGCCTGCTCTTCAAAGGTCCAGACCAAGTCCAGCTTCATTCCTCCGGCACCTCCAGGTGTCTGAGCTGATTCAGGGTCTGCTCCACACACGTTCCAGATGAAAGGCTCTGTATGTAGAACAAGTTGTGAATCAGGACCTCCAAGAGAACAAAACAACAGCATACAGATGTTGCAAATGCACCTTTTTATTTTATTTATATATGTGTATATTGTACATTGTAAATATGTATATTCTGTAGTGCAAAAACAAAAACCAAAGAGCAAAGTGTACCGGAGTCAAATTCCTTGTTTGTATGTACAAACTTGGCAATAAAGCTGATTCAGGGTCTGCTCCACACACGTTCCAGATGAAAGGCTCTGTATGTAGAACAAGTTGTGAATCAGGACCCCCAACATGCTCTCTGCAGGGAAACACACTGATTCATTCCCATCCTCTCCAGCGTCACCAGATTGGATCCTAATGGAGCCAAACCAGCGCCTCAGACTGCTTCTGAGGGTTTAAATGGAAACATTTCTTTTGTCCACAGTTTATCTCATTATTTTAATGTGTTAAATGACTTTCTACAATCTTTAGCAACAGATGAAGGGGGCTGTGACTGTTCATTCTTAGGACTTCAGCAGCTGATCTTCACATGGTGACTAAAAGACCAGCAATGGTTCAACCTCTTCAGGTACTGGTTTGAGTGGTTTTTCTCAGTCTGAGGCTGGGAACACACTGAATCTTAGCCAATGTTTGTATTTCTGTGATGAAGAAGCTCCAACCAAGATCCCCTCAATGGAAACAGTATGAGGATCTGAAAATGGCTTCACTCTGTTGGTTTGACCACAGCAGGTTACCGTACAGCCATGAATCTTTAATGGGGTGGATCGGTTCCTCTGAGCCAATGAAGAGAGGATAGATCACAGAGGCAACATACAAAATGTGGTTACATTTCAGTTTTAAACTGACTGTGTTTTATCTTGTATTTGTCATACTGGCTTATTTTTTGAGTTAGTGTTTTTGTTCAATTACCTGGTCTAGTCCTTTGTTTTCTGTCTCCCTGCACCCCAAGCCCCAAGCTGTGTCTGGTCATGTTTGTCATCGGTTCCCCTTGCAGTTCAGTTTTGTATTTAAGCCTGTTTGTTTCCGTTGTTCCACGCTGGTTCCTTGTTCGTGTTTGCTACCCTGTCTGTTCCTACCATGAACATTAAAGACTCGTCTTACCTGCAAACCTCGAGCTTCAGGAGTTTTTCACTGTATATTGGTCCATCACAAACCCAACAGTATTTCTGAATGTATGAACATGAAGTTTCGACCAGTAACAAAAACATCATCATCAAGCTGAAATCCCTGTAATTTTCAGAGCCTAAAACCCAAACCAAATTGTTGTCTTCCACAGAACCAGCCGTCACAAATTATAACACAATTTCAAAAGTGGGCAAATTTCAGGGCTTGTTTTTGCTCCTCAGTGCCCCGAGTGCTGAAGGAAGTGGACCACAGCTTCTAAACATCTTGACGATTTAGTCAGAATATTTCCACTGGAATTGAACTTTCAGGTTTATATCTTTTAAAACTCACATCGATATCATGGAGAGTCTCTGGACGAGAGGCCATTAAATGAGTGAAAAAAAGCATCATGAAGGAAAAGCTCTGCGTTTGGTTCCTGCTGTGCAAATAAAGCTGAGATGACAACTGGACTTATTTTCTATTCCAGTAATTTCAGTTCTGGAATAAACAGGGAGAATCTACAGACTGGTGTGGACAGCACGCACGTCTAACTTATGATTGATGCAAATGAGAGTCACCATTTTACAAACAAGGATCCATCATTGTTTCATGAACATGAAGCAATATCCACTGGATGGAGCCTTTTAAGGTCAGAAAGAGCTGAAAACACGTAAAACTGCAGCAGATTCTGAATAAAAGCCTGAGTGTTTATGTTAGGACCACCTCACTTTTGTAACTTACTGTAAGAGTTGTGACGAAGGCCGCTGACTAACTGCATGTGTTTCATACGAGGAAAGAAACGCTGCCAGTTCAAAGGTGACTTCGCAACAGACACTGAGACTCCTGCCTTCAGCTCAGTTCCTCCTAAGTGCAGCGAAACAGCAAAGTCTGAGTGTAAACAGCACATTAAGGTCCCAAACACTGTACACTGAAATATGAATGAGACTCTGAAGCATAAACAAACTAAATAAAAAGCTTCTTCTGCACATTAAACAGGCAGCCGTATAAGTCGTGACATTAAACCAACATGACTTATTCATCATGTCAGAAGAGAGTTTCTGGTTGCTGGTTTAATTCCTCTCAGATAAGGAGAACATGAGAAGACAAAGAGCCTGGTTGTACCTACTGATATTTACACTGAACCACTTATGTGACCTTTATTAAATCTGAAGCTTCTTCTCAAACAGGCTGAGATGCAGGAAAGTCTCAGGCTGGATGTTCCGAACTCTAGATGACCTTCCTGAAAAATGTTTTAGATATTTTATTATAACCAGAAGCTCCTTCAGGAAGCTTTGTCTTAAAGCCTCTAGACTCCAGTGGCAGACTTAGCCATTTTAAGGGCCCGGGCTAACCTTTGTAAAGGGGCCCTCCCCCAAGTCTGCCGTAACATACCACATACTACAATTTTCATACTGGAGTACTGGAAACCAGACAGAAGCAAATTCAAACTTTAATAAGATACAACTTTTTACTTATTAAAATACTTTGAAAAAAACATTGTTTTATTATTACAATAAAAGTCAACGCCACTAACTGTGTACAAACTAATAATGACAGGGTAGAAGTGAACAATATGGTAAAATAGAATACATTCCTAAACTAGACGATTCTTATTACTTTAGATCACAATTCTTTTAGAGTCATACTGGATCCTCCTCTGACAGGGCCCAGTTGTTAGAGCACTGTGGAAAAGTCAGCGTGTTTGAGAAAGGTGGTACCTGGAGGCAGTTCCAAACATCGGTCCATTGCAGGTGTGGACAGGGAACCAGACTGGATAAAGGATGATGGACAGCGGGACATCCAGGCAAGAGAGATACGATGAGCTCTAGGAGGACAGCAATAAAAAGTTGTTTTAGCTGTAAAACTTGTAATTGGTCCCTTTTTGTATTTTCAATTGAAAATGTTTTTTACACAACATATGAATCTGAAGAGAGGAAAGTGAATGAGTGGAACAGCCATTATGAAATGGAAAGATAAAATGAAAGTCATCCAGTAAGAGTCATATAAAACCATTTATGTGTGAGATGGGAGGAAAATGAGGGCCGAGTGAATGGAGTTGGCAGATATTAATTACGTTGTTAACAGGTTGGTATGGATAACAGTTGGTACTGACTGGTCTCTGTGACGTGTGGATAGCGAATGTATCTAGATTAAAAAACATCAAACGTGTTAACATTGGATGACCTCTCTATGCTGGACTTCTTGTTTTTACAGCATTAAGTGATTACCTTCATTGTCCAGTAAGATGTCTATAAAAGAAGTTGTGTCTTCTGTCTTATTTAACTGAAGTCAGAATCAAATGAGAGCATAACAGGTTAATTCCAACACTTACAGAATAATGTAATTTACTAATAAAATGTACTTTATCCTGCTCTCTTCTAGGCTCCATGTTTCTGTCTCCTATTTTGTGCCTCTTTCCCTGGAATATTAATGTATTCTTCATTTGTTTTCTAGAATTGAATATAAATATCCTTTATTGTCCTTTAGAGGGGAAATTTGGCTGTGCCAGTGGTAAGGCTAAAAGGCAGATAGAAGCATACAGATGAGGCAAAAACTAAAAATCAAAAAGCAAAGTCAAAAAATTAGAGTAGACTGTGCTGCTAAGGAAAAACCCACATCACAATTATTATTCATTGTCCCTTCTTTCCTCTTCCCGTCCTTTATTGTTCCTCCTAAATTAAGTGTAACTTCCTCTTCTTTGTGGCTCATTTAAGATGGATGCTGTTTCTAGTTTATTGTATTGGTATGAGTGATCAGTATTTATCTAACCAGCTTTAACAATTCAGTCACTGTTTTAAAGCATGCTGGCACAGTTGATACCACTAGTTGAATCTAACTATGCATGCCTTGGCCTCTGGAAACATTTCTATCAGTGCATCCATGTCTGTTGTTCCCCTGAACTTCTGTTCAAAGCCAATGAGAACCTGTCCTGGAACATGAAGGACGCTTCTTTCACAGGGAGGGAGAGCAGCAGTCTTAGAGGTATACTTAGATACAGGTCAAGCACATTCTGCTGATATAAATGATCTAACATGTCAGATAGTGATGAGATTGGTGGGGGAAGGATACCTTGAATATTTTGACATAGAAAAATAAATGTGGTACTTCAGTTTGTCTCAGCTGTATTGACTTTGCTGTCAATGTGGGTCCCTTCACCCAGAATTCATGTAGAAAATAAATTCTAAAACTCTTAAATTCGTCCATGTGGGCTGTACTAAAACAACAACCATCAATGGCGATGGTGGTAGGGGTTCGTCCTGAACCCCACTCTGTCCGTCTCAGTCGTTGTGTCCTTGGGCAAGACACTTCACCCGCCTTGCCTGATGATGGTGGTCAGTGGGTCCTGTGGCCAATTGTATGGCAGTCTTACTTCTGTTAGTCTGCCCCAGGGCAGCTGTGGCTACAGTGTAGCTCACCACTGTCAGTTAGTGGATGGGTGTATGACTGAATGTAGTGTAGAGTTTTGGGGTCCCTGGGGACTTGATCAAGCGCTATACAAGTACAAGCCATTTCGTCCAGTCTGGTTCCCCATCCACACTTGCAATGGGCCAATGCCCGTCAGTATCTCCGTCAGCCAACGCCATGATAGGAACACTGAAAAATGTTTTTCTGCTTCATCTTTTTCCTGTCTGATACCGCCTCTCGTTCAAGCGCACCACACTACCCGATTTAGTATGAGTTTTTTTGTTATTGTTTTGATTGTAAATTGTAATCATTTTATCTCAAAGATGCATTAATAATGCGTGGGTATTGTTAGGGGGTCAGGCAACCAGCGGGGCCCCTTACTGGTTGGGGGTCCCAGGTGGTTGCCTACCTCAGCCTGCTGGACTCAATGACAAAATGTCAGTTAGGTGGAACTAAGCAAAGCACTAGATTATTAGAGGAGGTTTACCTTTTTCATGCAACCAAGTCTCAGAAATCCAACTTCTACCCAATTATAATTCGGGTTCAAAAATGTAAAATCAACAGAAAACAAAGTCTGATTTTAACATATTTTACTTTAAAGACACATTAAATCAGAGCATGATGAGGAAAAGCCCATTGGTCATATCCATCTGTCAGATTCATTTTGTTCACATTGACTGTTAATCTTCCTCATTCACCTGTTAAATGTGGAGTACCACAGAGGTCTGTGTTCAGGCTCTGCCCTTCAGACATGCTTCCACTTACCATTACCAGACAGCATAGAATGAATATTCCTTGTTATGCTGATGATACTCAGATATCAGGCTCCTCCTCAGTAGAACCAGCACCCAGTTTCTGCCCATGAGGAGACATATGGTGACCAGAAGTCCAGCTTTGTGTGTGATTTCACAGCATTTTGGTTTGTTTTTTTCTCCATCATACAAACTAAGACAATGTCAAAGGTTGTGATTGGTTTTCAGTTATGTCAAGATGACACACTATGGTTGATGTCTGGCATATATCCAGTACCAATGAAGATAGCAGTGAAGGGTCTTGTATTAGCAGCTGAGAACATTTGGGTAAAGCTCAAAGTGTTTTTCTCAGCCCATTCAGGGCATTTAAAGAACATTTTTTTTCATAGACCAGATGTGTTTTAGTGGAGATTTGGATCTTAATAACAATCATGATGAGCAGTGCTTCAAAACTAAACGTCAGGTGCAGAGATCAGAGGTATGGATTAGATCCTTCAGAGATTCTTAGAATCAGATCCAGCTTTATTGGCCAAGGTTGAGTCTCACAAACAAGGAATTTGACTTCTGTTTCCAGCGCTCACAGCGTGCACACATCAAGTATAAATAAATTTACTTTAGAGGAAATAAAATAAAGATAAAGGTTTCTTCCAGTATTTACATGTAAGTGTACAGCCAACAGCATAATAGTACAAATAGGCTTATTTGTTTCCAGCAGAGTAGCTGACTACTCAGGCTGTGAGATGTTCATGGTGTCAGAGAAACAGCCTGGAGGAAGAAACTGTCTCTGTGGCAGCTGCTTTTAGCAGAGAGCGCTCTGTAGCGCCACCTGAAGATTAAAGCCTAAACAGTTTGTGTGCAGGGTGTGTGGGGTCTGCAGAGATGTTAGCAGCCCTTTTCCTGACCCTTAAACTGTATAAGTCCTGGATGGAGGGAAGGTCAGCCCTGATTATTCTCTCTGCAGACCTGATTGTTGGTTGCAGTCTGGACCTGTCCTGTTTTGTGGATGATCCAAACCACACTGAGATGGATGAAGACAGGACAGACTGGATGATGGCAGTGGAGAAGATGACCAGCAGCTCCTGTGGAAGGTTGTACTTCTTAAGTTGCCTCAGGAAGTACAGTCTCTGCTGGACCTTCTTCTGAACATCGTCTATGTGTGAGGACAATCTCAGGTCCCTAGAAATGTTGGTTCCTAGGAACCGGAAGTGGTCCACAGCAGACACAGTGTTGTTGAGGATGGTGAGGGGGGTATGTGGGGGTGGTGTTCTCCAAAAGTCCACCATCATCTCCACAGTCTTGAGTGGGTTAAGTTCCAGGTGGTTCTGACTACACCAGTGTACCAACTGATCCATCTCCTGTCTGTATGCAGACTCATTACTGTCCTGGATCAGTCCAATAACAGTGGTGTCATCTGCAAACTTCAGGAGTTTCACAGACGGGTCCCCTGAGGTGCAGTCATTTATGTACAGGGAGAAGAGGAGTGGGAGGGAACAGACCTCTGGGGGGCGCCTGTGCTAATGGTTCTTGAGCAGGAGAAGATGCACCCCAGTCTCACCTGCTGCTGCCGGTCCTTCAGGAAGCTGGTGATCCACTGATAGGTGGAGGCTGGGACTTTGAGCTGGATGAGCCTCTGATGGAGGATGTCTGAGTTGATGGTGTTGAAGGCTGAGCTGAGGTCCACAAACAGGATCTGCAGGGGGTCCATCAGTGACCTGTGATGTCCTTCAGGTGCTTCAACACCAGTTGCTCAAAGGATTTCATGACCACAGACGTCAAGGCTACAGGCCTGTAGACATTTAATCCTGTGATGGTGGGTTTCTTGGGTACTGGGATGATGGTGGACTGTTTGAAGCAGGAGGGAACCTCACACAGCTCCAGTGACTTGTTGAAGATCTCAGTGAAGATGGAGGCCAGCTGGTTGGTGCAGGCTCTCAGGCAGAAGGGGAGACATTATCAGGTCCTGGAGCTTTCCTGATGTTCTGGCGCTGAAAGAGCCTGTTCTGACAAGTTCTCTGCTGGTTGTATGACAGTAGCAGGCAGGTCAAAGGTCCTGATTTTCCCAGTCCAGCTTCAACCCCATCACTGAAGGACGCTTTGGGCAAACTGACTGATTCTGCATTCAAAGTAAGCTTGAACAATCATCAGCAGCATTAATGCTGAAGAAGTTCTCAGAAACAGGGCAGAGGTTGAGAAACCAGCTGACCACAGTGTGAGTTTGGGCCAAACCGCCTGTCCAAACATGGCAGAGAGGAGGGGAAGCTCAGTGAGAAGGAGGAGAGAGGGTGGAGAAGGAAACACACGCACAGAGTGAGGAAACCATAAGGAGAACAATGTGGTTTTACAGCTGGGCAGTCAGAGAAGCTGGACAGATCCTCACATCCAGCTCCTGTTAAAGAGCAGGAGAATCTCGATGAGAGGAGAAGCTCAAATCTTCCTCACATCAGAAAGCATCTAACAGTGACTGACAAATGCCACCTGCATCTCAGTTCACCGAGCAACGACAAGAACATATGAAATGATGAAAGTGACAGACATGAACAAAAACAGGCAGAGAAACCACAAGGTTCTGGTGTGTGGTCCATTCTGGGCTTGTTGGTCCAGTTTAAAGCCTCATGTAGAACGTTATGTTGGTGGTCAGTATGGCAGCTGCTTCTGTAGTGTTTTAGTGGGTTTTAGATATTTTATGGTCACATGTGTCCCTCTGTAGAACTAATTAATAAAGTGATGATATCAGGGTCTCAGGAACAGGGTTCTGGTCCGAATGAGTTGATTTGCAATTTTGTGCTTTTCTCTTTAACTGAAAAGTGTGACAAGGAGAAGGTTCAGTAGCAGCAGCAGAGAAGGTGTCTCCCTGCAGGAAGCGAGGAATGTAAGGAGAGCTGAGAAACAAAGCGGGTTCTCATCCTCCTCCTCCTGGAGCTCGCTCCATCCAACAGAGCAGTGACTCACTGCAGGTACGCTCCACCTGTCTGTGTGATCTTCACCAGTCATCCTCATCATTATCATTACCTTGTCTGTCCTCTAAAGTTGTATTTGTTGTTCTAATATTCTTCTCTTTATTTCCTGTCACCACATCAGAAATCCAGCAGTTTATGTTTCTTCTGCTGGTTTTCTTCTCATCTGTTCTCCCAGTTTATCCTCTTTCTCTCTGTTCTCCTCCTCTGTTTGTTCTCTCTCTCTCTCCGTCTCTCCCTCATTAACCGGCTTCTTCTCTTGTTCCTCACCTCCCTGCGCAGGATGACGAAGGAAGCGGTGAAGCAGCTTCTTCAGATCTCATTGGCTTTTTGAAGTTCTGTCATCTGTTTTCTCTCTTTAACTCACTTTGTGCATCATCTCCCTTTCAGAGTGTGTGTTCGTGCGTGAATGTGTCGACTCTTCTGTCTCTGAAGAGCTCTGAGTGCTTTATGTAACACACAGCCAGCCATCTGACACACACACACACGCACACACACACACACACACACACGCACACACGGCAGAGGCGCTGTGTTAATGGGACCCTGAGCTGAACCTGAATCTCACCTCAAACACCAAACAGAGTCAGAACTCTGAAAAGTCCTCTGAAGGACACGTCTCTCAAACTCTGAAGCTTCACTGAATCCTCATGAGTCACAAAGATCCCCAGGTAACCACCCAGACACACGGAAAATCCACGACGTGTTCTTGTTCCACTTCCAGCCTGGTTTTCATGTTCTCCAGATCACCTCATAGATGAGGGTAAAACTACTAGTGCTGCCAGTGAATGCACATTTTGCCACAGAAAACCAGAATATTTCTTCATTAGGAACCATTGGAATAAAGGCTTTAAAACAGGAACAACTTTTTTACTCCTTATTACTTAAATGATGGATGTACACGTGAAAATATTTAGCCTCCAAAGGACCGTCTGAGTTGGAAGTGGTCCTCAGGAGACAGTGTTGTTGAGGATGGTGAGGGGGAGTGTGGGGGTGGTGTTCTCTGAAACTCCACCATCATCTCCACAGTCTTGAGTGGATTAAGTTCCAGGTGGTTCTGACTACACCAGTGTACCAGCCGATCCACCTCCTGCCTGTCTGCAGACTCATCACTGTCCTGGATCAGTCCAGTAACAGTGGTGTCATCTGCAACCTTCAGGAGTTTCACAGATGGGTCCCCCGAGGTCCAGTCATTAGTGTAGAGGGAGAAGAGGAGTGGGAGAGAACAGACCCCCCAGGGGCCATTTTTTAAAATAAAAACAGGTTCTTCAGCTAAATCTTCTTCACTTACAGATTAAATGTTTTATTCCTGTTTTATTTTGAAATTGTTCTTCCTTTGAGGTTTGTGTTTCATCTCTGAGGATCTTTCTCAACTTTTAGTTGGTATCTTGAATCCTTCTTCTGTTGAGTTGTGTCCTGGTTCTGGTTTGGGTTTCTTCTGTTTATCCTCCAAGCACTCCTCTCTCTGTATTTTACACCTTCTTTTTAGATCCTTTCATCAAACTTTATTGATTATTCACTCTGCAGGAAAATTTTCCATCTCTACCACAGAACCAGAACCAGAATCAGCAGTTCTAACAATAATTCCTGAGATTCAATTTAATTCAATTCAGTTTATTTATATAGCGGCAATTCACAACACATGTCGTCTCAAGGCACTTCACAAAAGTCAGGTACATACATTCCAATTAATCTTAATCATTGAACAGTGCAGCCAGATTCAGTTATTTATTCAAATTGGATAAAAAGTTTTTCTATCTAAGGAAACCCAGCAGATTGCATCCAGTCAGTGACTTGCAGCATTCACTCCTCCTGGATGAACATGTAGAGACAGTGGACAGTCACTGGCGTTGACTTTGCAGCAATCCCTCATACTGAGCATGCATGTAGCGACAGTGGAGAGGAAAAACTCCCTTTAAACAGGAAGAAACCTCCAGCAGAACCAGAACCAGGCTCAGTGTGAGCGGTCATCTGCCACAACCGACTGGGGGTTAGAGAGAACAGAGCAGAGACACAAAGAGAACAAAGAAGCACTGATTCAGGAGTACTTTCTATGGGAAGGAAAAGGTAAATGTTAATGGATGTAGCTCCTTTAGTCGTTTCATCTAGAAAGAAAGAACAGATAAACTCTGAGCCAGTTTTCAAGTTTAGAGTCTGAAGAGAGCACAGAGAGTTAGTTACAGTAAAAGCTCAGTCAGTAGCTATGTCTAGGAGAGAGAAAGGGTTAAACACTGAAAGACAGGACCATGTGGATCATCTGTAGAGGGTGAGCATTAAGTTGTTGCCAGCAGAAGCTTGGAGGATTCCCCTCTCCAGAAAGGTGTTACAGGTAGACACAGAGTCAGGCCAGGAGTAGCTTCTAGGAAGAGAAAAGAGAGAGAACAAAGTTAAAAGCTGAAATAACAGCAAATAATACAAAATTGAAGAGTAGTGTGAGAAAGTAGCGAAGAGGGTGAAAGTGGTCATTATGTCCTCCAGCAGCCTAAGCCTATAGCAGCATAACTACAGAGATAGCTCAGGATAACCTAAGCCACTCTAACTATAAGCTTTATCAAAAAGGAAAGTTTTAAACCTAGCCTTAAAAGTAGACAGTTTGTCCATCTAGAGCCCACTGATGGTCATTGTTATACTAAAAACCACAACGATTGGGATATCTCTCTCTGTCAGATTGACCATAACCATTGGAAAAGAGAGGGGGTCATACAGGTAGCAGAAATGGAGGGTGTGTTTGCACCTTAACCGTAACTGAGCCGGTTTAGGCTAAACCTGACTCCCCCTTACTCCATCCAACAAGGGGAGAAGAAGACGGAGCTAAAATAAGAAGATAGCTCAGGATAACCTAAGCCACTCTAACTATAAGCTTTATCAAAAAGGAAAGTTTTAAGCCTAGCCTTAAAAGTAGACAGGGTGTCCGCCTCACGGACTAAAACTGGGAGCTGGTTCCACAGGAGAGGAGCCTGATAACTAAAGGATCTGCCTCCCATTCTACTTCTAGAGACTCTAGGAACCACCAGTAAACCTGCAGTCTGAGAACGAAGTGCTCTGTTAGGAACGTATGGAACAATCAGATCTCTGATGTATGATGGAGCTAAATCATTAAGGGCTTTATATGTGAGGAGGAGAATTTTAAATTCTATTCTGGATTTAACAGGGAGCCAATGAAGGGAAGCTAAAGTAGGGGAAATATGATCTCTCTTTTTAATTTTCATCAGAACTCTTGCTGCAGCATTTTGAATCAGCTGAAGGCTTTTAACTGCATTTTGTGGACATCCTGATAGTAAAGAATTACAATAGTCCAGCCTTGAAGTAACAAATGCATGGACTAGTTTTTCAGCGTCACTCCTGGATAGGATATTTCTAATTTTGGCAATGTTCCGGAGGTGAAAGTAGGAAATCCTAGAAACCTGTTTAATATGGGATTTAAATGACATGTCCTGGTCAAAAATAACACCAAGGTTTTTTACTTTATTATCGGAGGTCAATTTAATGCCATCCAGGTTAAGTGATTGACTAAGCAGTTTCTTTTTTAAAGACTCCGGTCCATGAAGACAACTTCTGTCTTGTCTGAATTTAGAAGCAGAAAATTTAAAGTCATCCAAGTTTTTATATCTTCCAGACATACTTGTAGTCTATCTAACTGGTTGGGCTCATCAGGATTTATGGATAAGTAAAGCTGAGTATCATCAGCGTAACAGTGAAAATTTATTCTATGCTGCCTGATAATTTTACCTATTGGAAGCATATATATAGTAAAGAGAATTGGCCCAAGTACTGAACCCTGTGGTACTCCACAATTAACCCTGGAGTTTAAAGATGATTTATCATTTACATGAACAAACTGGAATCTGTCAGACAAATAGATTTAAACCAGCCTAGCGCTGTTCCCCTGATCCCTACAGCATATTCCAGCCTTTCTAAGAGAATATTATGATCGACTGTATCAAATGCAGCACTGAGATCTAACAGAACCAGTACAGACACAAGTCCATTATCTGAGGCAATAAGAATATCATTAGTGACTTTCAGCAGAGCTGTTTCAGTGCTATGATGAGCTCTGAAACCTGACTGAAACTCTTCAAACAGGTCAGCAGCAAAAACAGCAGACAGGTGTGGCAGGGACTCCAGCACCTGACCAACTACAGATCCAGCAACACCACCGTGATCTCGGGGGACGCTTCACTGGCAGAAGAGCTCAACCATTTCTTCCCCCGCTTCGAGGTTGAACCACCAGCGGGGTCCACACTGCAGGCTACACCCCTCGACAACCAGACCTTCGCTGTGGAGACACAGGAGGTGAGGAGAGTCCTGAGAGCAGTGAACCCAGGCAAAGCTGCTGGACCCGACGGGGTGACTGGGAGGGTGTTGAGGCACTGTGCAGACCAGCTGGCGGGGATTTTCACTGCCATCTTTAACCAGTCCCTCTCCCAGTGCTCCATCCCACCTTGCCTGAAGTCCTCCACCATTGTCCCTCTGCCTAAACAGAAAAATATCATCAGCCTGATTGACTACCGGCCAGTAGCACTCACACCCATCGTCATGAAGTGCTTCGAGAAACTGGTACGGGGTCATATCACTTCACATCTGTCCCCCACACTCGACCCCCACCAGTTTGCCTACAGGGCCAACCGGTCCACGGAGGATGCCATCGCCACCGCCCTGCACACCACGTTGACCCACGTGGAGCAGCGAGGGAGCTACGCGAGGCTGCTCTTCCTGGACTTCAGCTCGGCGTTCAACACCATAATCCCGAGCTGGCTGGTGAGCAAACTGGGACACCTGGTTCTCCCCAACAGCACCTGTAGTTGGATTATAGACTTTCTGACAGACCGCTCCCAGAGGGTGAGAGTAGGACACCACCTGTCCTCTCCATTGAGGACCAACACGGGTTCTCCATAGGGCTGTGTGCTGAGCCCCCTGCTCTACACCCTCTACACCCACGACTGCACCCCCACCTACCCCAGCAACAGCATCATCAAGTTCGCGGATGACACCACGGTGGTGGGGCTCATCTCAGGAGCGGATGAGACGGCTTACAGGACGGACGTGAAGCATCTGTCAGCATGGTGCATGGACAATAATCTGACTCTGAACACCTCCAAGTCAAAGGAGCTCATCGTTGACTTTCGGAGGTGTAAACAGGACACACAGCCCATCATCATCAACGGGGACAGGGTGGAGATGGTGCCAGTCTTCAGGTTCTTGGGCACCCACATCAGCGAGGACCTGACGTGGACTTCTAACTCCACGGCGATCCTGAAGAAGGCGCAGCAGAGACTGTACTTCCTGAGGACTCTCAGGAAGAACAACCTACGACCAGAGCTGCTGCTGTCCTTCTACCGCTGCACGGTGGAGTCGGTGCTGAGCTGCGGCATCTTGCTGTGGTTCTCCAGCTGCACTGCAGCAGAGAAGAAGCAGCTCCAACGGGTCATCAACACTGCTCAAAGACTGACTGGCTGCCCTCTCCCCTCCCTGGAGGAGATTTACTCCACCTGCTGCCTCAGGAGAGCCCGCAGCATCATCAGGGACCCCTCACACCCTGGTCACCATCTATTGAACTGCTCCCCTCTGGGAGGCGTTTCAGGGCAATAAGGACAAAAACAAACAGACTGAAAAACAACTTCTTTCCTAGAGCTGTTGTTGCCCTGAACGCCTCATGTACTCATGTACACTGTTAAATGACATAAACACTAAATACATTCCGTGCAATTTTTCCTTTTGGAATATGCTACCTCACGTACAATAACTTGTAAATATTCTGTATTTATATATATATATCTGTTTCCACCGGCACAGCCCTTTTTTAAACTTTTTTTGTATTTATTTTCTCTAAATTTGCACTACTTGCCTGCACTGTTTTGTTCTGGTTTTTTGGAAATTTCGTTGCACCCATGTGGAGCAATGACAAATAAAGAATTCTGATTCTGATTGCTGTGTAAATGCTCACACATTTGATTAGCAACTATTTTCTCAAGAATTTTAGATAAGAATGGAAGATTGGATATCGGTCTGTAATTTATTAAGTCATCTCGATCAAGCGAAGGTTTCTTAAGCAAAGGTTTAATTACAGCTACCTTAAAAGCTTGTGGTACATATCCATTTACTAAGGATAGATTAATCATATCTAAAATGGGGCTGGTAATCAGAGGGAACACTTCCTTAAATAATTTGGTTGGGATTGGGTCCAACATACAAGTTGAAGGTTTAGATGAAGCTAATATTTCTGATAACTCAGGAAGCTCCACAGGATCAAAACAGTCCAAACACAGATCAGGTTCTACAGTTACTTCCAATGTTGTCTCACTTGTTGAGGATGAAGTAATCATCTTCGGGAGTATGTCAAATATTTTCTTCTTAATAGAATCAATTTTATTTTGGAAGAATCCCATAAAATCATGACTGCTGAGAGCTAAGGGAATGGATGGCTCAACAGAGCTAGGACTCTGTGTAAGTTTAGCAACTGTACTAAAGAGAAACCTAGGATTATTCTTGTTCTCTTCTATTAAGGATGAGAAATAAGCTGTTCTAGCTTGGTGAAGTGTCTTTTTATACAACAGTAGGCTATTTTTCCAGATTAAGTAGGAATCCTCTAGGTGTGTAGAGCTCCATTTTTAACATTGTGCTTTAAAGTACGCAGCTCTGAATTAAACCAGGGAGCCTGCCTCCTATGAATAATTTCCTTCTTTTTCAAGGGGGCTGCATTGTCTAATGCACCACGCAATGATGAAGTAACACTCTGAACAAGAGAATCAATTTGTGAAGGGGCAGAAACAAAATTATTCCCCTCCACTCTGTTTTTCTGTGATAATGAGGAAATTAAAAGTGGAACAGATTCTTTAAAGGTTGTTACAACATTGTCTGATAATGATCTACTATAATGAAATTTTCTTTCAGGTGTGGAGTACTCTGTTAAATTAAACTCAAAGGTTATTAAAAAATGGTCAGACAGCACAGGGTTGTGAGAAAATATTGTTATGTCTTTACACTCAATGCCATATGTCAGCACAAGGTCCAGAGAATGAAGACAAACGTGGGTAGGTTTGTTAATGTTTTGAGTAAAGCCAATTGAGTCTAAGATACCATTAAAGGCTATATTTAGGCTATCACTTTCAGTGTCAACATGAATGTTAAAATCCCCCACTATAATAACTTTATCTGTATTTAACACTAAATCAGATAAAAGGTCTGAAAACTGATCTAAAAATTGAGAGTAAGGGCCTGGTGGACGGTACAAAACAGCAAACAGAAGTGGTTTTAGTGCTTTGCAATTTGGATGAGGAAAACTAAGGATTAAATATTCAAAAGAGTTGTAGCAATTGATTGGTCTGGGACTAGTCAATAAATCGGACTGAACGATGGTTGCTACTCCTCCTCCTCGCCCAGTATTTCGAGGAATGTGAAAATTTAAATAATTAGTAGGAGTTGACTCATTTATAGTAACATAATCCTCTTGCTGCAGCCAGGTTTCTGTCAGGCAAAATGAATCAATCTGATTGTCACAAATCAGGTCACTAAGTAGCAAAGTCTTTGAAGAGAGAGATCTTATGTTCAGTAAGCCACATTTAATTGTTTTATTTTTATTTTTAGTCTGAGTTGTGTTTATTTTTATTAGATTTTCCAGATTTTCTCGTTTTAGATAATTTTTTAATCTATTCAATTTTGGCCGTGGGCGAGACACTGTCTTAATAGGGTAATGGGTGGGTAGCAGTACAGAAGCTGCAGAGAGGAGTGTTAAACTAAGACCCTGCTTCCTGGTCTGAACCCTGGGTTGTCAGAGGTTTGGAGAACTAATAAATTTGGCCAGATTCCTAGAAAGAAGAGCTGCTCCATCCAAAGTGGGATGGATGCCATCTCTCCGGATCAGACCAGGTTTTCCCCAAAATGTTCGCCAATTATCAATGTAGCCCACATTGTTTTCTGGACACCACCTAGACAGCCTGTGGTTGAATGACAGCATGCGGCTAAACATGTCATCACTGGTCAGATCGGGGAGGGGACCAGAGAAAATTATGGAGTCCGACATTGTTTTGGCAAACTTACACACCGAAGCAACACTAACTTTAGTGACCTCTGATTGACGTAACCGGGTGTCATTACCGCCAGCGTGAATAACAATCTTACTGTATTTACGCTTATCCTTAGCCAGCAGTTTCAGGTAGGATTTAATGTCGCCCGTTCTGGCCCCTGGCAGACATTTGACTATGGTCGCTGGTTTCTCTAGTGCCATGTTTCTGACTATGGAGCTGCCAGTTACCAGAGTTGGCTTCTCAGCGGGTGTGTCGCTGAGCGGGGAAAATCTATTAGAAACGGAGACGGGTTGGTGGTGACCTGTGGGCTGAGATCTAGGACTATGCTTCCTACGTACCGTCACCCAGCCGGCCTGAGATCCCGGCTGCACGGGGTCTGCTGGAGGACTGCTACGGGGAGCTACCATCGGTGGCTCCGCGCTAGCTAAGGGGCCTCGGCTATCTGCTGGTTTTTCAACAGCGTGGAGCCGGGCCTCCAAATCCGACACCCTCGCCTCCAAAGCTACAACAATGCTACATTTATTACACGTACCATTATCACTAAAGGAGGCAGAGGAGTAACTGAACATCTGACACAGAGAGCAGGAGAGAGGAGAAGACTCAGAGAGAGAAACAGCGGAACGGGTAGCCATGGTGGAGCTAAAGCTAACGCTAAGCTAGCGACCCCCTACCACTACTAGAAAAACCGTGGAAGACACGGAGAGTCGCCAAACGTTAAATATAGCAACAGAAAGTATGTGTTTTAACGTGCTTATGTATTATAACAAGTAAGAGATATCACAGTAGAGAGAAATCAGATCAAACGAGAGAGCCTTCACACACCAAACAATCCACCAAGTGCAAAACAGGAAGTGACGAATACGCCTTACCACGCCAGCTGTTATTCCTGAACTTTTTCTCACCACCTTCACATCAATGTTTTTGTTATAAAGTTTTAATTTCTGTTTTAACAGCAGCGCAGCCATGAAAATAAATCCAGTATTTTATTTCGGACTCTGATGAATAAACCCCCCCGCCAGTGCTGGGAAGTCAGAGGTCCGAACAGCCTGCAGAGAAACTGGACAAATGTTTGCAGGTCTGAAGCCGTCCTGACCTGACCTGATCTGACTGCACGTCTGGATCCAGACGTGCTGTCAGCCCCATAATCCTACAGCTCTCGGTTCTACAGCTGAGCTCTCAGGGCGGGTCCACATACTTTCCTAAATGATTTCACCTGGAGAACTGAAGGAGGAACATCTGCTGAGCTAAAAAAGCATCAAATATAAATCTGTCAGTATTTTTCCCAGGCTTTTTATTTACAGCTCAGGTTCTGCTGCTCGGTACCATCAGCTTGTTTTTTAGAGAAAGATCTTCAAGCAGCTTCCAGCTGCAGGAAGTGAGTTTTGTTTTCTTCTGTAGCAGAGGGAGAGACCTCAGCAGAAACCTCGGCGGTTTCTGAGTAAGCCGTTTGTTTGTGTAGGACAGATCTGACGACAGGACGCCGAGGTTGAGACACCATCCACTGAAGGACTTTTTGACTTTTTTTTAACACTTTCTGGGAAGTGTTTGGGAAGTAAAACTGGAAAAGTTAATACAATTAATTAGAAAGGTTTATTTGGTCAGAAATTAAAGTAGTTTTGGAGTCAGAGAAAGAAGCTCTGTTAGAAACTAGGAACATTTTAAAAAGTAAAAACATGAAATGAAACCAGGACGGATGACTCTTCAGTTATTTCTGACCCAGAAATGCTCCTCAGAGCCTAAAGAAGCCGTCTTCAGCTGGGTTCTGGCCCACTGATCCCAAACAATATCTGATGAACGTGGACCTCAGCTCATCATCTCAGAAAGTTCGGTTCTAACTGCAGAGAGCAGAATGTAAACCCAACCACAGAGTCAGGCTGCGTTTTGATTAGTGGATCATGGCAATTTATTTATTTTGCAGAAATACTAACTGTGCCGTTTGGTATTTGGGTTTTTAAAAGTTTTATTTAATTGCTTTTTTTTTCTTGTTGGTGTGTTTTTCCCTGTGGTTTTGGATTCCTGGTAATTGGACCGACTTTAGACAGTGATTTTCCAGTCGTAGTGACACTCAAACAGCTTCTTTTACTCAATCAGACTCATATATGCAACTTGGATTTAAGTGTCTTGCCAAGGGGCACCTGCAGCAGGAGGGTGGAGGAATCAAACCCACAACGTAGCGTAATGTGAGACGATTATTCTGCATTCACCCCTGCTTCTGTCCCCCTACCAGTTTGGTTCTTTTGTGTTCTCTGGGACCGGTCTGTGGTCCCAATTAGAACCTCATCCTCACCTGCAGCTCTTTCCTCATCTTCACTTCCCTCTGACAGAGATATAGAGTTAGAAATAAAGAAATGAAGAGTAGAGAAAAATTATGGAAGCATATTTTTTTAGCAACCTGAGCTGATCCGTAACTTTGTCCTCTCAGTTGAACGTCTCTGGTGAGAGCACAGCTGTGATGGTTCACTTTCACCAGATTGTAGGTCATCCCTGATCAGTGATGGTGTTCAGGAGCTGACTGTGAAGGTAAAACCTGCTGGTGGGATCAGCAGGCAAGGACACAAGATAAGACCCCTGATCATCCACCTAGCTGGAGAGAAGCTCTTCATCAACCCCCTGAGCTTGGTGCTAATTTGGAGGCTCACTAACAAACGTTAAGTGTTTGATTTGGTCCTCGGTAGCGCTGAGTGTAACAGCATGCAGGTGTTCAGAGAGATGCAAGGCTGCTATGTTCACATCATCTCTCACTGATGCATATCTCAGACACTTTGCTGCAGTTCTGGGAGCAAAATCAAAGAATATTGAATTATTTGTTATATATTTTTGAAGAATTCTGACAAATCTGCGGCGCACATGTTTCAAGTGTTTCTTGGTTTTTTAGATCAGAGCTGTTCCTGAACAAAATACTTTCTACACAACTTGACAAACATCCAAGGTTTCACTGAATGGTATTGGACCGCAGCTTCGTTGAGACAATGTACTGGGATCAGTTAGAACAGAACAGTCTTTTTTGGGTCCTTTCAGTGACAAGTTTTCCTCATTGCTCCCAGTTGTCAGCTCCTTCTTCTTCTTTACATTTATTAGCATATCACAATACCCTGTTAGGGTGCATGTGACCATGTACCGGATCAGAACATCTCACACTACGTCACATATTTCCCCAGCAAACAGATTTTGTTTCATAATGCAACAGAAGACGTTAACCAGCACGCCTGTCTCCCATCCTACTATCCTACATATGCTGCTCCTTTTAAATTTAATTATGATTGGAAAACCAAACCAGTTAGTCCAATAATCGGCTAGAGACGTTAGTAAGAAAATGTTTTACATTTTAAACCTTTGGTGTTGTACATCATGTCCAGACATTTCCACTTTAGTACAATCTGCACATCTTCCAGGTGCTATATGACGTCAGACTTGCAAATGCAGAAAAGGCTGAAGCTCATTGATCAGTTTCCAGCTGTACTGAGCAAACCTCAGGGAGAAACTTTCTCCTTCTACCCTTCCAAACAACCATTCCTGTTCAGGGTTTCTCTTATATTCCTGTTATGACCTTTAACCTCTAACCTGCTAACTAAGGCTTGTAGTGTCTGAGATGGAGGTTTTGGGTTTTGGTCATTTCTCTGAGCTTCACGCTCTGACCTTGGGCTGAATCTGCTGAGAAGTTCACTCCTGGGAAGATTGGCAGCTGTCTGAGATGTTTTCCACTTTTTCCACTCTCTGTAGAATGATTGCAGATAGCTTGGAGATAACCTTATAACCCATCTCAGGTTGATGGGCAGCAACAACTGCTTCTTTAAGGTCATTGCTGATGTCTTTCTGCTTTCACATTGTGGCAACACACACCTGTATGCTCCATAGCAGGAAACTGACTAAACTCCTGTTTTCTTAGAGGTCTTCACTCCGACAATGATCAGTTGTTTGCTCAGCAGCTCCTGGATACCAATGAAAGAAGGAAGGATGAACCTAGTTTTTTCCAATGACTGAGAGATGTTCATTTCTCTTTTTGTTCCATGAACTCATGTCAAAATAAAAGAGCATCTCTTTGAGCACAGATCATCAAAAATACATAATGTGACATAAACATTTCTCAAATTACAGCTGAAGATTCATCTCCTTCTGTCATTAAACACGATAATCACAACAGAAAACACCAGCAACTTTTTTATGAAACTGTGAGGCAGGATCTGGGGGGAAAAGTGAAAATTCACTTTCTGTGTGTCAGTCTGAGCTCCGAGCTGACATGTTTGCGTCTGTAAAGTACTCCGAGTATAAATAGGAGGATAAATTAAACAGAAGAAGCAAACACTGGTCACAACCTGGACTTTAGAAGAAAAAGTGTTTGTGCAAAGCAGCAATTAGAGGCAACGACAGAGAATCAGGTTCCAGAGACGCACAAACAAACGTCTGCCTTATATAAGCTGTCTGTGTCCTCACACAAAAATAAACTGATCCAGTTGGTCCAACGCAGGAACACCAGAGGGGACATTATATATGTTTCCTTTAAATTGGTGGAAAACAAGTCTCAGAGTCAGAACTTCGTATAATCACATGTTTATCACTGATGCACAAATATTTAGACCTACAAAAATAATTATTTTTTTATTTCATAAACCAATGGCCCTTATTTTTCACATTTTTTAAAGTAAGTTGACAGAAAATAGGAAGGAGAGAGGGGGAGGACATGCAGTAAACGTCAACAGGCCAGGACTCAAACCTACCACAGCAGGAATTAGGCTTCCATAAATGGGTTGTGGGCTTTACTCCTGCACCACTTTCACTGTCATGTTTCTGACATGTTTCAGGTCATGTTTCTAAAATGTTTCATCTCATATTTCTGACATATTTCAGGTCATGTTTCTGAAATTTTTCAGCTCATGCTTCTGACATGTTTCAGGTCATGTTTCAACTTATGTTTCTGACATGTTTTAGGTCATGTTTCTGACGTGTTTCAGTTTATGTTTCTGAAATTTTTCTGTTCATGTTTCAGGTCATGTTTTTGGCATGTTTTATGTCATGTTTCAGCTCATATTTCTGACATATTTCCGCTCGTGTTTGAGCACATGTTTCTAAAATGTTTCATCTCATATTTTTGACATATTTCAGTTTCTGAAAAGTTTCAGCTTCTGACATGTTTTAGGTCATGTTTCTGACATGTTTCAGCTTACGTTTCTGATGTGTTTCAGTTTATGTTTCTGACATGTTTCTGTTCATGTATCTGACATGTTTCACCTCATGTTTCTGATCATGTTTCAGCACGTTTCAGTTCTTGTTTCTGACATGTTTCAGCTCATGTTTCTGACATATTTCAGGTTATGTTTCTGAAATGTTTCAGCTCATGTTTCTGACATATTTCAGTTTCTGAAAAGTTTCAGCTCATGCTTCTGACATGTTTTAGGTCATGTTTCTGACATGTTTCAGCTTACGTTTCTGATGTGTTTCAGTTTATGTTTCTGACATGTTTCTGTTCATGTATCTGACATGTTTCACCTCATGTTTCTGATCATGTTTCAGCACGTTTCAGTTCTTGTTTCTGACATGTTTCAGCTCATGTTTCTGACATATTTCAGGTTATGTTTCTGAAATGTTTCAGCTCATGTTTCTGACATATTTCAGCTCATGTTTATGACATGTTTCAGCTCATGTTGCTTATATATTTCAGCTCATGTTTGAGCTCATGTTTCGTGAAATGTTTTATCTCATATGTCTGACATATTTCAGGTTATGTTTCTGAAATGTTTCAGCTCATGTTTCAGCTCACGTTTCTGACATATTTCAGCTCATGTTTCTGACATGTTTCACCTCATGTTTCTGATCATGTTTCAGCACGTTTCAGTTCTTGTTTCTGAAATGTTTCATCTCATGTTTCTGACATATTTCAGGTTATGTTTTTGAAATGATTTATCTCATATTTCTGACATATTTCAGGTTATGTTTCTGAAATGTTTCAGCTTATGTTTCAGCTCACGTTTCTGACATATTTCAGCTCATGTTTCTGACATGTTTCACCTCATGTTTCTGATCATGTTTCAGCACGTTTCAGTTCTTGTTTCTGAAATGTTTCATCTCATATTCCTGACATATTTCAGGTTATGTTTCTGAAATGTTTCAGCTCATGTTTATGACATGTTTCAGCTCATGTCGCTTATATATTTCAGCTCATGTTTGAGCTCATGTTTCGTGAAATGTTTTATCTCATATTTCTGACATATTTCAGCTCATGTTTCGTGAAATGTTTTATCTCATATTTCTGACATATTTCAGCTCATGTTTCTGAGATGTTTCAGCCCATTTTTCAGCTTCCATTTCTCACATATTTCAGCTTATGTTTCTTATATATTTCAGCTCAAGTTTCGTGAAATATTTCAGCTCGTGTCTGACATGTTTCAGCTCATATTTCTGAAATGTTTCAGCTCATATTTCTGACATGTTTCAGTTTGTTTCTGACATGTTTCAGCTCATGTTTCAGCTCACGTTTCTGACATATTTCAGCTCATGTTTCTGACATGTTTCAGCACGTTTCAGTTCTTGTTTCTGAAATGTTTCATCTCATATTTCTGACATATTTCAGGTTATGTTTCTGAAATGCTTTATCTCATATTTCTGACATATTTCAGGTTATGTTTCTGAAATGTTTCAGCTTATGTTTCAGCTCACGTTTCTGACATATTTCAGCTCATGTTTCTGACATGTTTCACCTCATGTTTCTGATCATGTTTCAGCACCTTTCAGTTATTGTTTCTGAAATGTTTCAGCTCATATTTCTGACATATTTCAGGTTGTGTTTCTGAAATGTTTTATCTCATATTTCTGACATATTTCAGGTTATGTTTCTGAAATGTTTCAGCTTATGTTTGAGCTCATGTTTCGTGAAATGTTTTATCTCATATTTCTGACATATTTCAGGTTATGTTTCTGAAATGTTTCAGCTTATGTTTCAGGTCATGTTTCTAAAATGTTTCATCTCATATTTCTGACATATTTCAGGTCATGTTTCTGAAATTTTTTCAGCTCATGCTTCTGACATGTTTCAGGTCATGTTTCAACTTATGTTTCTGACATGTTTTAGGTCATGTTTCTGACGTGTTTTCAGTTTATGTTTCTGAAATTTTTTCTGACATATTTCAGCTCATGTTTCTGACATGTTTCACCTCATGTTTCTGATCATGTTTCAGCACGTTTCAGTTCTTGTTTTCTGAAATTTTTCATCTCATTTTTTGACATATTTCAGGTTATTTTTCTGAAATGTTTTCAGCTCATGTTTTATGACATGTTTCAGCTCATGTCGCTTATATATTTCAGCTCATGTTTGAGCTCATGTTTCGTGAAATGTTTTATCTCATATTTCTGACATATTTCAGCTCATGTTTCTGACATGTTTCATCTCATATTTCTGACATATTTCAGGTTATGTTTCTGAAATGTTTCAGGTCATGTTTCTGACATATTTCAGCTCATGTTTCTGACATGTTTCATCTCTTTTCTAATATTTCAGGTTTTTTTTTCTGAAATGTTTCAGGTCATGTTCCTGACATATTTCAGCTCATGTTTATGACATGTTTCAGCTCATGTTGCTTATATATTTCAGCTCATGTTTGAGCTCATGTTTCGTGAAATGTTTTATCTCATATTTCTGACATATTTCAGGTTATGTTTCTGAAATGTTTCAGCTTATGTTTCAGCTCACGTTTCTGACATATTTCAGCTCATGTTTCTGACATATTTCACCTCATGTTTCTGACATATTTCAGGTTATGTTTCTGAAATGTTTCAGCTCATGTTTATGACATGTTTCAGCTCATGTCGCTTATATATTTCAGCTCATGTTTGAGCTCATGTTTCGTGAAATGTTTTATCTCATATTTCTGACATATTTCAGCTCATGTTTCTGACATGTTTCAGCTCATGTTTCAGCTTCCATTTCTCACATATTTCAGCTCATGTTTCTTATATATTTCAGCTCATGTTTCATGAAATATTTCAGCTCATGTGTCTGACATGTTTCATCTCATATTTCTGACATATTTCAGGTCATGTTTCTGACATGTTTCAGCTCATGTTTCTGACATGTTTCAGCTCATGTTTCAGCTTCCATTTCTCACATATTTCAGCTCATGTTTCTTATATATTTCAGCTCATGTTTCATGAAATATTTCAGCTCATGTGTCTGACATGTTTCATCTCATATTTCTGACATATTTCAGGTTATGTTTCTGAAATGTTTCAGGTCATGTTTCTGACATATTTCAGCTCATGTTTATGACATGTTTCAGCTCATGTTGCTTATATATTTCAGCTCATGTTTGAGCTCATGTTTCGTGAAATGTTTTATCTCATATTTCTGACATATTTCAGCTCATGTTTCTGAGATGTTTCAGCCCATGTTTCAGCTTCCATTTCTCACATATTTCAGCTCATGTTTCTTATATATTTCAGCTCAAGTTTCGTGAAATATTTCAGCTCATGTGTCTGACATGTTTCAGCTCATATTTCTGAAATGTTTCAGCTCATATTTCGGACATGTTTCAGTTTATGTTTCTGACATGTTTCAGCTCATATTTCTGACATGTTTCAGATTATGTTTCTGACATGTTTCAGCTTATGTTTCTTATATATTTCAGCTCATATTTCTGAAATGTTTCAGCTCATGTTTCTGACATGTTTCAGCTCATATTTCTGACATGTTTCAGTTTATGTTTCTGACATATTTCAGCTCATGTTTCTTAAATGTTTCATCTTTTATTTCTGACATGTTTCAGTTCATGTTTTAGCTCCTGTGTTTCCATCATGTAAAGCACTTTGGATTGTGTTCTATACTAATAAACCTACCTTTCTTTGCCTAGAACATTTTAACATTTGGTCAAATTAACATCAAAAAACTGTTAGGAAGAACTGATCAAGAACCCCAAATAATGAACAAATAGACAAAAAGAAATCTCTGGATGGACCAAATAGTGTATGAGACCATGTGTGTTTGTTTTTAATAGAACCATAAAAACCTGTTCTGTTCACATGAAAAGAACCAAGGCACCGCTGCAGGGTCCAGGCCTGGTCTTTGGTCTTTCTTTTCTGGGAGACTGAACTGACTCCTATTTATTTTTTCTTCTCCTGTCTCACATCCCAACTTCCTCCTCCTCCCTTCCTAAACTTACCTCTGTTTTCCTCCTCATCTTCGCATCCGTCTACTCTCCTCTCCTCTCCTCCGCTCCTTCTCTCCTCTATGTCCTCTGAGTGAGATGATCTCTGTCACCTTGAGATCTGATGCCGACACCATGAGCAACAGGGAAGCAGAAGTGTGTGTTTTTGTTTTAGCTTTAATGAATTTGTTGACATTTTAAGGACTTTTACATCCGACATGTAACTTGTAGAGTGGAAACATAGTTGCTACGGTTACATTCAATGTGACGTCTTCTGAGAAGCAAACCTTGTGAATGTCCTGTAGACCTTCATGGATTCAGTGTTTTATTATCCTGTAGGGGTTGTGACAGCAACTGATCACTAGATGGAGCAGGCGAGCATGCTGTGAACAGTGTGACTGACCATCAGGGGCTCCAGTTTATTTACAGCTGATGGTCCAGAATCCAGAACACAAACACATACTGTGAAGAGGTTTACAGAAGGTGACACAGAGTGAAGTGGAGAGAAGAGCAGATGATCTGCCAACAAACAAACAAACATGGAGGCAGATCAGCCTCCACCTCCTTGTGCTGCAGCGCCCCTGAAATATTTAACCAAAGACCTTTTCTCATGACTGAAGACATTAGCACAAAGTCTGCAGCATGTTTGAGGGACTCTGCATGACTGCAGCATCATTTCACATCCATTTCCTCCAGATTCTCCTTGACATGTTTGGTATCTTTGGAAACTGTTGCATCTCCAGCAGACCTTTAAAAGAAGCTGTGTGGTTTCCGAAGATGCTCACTGCCTCCCAGACGTCTTTTCCAGCTGTTCCGGATGCATCCCAGATGCCTTTTTTTTATGCCCGCAGGCTGATTTCTGAACCAAAGTGCATCAGGGCCCTGCTGGCAGTATGAAAGGTTCATGACTGAAAGGTGGGGAGCCACCGGCCCAGACACGCTCAAACTAATAATCCACACAGCAAACTCTTTATAAGGCAACAGCCAAGCGATGAGCTCACACAGGCAGGGCTGTTTTCATGAAAAACAAGCGTCCCACTCATGGAGTCACACACTTTCCCCACAGCGCTGATGATGTCAGAGCTGAAGAGGGAGAATCCCAGACGTCTGATCACCGCCGGAAGCTTCAGCGTGTCTTCACTGCTTCCTCTACACTCACATCTGACTCGGTTCTAGCGGGTCTCTGCGTTAAGGGACCACACGTTTGAGGGGGAGCATCATGATGTCATCAGAGGAGGGTTGACTCTAATTAAACATTTCCCCTAACACAAACCTGATGGTTTAATATCAAATTAGATTTAATTACAGTTTAGGTTAGAACTACTTTTGGTTTTGCTGTTCTCCTTTTTGGATCCATCTGAGTTCTGTTAGAACTTGCTGAACTCTAGATTGTTCACTTTGGAGAAGTAAAAAGCCATAAAAGCCCTGATTACTCAACATCCAACTTTTTCATCTTTATCAAGTCTCAAAACATCATAACTTATATATAATACATAATCCAGTTCACTAAGGAACACATTTCCATAATTTTTTGAAAATGAATAGAACTGTTACACTTACACTCGTTAAAAATGTTCCAAACTGTTCTAAAAATATCAGAGAATTTAAATTATTTCAAAATGCTGCAGAAAATCCAGAAATTCTCATAGTTTGCTCCTGAATCCTGTTTGGTTCAGCTGATTTTCCGAAGAAAGACCCTGCAAAGCTCATCCGGATGATGCCAGTTGTTTTTTCCAATCGGCTGAAATAACTCTGGGTGACGCTGAAGTTTTTCAGGATCATTTCTCAACCAAGCAAACACAATGACACATTTCAGCTGTAAGCATCATGATTTCTGTGGTAAATCCAGCAGGAAGCTGTGGGAGCATGAGGCAAGTAATGACTAGGGGGATATTTTTGGGATTTGAGGAGATCATGATGTTTAAAATCAACACAAAGCTTCTCTGGTTTATGAAGATGATGTTCCTCCAGATTAAAAGTAGCTGGTTAATGAGCTCTGAGGAAAGAGCTGAGTGATAATAGGGTGAAGTGGCCCCATAATGAGCTTTAAAAGATGTGGAACTTCTTTGGATCATCTAAGTCGTTTTCGTTTTATAGTCCTATTGCTTAAATTATTGGTTTTAAATCCTGCTTGTCTGTTAGACTTCAGAGCCAAACTCTTTGTTGAGTGTCTCCTCCTCTCCCTTTCTTCAACTCAGACCAACCTGTAACTTTCTGTTGTTCTGGTTCTTTCTGGTTCTGAGAGAACTCTCAATAATTGCAGCCAGTTACAGAAACCAGAGTCTTGCTTCGATGAGTTTAACGCCTTGGCCCTAACTCTGACATGATGGGATTAAAGGTCAGAAGAGACTTCAAGAGATGGATGAACTTGAAGAGTGATAGCCCTGTTCCTATAGACCCAGAACCTCAAACCATGAGCAGTTTTTATTGTTATCTCTCTGAGGTCCTAACCTGATTAATACCCATGGACTGTGGTCCCTTCTGGACTTGGACCTGCACCACTCAAAGAAAAGAGGTCTTTTTATTTTCTCTTATAGTCTTAGATGAGGTCAAACTGTCTCAAGACCCCCATCTTCTAGACTCAGTTGAAATTTGACAGTAGAAGCAAAGAAAGGACAGTCTGAACGTGCCAGCAGGTAACTCCAGGTAACTCCTGGCAAGGTTGATTGCAGAGAGTTGCTGTCATATGTTTTGTTGCTGCAGTAGATTGTTGTTACTGTTACCTTCACCGCTTCGGCACGAGACGAGACAATAAAGTCGATGACATCACTTTGACTGGAGCTGAGGAACAACTAGACTAAACATACTGAACGTGTCAGACTGACTGACTGATAGACCATCAAACAGATACCAGATGGAAAGAAGAGTCACGGTTCAAGTGAGATTTTTAACCCTCAACTCATTCACAGCCGACTGTAGGAGGAGGGGCGAAGGAGTCCCAGCTTCACAAGCTGAGCGGAGAGAGGGAAGGAGGATGGGAAAAGGTAAGATGAGTCACCGGGAGGGAGGAGATTAGGGTGAAGGAGAGAGAGGGAGGGAGGGAGGTGTACTTATGGTAGAAGGCTCGCAGAGGCTCACAGCAGAGAGAGACCGGCCCACTCCACTAAAATCATTCAACTGGTGAACGAGGAAGCGTACTCAACTCTGACGGAGCGAGAGAGGGAGGGAGCATGAGAGGTAAAGAGAGAGAGAGGAACTCCCTTCATCTGGGATAACTTAGTCCTCTCTAACACACACACTCTGCAGAGACTTCACCCCAGGAACAGCTACCAGTCCTGCAGCTTTCCTTCATCCATTCATCTCCTCTCAGAGTTTTTCCTCCTCTTGTTTTCTCATTTTTTTCTTCTCTTTCCTTCTTTCCTTCTTTCTTTCTTTCTTTCATGTGACGCCTCCACATTTTGCAGCCATCTGTCCCTGACAAAAAGATAAGGATTACTCATTTTTCCCTGGCCGTTGTGTGTTTTTCTCTCTCTCGTTTCTTTACAGTTTTCCCTTCGTTTGGCAGGTGGACTGTGAGCTGAGCTGAACTTTGCAGATCCCAAACTTCTGAGAGAGAAGAAAGACAAAGACAGCAGGACTGAGAGGAGGCAGAGCAAGGAAGCAACTCTTTTCTTTCCCCAACTGGACTGAATTTTATTGACTTTTGTCCTAAATTGGACTTTTCGGACTCTATCTGTGCCTCTGTACCCTACGGCATCTTTAAATAAGCCACTTAGATGTTTGTTGGCAGCATGTCTGTGTTGCCTTCACTCAGCTGGACCCTCCTGGTCCTGGTTCAGATCCAGAGCAGTGGCTCATCCTCAGACCTGCCGTCCAGGCTTCAGCCTCTTTCCCTGACGGTCCATTCGTTGCCGGATGCCTCCAGCGCCCACTGCCCGTCCTGCGCTCTGGCCCGGATGAGGAGAAATGAAGGGGCGACAGCGGCGGACGATGACTTGCTGTCACACGAGGAGGAGAAGGCGGCTCAGCAGGACGTGGTGGAGGCAGTCAAGAGGCACATCCTCAACATGCTCCATCTGCAGGCCCGGCCCAACATCACCCGGCCGGTGCCGCGGGCCGCACTCCTCAACGCCCTGCGCAAGTTGCACGTGGGACGGGTGGCCGAGGACGGAAGTGTGCAGATCGAGGGGGAGGAGGAGGTGCGAGGGAGGGGAGGCCAGGGAGGAGGAAGGGGGGAGGAGCGGCGGCAGCAGGAGCTCGGGAGGGAGACAGCGGCGACATGCCGGAGACGACGGAGATCATCACCTTCGCCGAGGCTGGTGAGTCTGACAGAAAGTGTTCCTGGTTACAAACACACTGTGTTGGAAACTATGAGAGTGTGTGTCCACCTGCTTAATTCCACCTGTGAACTCACTCAGCTGAACACACACACACACACACACACACACAGGCAGTAACCTCTGTAATTGCCTCCTGCTGTTCTCAGAGAATACCTCATTATCTACTTAAAGTCAGCGGGGATTTGGGCGCCGCCGCCTGCGTGTTGCTGCTCCGTTTGTTTTCTCTAGAACGTTTCTCTGACAGATGGTAGCAGCGGAGCGTGAATCAGTGAGAGGAGGAACGGGACGCAGGTCAGGTGTTGAACGTAACTATGGCACCTTTACCCTGCAGACAAGCTACAGGGCACTCTTAGCCCATTTTAACACAGGTTAAACAATTTTAAATCCGGGTCACTGACAGGTCACAGTGCTGGTGTTTCTGAGGGTTCCTAAAGGTGAAATGGGTTGGAAAAGTCGGATCATGTCCAGAAGGTCAAGTTTTGTTGTTTTATTTATTTTAAAATGTTGCAGTTGTGTCCAAATTGTCAGGCTAAAAACAGAAAGTTGCTTCTAGATTTGAGAGAATGCATGAACCACGTGGACCACTGAAGTTTGCATTATTTTTTATTAGCTAATTTACCTGCTAAGAATCAGAAGAGGTCAGAATAGGTCAACCTTGTCATGAGCTGTGAGAGTGGATCCCAGGATGCAGCAGCTCACCTGTCAGCTGTGCAGTGTGGGCAGGACTCTGACGTCTGTCTTCTCCTCTGGATGTTCTGTTGCTGCAGTTTGGGTTTCTGTAGGCGAGAGTCTGGAACAGCAGATGGAAAAGATTTTTATGAACTGGATCTGTGTAAACAGGCTGAGCAGAGCAGCTTTACTGAAAGGAAAACACAGAGTGTGAAGCTGCCTAAGGAGCTCCTCTCTGTGGGGGAAAACTGGTGCAAGAAGCTGCAAATCAGAGCTGCAGACGCTGTTTCTCCACCGTGTTTGTTAGGGTTCATCACTCTGATCAGTTCCAGCAGAGCATCAGACAGAAAACATCGTTTTCTCAGTAAGATCTGAGGTTTTGCTTTATAAATCAAGATGAAACGTTTCTGTCAAGATATTTGCATCAGAAAGAATCTGCAGGGATAAACCAGTAGATCTTCTTTCTAGAAGCCCGTTTAGATCTGATTCCTCTTCTTCTCAAGGACTTCACTGAAAGTGTGAGGTCTTTAAACCCACAGTTTGCCTCACAGCCAGAGTGGTTATTGATGCTTGCTCCCTAAGCTCCTACTGGTTGCTCATACTGAGCCTGGTTCTGGTTCTGCCAGAGGTTTTCTTCCTGTTCAAATAGAGTTGTTCCTCTCCACTGTCGCCCAGCGCTTGGTCAGAGTGAAGGATTGCTTCAAACTCTAGATCTTCTTTGGATAGATGTTCTTCACCAGTTGCACTGTTACAACTGAGACCCAGTTGGGATTTATAGAATTTGACTGGATTGGTTTGTCTTGTTCAGAACCTGGAGACGATATTTGTTCTGAATTAACTTCTTCACAGCAAAACTAGCTGATGGTTTTCACAGGTTTAAAATTCTCTAAGGATGAAAACTTTGAGAGGAACAACCTGATTTAGTTCATGAACAGAAACTAAATGAACGGACCTGCAGTGGGTCAGTCAGGCTCTCTGATGCATCCAACACATCCAACGATTTAAGTCTAACTTCCATGTTCTGGGCCATACTTGGAATAAAGGCTTTATAATGTCTAACCTGGTGCTGGTTTGGCTTGACCCTGAATTTGGTCAGTGAAGTCCAGCAGCTTCTGCAGAACTTGACTTTGTTCTCCAGTGGGTTCTGTGCTGTTCACAGCTCCTTTCTGAGCCAGTGGCTGCTGTCAACGAGGCGTTAAATGGTTCCTTTCTGTAAGCAGAATATGGGAGACTTGTTGCTACAAATCTGGCGTTCTTCTCATCAAACAGCTGTTTGAGGGTGTGATTTGTGGACGGTACCTGGTTCTCTGGGTCTGTTTTAATGTTTGTTATTTTATGTTTTTTGCTGCACTAGTGACCTTTATTATTTTTTGACAGTGAACAGATATGATATGGTGGAGAGAGTGGGGGAAGGGTGTGCAGAAAACGGTGCCATGGCAGAGATTCGATCCTGCGTCGAGGTCTAAAACCCTCTACATGGGTTGCACGCTCAGACCCCTGCCAGCGCCCCGCCCTGGTTTCAATGTTTTAATTGGACTTTTATCTGGAGGTTCTCATGTGAACGTCTGGCTGAGTGTTTGAGGAGGAATTTAACACGTTTCATGTTGTTGCCACTGCAGAGTTGCAGAGAAATAGTGGGATGCAGCTAAAAACACTTGTGGTTAGCTGGAGCGTACTTTATAGTCAACATCTTGAAGCAATCTTCCCATGTAATGTAAGAAAAGGCACATTTGCAGATGAACTATTTACATTTTTGTCAAGTTCAAAATAATTTGGTCACAAAGCAGCTTGAAGATTTTTTCCTCATGAAAGAGAAGCAGTCGAACTGCTGCTGGAGCAGATTTAGTTTCTAAACAGAAACCGGTTCATCAGTCACTTTTAAAAAGATCTGACTTGTCATTTTTCTGTGAGCAGACTCCTTTTTAATGCCTGAGTTTACATAGTAATTTCTCAACATAATGAGGCCATCAGCACTCAGACTCTTTGAAGTTAAGTTTCTGCAGCTTCAGGCTGCAGTTTTGGCTCCTTAACAGATCTTCAACAGACTTTTTCTGACATCTCCAAGCTGCGGTGAAGCTTTGGACAAGTTTGGCAGTTTCTTGTTCGTTCAGACCTGGAAAATCTTTTTGGATCCAGTTGGATCCAGTCCCAGATTTAATAAAAAAAACAATCAAGTTCTAGCTCAGAGGAAGGAGGAGCAGAAAGTTAGAGGATGAAGGTTATTGTTGGAGGCATGAACTTGTCAAAGAAGGACATGATGAAGCAGATCTGAGAACGTTTGATCATCCTCCAACACTTGCATGTCTGTCAGGTGTCCTTGTCCATGCAGTGGGTCCACACCCTCAGGTCTCTTTGGACCTACTTGACAGACGATGATCTATTATCTGCACAAAGTCTACTGTGTAGAAATATCTTACCCATGATATCAACCAGCAGGAGGCGCCTCAGAGCTGCTTGCCTTGATCAGCAGTCCTACTGTCTAACGCTGAAGAATCAACTGGACCAACCTGAGATCAGAACCACTGATAATGCAAATAGAGGGTAATGTAGGTAAATTTAATTATAAATTAGATGTCTGTAGTAATGTGATGTCATAGATATCAATGTTTTTAACACCAGGCACTGAAATCACTTTAACCACACCCTCATTTGGTACCATCAGTTTGGCTTGTAAAGCAGCATCTGGCCATAGAAGAGACAGACTCACAGACCAGCTGTCCTGTAAACTTACAGAAACATCATTGGTCCTGGTTCTGCAATCGTCCCAGAAACACCTGCTCATTTTAGCCCCGCAGAGTAAAATGTATATGAGCTTTCCGTACAGCTTGCTGTTTTTCTGAGTCGCAGCTCTCCATCTCTGTTGGGAAATAGGCGATGCATTCAGGGAGCTCAGTAATTATTTTTGGCGGTGGAGATGGCAAGTACCGGAGCGCAGGGATGACTGGATTCTTGGCGGAGGCGAAGTGTCAACCTCTGTTTAGCAGCTCTGGGACAATATCTTTCTGTGCGCTGTTTTTTCCTGTCTTCTGTTTAGAGTCCGTCCCTGTTTACCTTCCCCCGCTTCTGCCCGTCTCTCACCACACACAAAAGGACAATTAGGCTAATTGAACTTAATTGAACACATCATTAGCGACATTCCTGAATCCACTTTCATCCGCCTGTTCTGGGCTCTAACCTCAGCCTACCCCTTGCTGCTCGGCCCACAGAATAAACCGGTCTTTGTTGGGTCTATTCTGGCAGTGCAGCGGCCAGCTCGGGGTCACTTCTCTGACCTTTGACAGCCAGGAGAAGTTGAATCAGAGCAGCTGATTGGAGGACAGAAACATCTGTCTGATGTGAACTCAAACCACAGCTGGCAGGTTCTTTGGGTTTATCTTTGTTAGGTTCTGTTTTTCTTTTTCTTGGCAATAACTGGCTTTTCTTCATCTTCCCTTCTGTTTATTCTGTGTTCCTGTCATGTCTTCTCTCACAGTTTGTCATCTGCTTCTCCTCTGCTCCTCTCTCTACCTCCCTTCCCGTTCCAGCACTTTCCTTGGCGTGGCTTTAGCGTGTTTAAGGCGCATTTACAGTCGTGTCTGTGCAGTCAGAGCCGCGGTGGTTGGAATCCTGGGATGCATCTTTTTATTCCTGCTCGCCGTTGCCGTCCCATCACTTCATTTGGCTCTGCTTTGATGTGTGACAGAGATGCTCTACGTGTGGACAGATGAATCACTTGATAGTAAACAGCTACAGATTGGGAGCAGACCTGTTGCATGCTGACACGGAAACTGAATCTGAAGATTCATCCAGAGCACAACTCAAGCTGGGATGAAGGTGGCACTCAGTTTAACCTCAATTATGGATCCATCCGCCACTGAAAGTAGCTCCTTTAATTCCTCATCTTAGAGACATTATTGTGAAATTCAGTGAGTTTTAGGTGGTGAATAAAAAGACCAAAAATTATGAAGCTTGTTCTGTTTGACAAGAACCTGAGCAGAAGGTCAGAGGTCTGAGGAGCTCTCTGACCTTCTTACAGTCAGTAAAGAAGAAAAACTCAGAGTTAAAGCAACCTGCTGAGCTTCTCAATATCTTTTCTGTTTTGAAACTGATTTGAACGTTTTTACAGTTTTATTAAAAAGGTTCAGCTCATTCTGACATGTGAGCTGATCTGGTCACATCTGGTTTGACTTGTAGATGACCCGTCGCTCGCTACAGTTGTCCTTTCCCAGCTTGGTTATTGGTTCCTGTTTGCTGGTTCTCCAAGTTCCTTCATGGTTTCCCTGCATCTGCAGCATCTTTGGTTTTGGTTCCTCTCTAAGGAACCTGCTTCCTTTATTTCCAGGATTTGGAACCATGTCTTAACCCAACCTTCACTGAAACATTTTCATGTGTCTAATCAGCCATCAGTCCAACATTTACTCAGATTTGGACTTTTTTGAAACACTTTAAAAGACAGTTTTCAAGAAATAAATCATGATCAGGGATCAGAGAAATGTGTAGGAATAAACACCTTTATTTGTCCTTCCTGGTTCTGAAATCTCTAAAGCTTTTCGGCACATAGGCTGATCAGGAAATCGATCAGACCACAACCAACCAGAGGTCCGTTTACAGAGGAGAGCTTACCTAAACATCTAAAACAGCTACACATTTTCACCAGAAACCCCCCCAGAAAGGTTGCCTCAGTCCAAGAGTGACACAATAGTGAACGACAGTCACAGAACCAGTAAGGAGGTATAAAACTGTCAAAGAACCAATTAATGTCTGGAAAGTCTCTAGCTTGTCATGAATCCAGAAAGCTTATCTTCAGTTGCAGGAAAAGGATCTTTTTATGAAGATGGGTCTCTGTTCTGGTGCCCTGAGATGGATCTGATGATGGATCGCTGGTGTTACACATGTAACTCACATATTCAGACCCAGCTGTCCCTCAGCTGTGTCACTTATAAAAGGCTTGGTGCTTTAGGAGTAAACAGAATAATCAGAAAGAATTTGCCAGTAACATTCGCTCCTTATCGCTTTATTTGTTCCTCATTGTTGGGTTTAGCTGAAGGTGCATCTGATAAAACTGTTGGGAATCAAAGAGCAAATCTAGTAAAAAACTGAAGAAACACAGCAGAGACTAAAGCAAACTGATAAATAATCTGACAGGATAATTATAACACAGCCTTTAGAACCTTGAGAACCCAGGGGTTTTCCACATTGTGAGGAATAAAACTGGTCGGAGTGAGACCTCTGTGTGGCTGCGACGCCACTTTGGGAGGAATCAGGGAGGACACGAAGGCAGCGAGTGGCGGCCAACTTCAAAACAGAGAGGGAGGAACTGCTGGGAGAGGGAATTAAAGAGCCCAGGAAACCATCCCAGCCTTGATAAGGTCCCTGAGCGACTCCTCCTGACTCAGCTCTCTGTAGAGTTATATTTATCCCCAACTGCTGAGGGAAACTGGTTGTACTGGGATCTTCTCACTGTACAAAAGGGATGCAGGGGAGACATGCAGATGGTTTAGTGCTGGGAATGTGTCGTTAACAGGAGGTTGTTATCCTGGCACACCTGGTTACAGATTCCTGCACGTTACATAAAACCGATTTGTATTGTTTGCTTTGGTTCTGATCTTTCTAAAGCAGGAAGGACTTCCAGCACCAGTCAGAGAAATGTGAAACCATAGCTGAGGTGTCCTGGGTAGTTGCACCATCTATCAGCCTCCCGTCTGGCTGCGCAGCTGGTTTTGATCGTGCCCAGCAGGCTGCTGTTTGCAGAGAGGAGAAGCTGCAGAGGTCAGCAGCATACAGCTGGCAGACACAGCTGCTCACCAGGCTGCAGCATTAGCAGCTAAAGAGCCTGACCATTCTCCTGTGCTGGAAACCATCAGGGCCACAGAACCTGATTAACAGACAGAGGTTAGGCAGGTAGAGAGAAGGGTTTAAGTCTGAAGGTCCATAGAATCTCCAGCAAAGCAGTTTCTGGTCATTCTAACTTAGTAACAGCAGGAGTGTCCGGTTTCTGAGAATCCATATCTAACATCATTCTGTTCTTCAGCTTCCACATCATTCATGAAACATGTGCTAACAGCTGCATGATGTTAATACAGTAAAGCTAAAATCAGTCAGTGCACAAAACGAGGCGTGCTTGTGCAGAACGTGAGTAAACCAGGTTCCATTCGACTCTGTTAGGGGTGCTTGTAGTCGTAGAAACCCCGACGGTGTTGGTTCTCCTGTGGCCTCTGTGCTGATAGAAGTTCTGCAGGAGCCTGATTATGATGCGTTCATTTAAACCAGTTGGGTTTTGGCTAAAACATGCAGGAAAGGCATTGAAGGAGCACTGCTGCTGAGCTTAGATGGTGACAAAATGAAAGAGCTCTACTCAGTTCTCCAAACACAGTTCTGGTTCTGGATGTTGCAGAAACTGAGAGGAGACAAGGAGCCGTTGGCAGGAAGTGCTTCATGTTTCCGTCATGCTGTGGATGATCCTATAAAACTCGGTGGAGCGTGAAAGTTTCAGAGGATGTTCTTCTCTCCAGAATCTGTTTATTATGAACATGTGATTAAAACGTCTCATTTTGTTGTGGAAACTCAGACGAGTCTCCAGCTTTAGTTTAGCTCAGATTGTTTCAGTCCCCAGAGGCTCAAATGATTTCTAGATTAGGTCTGGAAATGAAAGCCATGTTATAGACTGCTAACCATGACAGGCGGATTGTGTAGGAAAACAGAGCAGCTGAGGTCAGTTTGATGTTGGAACGACTCCCTGATGTTTGAAGCTGAATTTCACTGCTGGAACCATTTTACGGCTCGTTTTTATTTGCCTCTAACAGCCAGCCCACAAGACAGGACGCTTTCCAGCACAAACTGACACGGTGTTCGCACTCGGAGAGCAACCAGAACCTTTAGTTGTTCTCCAGCAGCACGTTTCACTTCACTTTATTGTGTTTGCAAGGGAATCAGCTTCCAGAAGCTGCAGTAAAAGCCCCACAGATACCAACAGTATGATGGAAAACTGAGGCGAGCAGCACCTTCTAACCAGATATCCCAACCAGAGCTGAATCTAAATCCTCTTTACTGCAGCTGCACGTCTCGGTGTTAACGTCATTCCTCTCTTTGGGATATGAAGTTCTAATGCAAAGTGGTGATCTTTCCAGGAAATAATGGGATTAAATAACATGGTTTATGATCCTCAGCACTGATAAAATGATTGCACGGTGTTCCGTTTCATACCAGTTTCCTTTTAGAAAAGTGTCCCCTGATGTCCGAACTACAAATAGAACCCAGAAACAGGGACAGAATTCAACTGAAGACGTGTTGAGACTGATGTTATTCAGGTAGGTTGAGACCTATAGTGACCTTCTTTGACCTGATAACCACCCTCATGCACCAAGCATGCATGCACGCTGGTCCTATGCAGCCTGTCTGGCTTCTCTATGAGATGGAGGTTTATCTGCAGTCGTAGTACACCTGCATCCTGCTGCAGAAACATCTACACCTGTAACCAACAGCAGATGACCATTCACAACAATGTTTTCAGGTCAGGTGGTCCTCTGGTGGTCTTTGCATGGAAGCCTTCAGGCTCTGGTTCAGTTTTAGCTGCATCAGGCTGAGCTGTGATTGGTTACTGCAGGTGTGTGGACCTTTGCAGTTGTTTCAGGTGTTCCATCATCTGAAGGTGTCCCATCCCAAATCAGAGTAAACAGAAGCTCCATCATGGCTGGTATGGTCCTGATGAAGACTGGAATAGAGACGGACAGAAGGTCTGTTGTTGCTTCTCACAGTATTAGTCTGGGTCTAAACTGGATCCACCCGAACATCTCAAGCTTTACCATCACAGGAGGAGCTGAAATAATAATCAGATTTATGTAACTTTGCTCTGAGAGATGGTTTAGTTTCCTGTCATTGTGTTTTTAACGGTCCCAGACGTCCAGTTTGTGCTTCAGTAAATCTTTCTTCACCGTGTTTGGATTTATCCAACATGACGTTCTTCATCTCTGAGTCATCCTCTGTCAGTGGTTTGATCCTCCCATATACAGAAGTTTTCCATAACAGAAAACATTTTCAGGACCTTCATCTTGTCAGAAGGAAAAGAAACACCAGTCAGACTGTCTCATTTGTAAACTGGACTGGTTCAGAATAAGAGCTGTGGTTTATCACCATTAGAACATGTTGATCCAAAATGAACACCCGAGTCCAGGAAGGTGCACACCTTCAGAATAAGACTGACTTCAGAGCTTCTGAGCAGCAGCAGGCTGAGAGGTGTGCTTCATTGAAGCACCGATCATTATGGGATGGATGAGGGTGAATTTAGCTTGGTTTCTTTCAGACACTCAGGTTAACTCAGCCTCAGCGCTGCAGGGATTTGCAGCCGGGAGGCGTGCAGCCAGCAGGTCAGAAACTGAAACAGAACAAAACCTCCCTGATCCTGGTTGTGTAAACCTGCAGGTTCAGATTAATGCTGGAGGTTCGGACAGGAAGTCTTCTCATGCTGATGATCCACATCTGTCTGGAGCTCCACCTGCAGATATCTGTGATTCAACAGCCAGAAGGTGCTGAGAGGAAAGCATCTGTCATAGGAGGAGCACTGAGGGCGTGGTCGGAGTTTAGGACACGCCTACTCCATTTACACCTGCTAGTGACGTCACAAAATGTGGCTCTCTAACAAACTTACATCAACTGCTTTTCCCAGTGCATTGTGGGGAAGTGAGTTCTATAGAAAGCAGAATATAAAGAGGTTGATTTTGATGTTTTCGATTAAATGTGATCAAAAACTTTTGTTCCTGAAACGTTTTTATCACCAGGATGATTTTACTGGGTCCTTTATTCTGGTCCAGAAGGTTTCATGAACAACAGAACTAACCACTATTCATTCATTCATTCATTATGTTTGAGACACATTAGAGGATTAGAGGATTTAGGTGCATCATGACCTTCATGATGTTTGACCCTAATTTGGTTCCTGATTTTTGCTCATTGATAAAAGAGTCAGAACTTCCAGGATCTTGTTGATTTTTCCAGCTCGGTTCCATTGACTGTAGATGTTATCAGACCTTTCTTTATGTTCCCCTGTTCCATGAGATCTTCACACCATCCACATTGGTGGTTGGATGAATTTCTTCCTTCCACAAAGTCTGAGTCTGAGATTCTGCATCATGGAGCAGTTCCACTGAAGGTCCGACCAACTGATCCAGAATATTTTAGACTCTAAGGCTCCAACTTTGTGTCAGAACAAACAACAAATAATTTTATCGATTTAACAGGAACAATCCACAGAATCAGCATCTGGAGCAGCTTCAAGATTCCCCTCAGTGATGGACAATTATGGGATGCATTCTGCAGATTGTTTTCATTAAGACCAGAGCAGAATTTCATGAGAAAAAATGAAAAATGTTCGGATCGGTTCTGCCAAAATCCGTCAGCATTTCTTTTATTAGTCAGCCAGTCAGATGGATTTTTATTGACTTCTGGGTTTTTGTCCTTAACATTTCACAGCTGAACTTCACAGAACGTCATGTTTCATTAGTTCCTTCCAGCAGAACAGATCCGGCTGCAGTTTCCTCACAGTCCAGCAGCTGTTTAACTGGAGCCCTGCGGCAGTTTTCAGCTTTTCAGAGAGAACATTTTCATCATATCACGGATTCAAACAAAGGAGATCATGTAAACACATGATTTTTAATCCTTCAGGTCCTGTTGTTTTTATTCAACCGTTGTAAGCTGGTTTTCATCAGCTGATGCTTCCTACCTGCAGATCCTCCTCAGAAAGATGGAAGTCAATCTCAGAGGTCAGAGCTCCTGAATGAACCAGCAGCTGACAGACTGTAGGACGCTGTTAAATTTGACGGAACCATAACATCTCGTTTCCTAAAACACAATAAAAATGTGTCAGCAGAACTGATGCGGGACAGTGGGCGGAGCTTAATCAGGTCTGTTAGCGTGACCTGTTTCTGTTTCCTGTATGTGGTGTTTCTGGACATGAACTCCAGGTGTAGTCATGGTTTGAGAACATCAGGGTGTTGGCGTCTTGCAGATGATGCTGTTCAACTGGTGGACTGCTCCCTCTGGATCGCTGTAGGAGTTCAAATATCTTGGTGTCTTGTTCCTGTGTGATGGTCGGATGGAGCAGTTTACCAGATTGTCTACGTTCTAACTCCTACCTATTTTTCTGAAATATGGATGATGACCCAATGAAGGAGATCCTGGACACAAGCAGCTGAGATTAGCTTACTCTGTAGGAGCCCTCAGAGGTAATGAGAGGAGCTCTGACATCCTGATGGACGGACGGATGGATGATCAAAGATGCCTGTGATAATTGGCTGAAGATGTTGAACCCAACATAGAGAATAAACTTGATGTTTAAAATGATTCAAAACGTCCTCAAACATCAAGTCAGTGCAGGTTTAAAGGAGGCAAATAAAAAGGAAAAACTGTTTGTTCTGCAGCAGTGGCACCAGCCTGATCCACAGTACAGCATATTCTCAGAAAGGATGAATGAACAGGACTCTTTATTTTCTGTCTCCTGGAGGTGATGATGATCTAAGTGAGATAATCGCCTCCGAACCGTCGCTTAAGATGCTCTAATGAACTGCCCGCCTCCTCACACACACACACACACACACACACAGACGAGTCGCCCATTCACACCGTTTAACTGAGCATCGCTGCTGCTGACATTCATAAACTCTAAAATCGTGACTTGAGTTTTCTGCTGCCCACGAGTTCCAGGCAGAGCTGAGAAGGTGGATGTGAGCTTGCTGCCTGGCCTCCAGGCTCCAAGGAAATATAAAGCTGCAGCACATGTGTGTCAGAGTGAGCAACCAGTGAAAGAACAGCAGTAAAAGAACAGTGTAGAAACATGCTGATGTTTCTCAGCATCAAACACTGTGTCTAAGAAAAACCATCAGAGCTGGAGGCTTTTTAGAGAGCAAAACGTTCAAGAAGCTTCCCACCAACTTGGTTTTTGCTTTGTCTGCCACTGTCTGCATGTATCATGCCAATATAAAGGCATGAGGAACATTTCCATCCTAACAAGCAGGAACATCATCAGAATGCTGACGTCTTGAAGAAAAACTACTGAATGTTAAAGTTTCTGTGAGGAAAACATGTTTTCTTCCTTCCACATAATTTAAATGAAGTCCTGAGCAGGTTTTCATCCAGATGCTCAAAAGGAAGAAGAAGGTTCAAATGTGTTTCACTTTTAGACACAGTAGCAGCAGGAATGACCAAGCAGTGGAACCCATTAGCAGCTAAAAAAGCCTCCTGACTCCAGAAGCTCCAACCGCTGCAGCTGAGTCAGCAGGAGGGGCCCAATCAGCAGCCTCCGTGTGTGTGTGTGTGTGTGTGTAGCTCAGATGTGGCTCACTCATGATGAGTGTGTGTTAGTTGATGACAGACTCATGGTTTCTGCGAGGCGTTCGCTGTTTCACTCTCCTCATTGCTTTAGAAGAAGAAGCTAATCTCTCCTGAGATGATGTAAGGTGTGTTTGCTGTCATGGCAACCGTGACTTTGAAACACAAAGATTTCTCTTTGTCCAGCATTTCTAACCTTTTTTCCTAATCGGCTGATGTTGACTGTAATGAAGATGGTTTAAAGAGCATCAGTTCTCATTAATCACTGATTAAGGAATATTGATGAAGATCAGAATTTCTCATGAGATTAGTTGGACCCGTAAAGGTCATTCAGCCAATCAGAGAACAGAACAGATCATTTAATGAACAAAGGGTGATGAGTAACTAACTCTTCTCTACCTGTGTCCCTCAGGTGACTCTCAGGGCGTGGTGAACTTCGTCCTCTCTAAAGAAGGAGGAGATATGTCCCTGGTGGAACAGGCTAATGTCTGGCTCTTTCTCCGGTTGGCGAAAACCAACCGCAGTCGAGCTAAAGTCACCATCCGCCTCTTCCAGCAGCGCCTTCTCCCAAATGGCCGCTCCACTCCATTGCAGGACGACGTCCTCCTGGCAGAGAAGACCGTGGACACCCGCCGTAGTGGCTGGCACACGTTCCCCGTATCTTCAGCGGTGCAGGCGCTGCTGGAGAGCAAGAGGAGCACCACGCTGAGCCTCTGGGTGTCCTGCCCACTCTGCAGCGACACGGGTGCTACGCTTGTCCTAGTCTCAGGCGGCTCTGAAACATCACAGCGCAGCAACCAGAGGGAGCAGTCCCACCGACCCTTCCTCATGGCCGTGGTGCAGGGTGATGGTAGCGACTCTCGGCGACGTAGGAAGCGTGGGCTAGAGTGTGACGGGAAGGTCAGAGTATGCTGCAAGAGACAGTTCTACGTCAACTTCAAGGACATTGGCTGGAGCGACTGGATCATAGCGCCGTCAGGCTACCACGCCAACTACTGCGAGGGCGATTGCCCCTCCCACGTGGCGAGCATTGCCGGGTCCACACTGTCCTTCCACTCCACCGTCATCAGCCATTACCGCATGAGGGGCTACAGCCCCTTCCAGAACCTGAGGTCGTGCTGTGTGCCCACCCGGCTACGCGCTATGTCCATGCTCTACTACAATGAGGAACAGAAAATCATCAAAAAGGACATCCAGAACATGATTGTGGAGGAGTGCGGCTGCTCGTAAGGATACAAACCCAAATGGGATGGAACAAACCGGACTGGAGAGGACTGAGGAGGAGGAGGATCTCTGACCCCTAGGGAGGGAGGAGCAAAAGGCGGTCCTTCACCCTCTTCCAGGTCGCTCTCTGGGATAGAAACTCGTCTCTAGACTTGCTGAGTGAAACTCAATCAGAGTCTTGATGGCACTTTCTGAAAAACCAGAAAAAAGACAAAAAAAGAATATCTAATATATTTTTGTTACAAACGGAGGGAGTGAGGCTTATTTATGTGGCGTTCAGGCACCGCTACACCAGTTGGACATCAGAGAGACGAGGTGCCTGAAAAACAAAAAGATCTCAAACTATGCAACTAGTTCCTGTATTACATCTGCTTGTACTTTACTCTGTTTCGATCTGTTTACTTCCTAAACGACGGAGGAAGAGCAAGGAGACACTTTTTATTATTGTAAAGTGTGTGTGTGTGTGTGTGTGTGTGTGTGTGTGTGTGTGTGTGTGTGTGTGTGTGTGTGTTGAGAGATACTTGAACGAAACAAGTTGGCCCAGCTGCTGGAACCAAACACTTCTTTATGTTACCATGGTAACCATGTTGATGTTATTATTAATATTATTATTGCTAGTAAGTATATTAATATTATTAATGTTATTCTTGTTCATAGTAATATTATGTGTTATTATTTCTGTTTTCTATTTTAAGAAGCGTTATAAACGTTTTTTTGTTATTTTTTGCACTATAGCGACACTCGTGTTCAGGTCCGAGTCCAAGAGCTCACAGGTTCAACTCCCACAGAGAACCAGCTATTTCTGAGAATTCATCACAAGTCCCTCTGAGTTCAGAAATGTCCCTTTTAGAGCCTAAAACCCGCAGCCTTCAGGAGATGGTTGCTATGGCTGACTCGGGCAGGTCACATGGCACAGTTAACTGTTTCCTATTGGTCCACTGATAACCGCTGGGAATCCCATTCCTGTGGGATGTTTACCAGAATTCCGCTGAACCGGTGAATTTGATTCCCAGAAACAGAAACATTCAGGCTATAAAAGAAGAGTAGAAATTGGACCTTAACTGGTTTAATTGTGAGATAAGAAGAAGCCCTCAGAGGGAGAAACCTGTTCATGGTGGTTCTTATTGGACCAACTGAGCAACCTGAATAATTCAGTCTCAGTCAGCCAACAGGAAGCTCTGTTGATGTGAAGACGTCTGTAGAACAGAACGCTATCATGTTGGTGTGACCTGAGCTCATATAGCTCTGTCTGGCTTTAATCCCTGATCGGTGTCCTGTAAACAGGGCCTCAGTCTTCGGATCTACTTCTACTGAGGATTTAAAGGTTCAGTCCTAAATCAGTAGCTTGTTCAGTCATTGTTAGAAAAGTAATTGATTGATGTTTCATTCATGCTTTTCATGTTTTGGTCAATTTTAAAAAGTTTTTGGGTGTTTGGACTGATGATGTTTGTCTCTTATGTCCCTGCACATGAAAAGCTCCATTTCCCACAATGCTTTACACTTTGATTCAATCTTGAGCTGCTTGGTTCCACATTTAGGAAACAAAGTGTTTCTAAATGTTTCAGCTCCATTTTGTTCTCCTGAAGATTTTAGGTCTGAGTGGCCTTTCAACTGAAGCCACCTGATTTAATGTATTAATATCAGTTTTTATTGCCATCAGTGTTTTAACCAAGAGCAAAGCCTCCTCTGCAGTGTATACAGACACAAATAAAATGTCAGTGGTAAAAAAAGCAAAAAGTTAATAATAATGGCTGTATGTGTTTAGATTCTGGTTTTTTTTATTTTATAAAAAATAAGAATAATATAAATACTGACACTGAACAAAGTGGACAAAGAATAAAAAGTATATTTTTTATTCTGTATATATAGAAATCCAGACTCCAGTATGTTGCTTTGCTTTGTTGTACAAATGAAACATTCTCGTGTCATTTTTTATTCTTATTTATTTTACAGTATTCTTTGGTTTCTGTTTTAGGCTTCACTATTAAAGTCTGAAGGATGTACACAAAGCAAACGTGTTTCTGTCTTCTTCTGCCCTCACACACACCAAAACACACACATTGTCTCCCTTCTTGTTGCTGTATCTACTCCCAGGTCCATGCAGACTTCTGTTGTTGGATTATTCTAAAGTTTGCAACAATGCAAAGGTTTCCAAGTCAGACTTGAGTGTTAAAATCGGGATCTGTGACGACGAGCATTAGAGGAGGGTCAGGGACACTGGAGCGACTCCAGGCGGTGCACAAGGAAACGCAGCAGGCAGTTATTCCCTCTCAGAGAGAAAAACAGCAGCTCGATTAAAGTCCTGATAGTTTGAGAGAAAGGCCAAAAGGTCGATTGAAGCCCCGCCGTTTCTCCTCTCTGCTCTGTTTAACTTTAAAGCTACTAAAGGCTCCACTGAGTTCAACAGAGAGTGGAAACAATCTGAGAGGGAAGTTAAAACGTAAATAATCACATACAAGGCTGGAAGATTTACACCCGGCTCAGAGCTGAATTCCTGCAGAAGATAAAGCTCCAGAACTGTTAGAGGACCCTGAGGAATGCCTGCTGCATTGCTTTTACTGTAGCATTAAAGTCACCAAGAACTCCTGCAGTGTTTCAATAAATAACACATAGTTAAACTTAGCAGCTTATTATTTAACTGTAGAAACAGATCAGTCACAATTTAAAAGAATAAATGTTTCCAGGCTGAAGTTTTTATTCGATACAGACCAAACTAGACAGCAGCAGTATATTATTAATAATAAAAAACAGCAGTAAGCAGAAGCAGTGAGTGAAAACTATCCACCTTTTTTGCCTCTAAAGGATTTAGAGGTTCAGTATCAGCCAGAAGGCACTTGTCAGATGCACTGATGAACTGATGATCATCTGAATGAGCACCTATTTTAAAGCCGAAGTTTTGTCATCTTGCTGCTCTTCAGCATGCAGGCATGTGTTAACATAATGCCAGAGTGGAAAAACAATGGAAATGGTCTTAGAGAAGCAACTGTTGCTGTCCATCTACCTGCAAGGGGTTAGAAAGTCTTCTCCAAACCATCTGAAGTCCATCATTCTACAGAGAGGAAGCTTATTCCTAAAAGCAAAACATCTCAGACAGCTGCCAATCTTCCAAGGAGTGGACGTCCAGCAGATTCAGCCCAAGGTCAGAGCGTGAAGCTCAGAGAAATGACCAAAAACCCAAGAGCTCCATCTCAGACTCCACAGGCCTCAGTTAGCAGGTTAAAGGTTAAAGGTCATGACACTGACCCCGTCTGGCTGTTTGGAAGGCATGAAGGAGAAAGCCTCTTCTCTCTAAAAACAAGATGAGGAAACACTAAAAACAAGGAAAAACCGCTCAGATACCAGCCCTGCTCAACACAGATTAGATTTGTTTCTGCTGTTTTCCTCAGTGGAGACATTATGTGAGGCTCGTATTTGGATTTACAGAAGAAAACTCCTGTTTTCCCTCAAATGACTCAGAGCTGTAAAAGAGAGCCAGCCCGAATTAGCCAGTATACTGTTCTTCTGCGTGTGCTGTGGCTCCAGCGTCCAGAGCTCACCAGGAAACCCCTACAAGCAGCAGCCAGGCATGTCAGCGCTGCTGCATGGATGAGGTCATGGACTGAGGATGTTGGGAGGGACCATGAATATTCTTATTCTGAGGATGACGGTAAGGAAAGTATGGGCTGCTGTTGCAGAAACGGACCCCAGTTCGAACTACTTTATGAGGTCAGTGATTAAACTTCAGGGTCAGACTTGGTTAGAAGGCCACTTTAGCTTTTAGATGGTGTGAGAAGGTTAGCGCTGTGTAAATAGCAGTAATGACAGGGCAGCCGTTAAACAACTCAGATAAAATTGTTCTTTCTCCACAAGGGGTCAGAGTTATGCCCCACTGGCTCGCTTTAGGCGGCGCGGCTCTGCTCTACTGGGTTTCGCACCACTCGGTATGGTACCAGTTGCTACCAGTTTCCCTTGACCCACTGAAGCTCCGCCTTCAGGTGCAAGTGTAGCACGCTGTGTTGCTGTTAACATTACTCTGTGACATTGTCACGTTAAAGTAATCTGCATGAAATGATAAAAATTAATTAATAAATAGAAAATAAGTAGTCTAATATATATGTTTTTTCATGTATAAAATGATCCACTGGGATAATTATCTGGACCACAGGCCAGCCAGAATTTATAAAACAGGGCTCAGAGGTTCTGATGTGAGGGTGGTTGGGAAGAGAAGCAGAGAGGAGAGACGCTGCTCCAAAGTTTGTCTGAAGAAGTTATAATTTTGGGCTTTATGAGGAAGGTTTTGTCTCAGCCATAGCGATAACAAGGACAAGATCGTTAAAGAGCAACGCATCAATATCCAACCTGACACTAACTTCACCGCGGTCAGAGATCCGTGGTGAAGTCAGTGTCAGGTTGGATATTCGTACTCCGTGCATTCACCCGCATCTTCCTCCCATTTGATCCGATGTATCCGTCAAGGCCTCCATCACAGCCTCCATCACAGCGTCCATCATTGTGTCCATCACAGCGTCCATCACGGCGTCTATAACAGCATCCATCACGGCGTCCATCATTACGTCCATCATTGTGTCCATCACAGCGTCCATCATTGTGTTCATCACAGCCTCCATCACAGCGTCCATCATTACGTCCATCACTGTGTCCATCACAGCGTCCATCATTGTGTTCTTCATTGTGTTCATCACAGCGTCCATCACGGCGTCTATAACAGCATCCATCACGGCGTCCATCATTACGTCCATCATTGCGTCCATAAAGGCCTCCATTATGGCATCCATTTTGGTTATTACTATATAAGTGTTCTTATTCTACACTGAGCCGACATCTACAGCTAGGATGGATCTTATGTTTGATCTTTGTTTGAACATGTAGATTCTTGTAGATTGATGTCCTGAAACTAAAAGGCTCAGTGATACAGAAAGTACCTCAAACAAAACATTTGACTGAATATGAACTCAGTCTGAACACAGAACTGGGTCTAAAATGACCTGAGGAGCTAAGAGTGATGCTGTCAGCCTTTGGTTGCAGTAGAGTTTATTGACCAGCTGTTCACCCCGTCCTGTCTGATAGAACAGAGGTTACAGTTGTTTTCCTTCCTGTGATACCAGTCCACCAATTTAAAATGTTCATCTTCCAAGAAAAGAACCATGGTGGTGGTATTGCTACTGTTCTTTAGCATGTGTCAGTCCAAGAAAGATCACCACTTATAACAAATACTCAGAAACCTTAGACATTCTGGAAACTTTACTTTCTTAATGAGAGCATTTTTATTTTTTTCTGGGTCTAAAATCAGCTGTAGAGTATTTTCTAGAAAACCTTTTTTTCTCTAAACATGTGACATCAGAGACCAGCTCACAGCAAACATTGCACCCATTATGTTTAATTAAAGCTGTTCAGCTGCTGGAGATAATCTGTGCCCAGTTAAACCAGCAGCAGGTCCGAATGTGTTTCCAGTAGCAGAATGTTTTCAGTCGTTAACGAGCTCAGCTTCTCTACATGCTCGTTTTGGCTCCTATAAAACCTGCTGCTCATTAACTTTGGAGGTAGCTACTGTGTTGAAGTGCTGACAAACATGAGGAGCGTTGGGAAGAGTGGGTGGGTGGAGACGATCCAATGCAGCTCTGCTAATGAAAGCACTTCGGGTAATTTAACTCGGATGTTTTTCTTGACAAATTACAGACATGGACGATTTGTGCACGAATAAAATCACTGAGACCAATTATCCAAATGACGGCATTTTGCCTGTGAGGGCTAGCTTACAGTACACAGGGTGTGACAGCACAGCTATTTCCCCCGCAGGGATCAGAGGCTGCTGGGAAAATACAACAATCCTTCAGGTGGGAACGGCAGCTCGGGATGTTTGCACAAACATTTAGAAGCTAAACTGGTTCCCAGCGCTGGTCATGAGGTTTGCGTCCAGTCTGATAGATTTGAGCATGAAAAGAAAGAATCACATCTGAGCTATGAGGCTGATGGAGCTCTGGGTAACGTCACTTCCGGTTTTCGCTGTTGCACTTGGTGGATTGTTTGGTGTGTGAAGGCTCTCTCGTTTGATCTGATTTCTCTCTACTGTGATATCTCTTACTTGTTCTAATACATAAGGACGTTAAAACACATACTTTCTGTTGCTGTATTTAACGTTTGGGGACTCTCTGTGTCTTACACACTCTGTGTTTTTCTAGTAGTGGTAAGGGGTCGCTAGCTTAGCGTTAGCTTTAGCTCCACCATGGCTACCCGTTCTGCGGTTTCTCTTTCTGAGTCTCCTCCTCTCTCCTGCTCTCTGTGTCAGATGTTCAGTTACTCCTCTGCCTCCTTTAGTGATAATGATACGTGTAATAAATGTAGAATTTTTGTAGCTTTGGGAGGTGGGGGTCGGAATGGGGCCCGGCTCCGCGCTGTTGAAAAACCAGCAGATAGCCGAGGCCCCTTAGCCAGCGCGGAGCCACCGAGGGTAGCTCCCCGTAGCAGTCCTCCAGCAGAGCCTGCGCAGCCCGGGGCCTCAGGCCGGCTGGGTGATGGTACGTAGGAAGCATAGTCCTAGATCCCAGCCCACAGGTCATCACCCCAACCCATCTGTGTTTTCCCCCCCTCAGCGACCCCCCCCCGCTGGAAAAAGCCAATTTGGTAATGGCAGCTCCATAGTCAAAAACGTGGCACTAGAACCCGCGACCATAGTCAAATGTCTGCCAGGGGCCCAGAACGGGGCCGACATCAAATCCTACCTGAAAACTGCTGGCTAAGGATAAGCATAAATACAGTAAGATTGTAATTCATGCTGGCGGTAATGACACTCGGTTACGTCAATCAGAGGTCACTAAAGTTGGTTTGCTTCGATGTGTAGTTTGCCAAAACAATGTCGGACTCCGTAATTTTTTCTGGTCCCCCCCCGATCTGACCAGTGATGACATTTTAGCCACATGCTGTCATTCACCACAGGCTGTCTAGGGGTGTCCAGAAAAAAAAGTGGGTTACATTGATAATTTGGCGAACATTTTGGGGTTTAAACCCGGGTCTGATCCCGGAGAGACGGCATCTATCCCCCTTTGGGATGGGGCAGCTCTTTTTCAGGAATCTGCCGAATTTATAGTTTTCCCCAAAATCAAACCCCGGGTTCAGACCCCGGGAAGCAGGGTCGTATTTTAAACTCCTCTCTGCAGCTTCTGTACTGCTACCCCCCCCATTACCCTATTAGGACAGTGTCTCGCCCACGACCAAAATTGAATAGATTAAAAAAATACTCTAAAAGGAGGAAATCAGGAAAATCTCATGAAAATAAAACCAAGAAAAATAAAACAAGTAAATGTGGCCCCTACTGAAACATAAGATCCTCTCCTTCAAAGACATGCTAGTTAGTGACCTGATTTTCTGACAATCAGATTGATTTTTTTTGCCTAACAGAAACCCCTGGCTGCAGCAAGAGGATTATTTTCATAAATGAGTCAACCCCTACTAATTTTTTAAAAAATTTTCAAATTTCCGAAATACTGGGCGAGGAGGAGGAGTAGCAACCCATCTTTCAGTCCGATTTATTGATTAGTCCCGACCAATCAATAGCAAAACTCTTTTGAATATTTAATCCTTAGTTTTCCTCATCCAAATTGCAAAGCACAAAAACCCACTTCGTTTGTTTTTTTTGTTACCGTCCCCCAAGGACCCTTACTCTCAATTTTTAGATCAGTTTTCAGACCTTTTATCTGATTTAGCGTTAAAAAAAGATAAAAGTTTTATAGGGGGGGTTTTTAACATTCATGTTGACACTGAAAGTGATAGCTTAAATATTGCCTTTTAATGGTATCTTAGACTCAATTTGGCTTTGCTCAAAAACTTAAAAAAACCCCCCAACGTTTGTCTTATTCTCTGGACCTTGTGCTGACATATGGCATTGAGTGTAAAGACATAAAAATATTTTCTCCAAACCCTGTCCTGTCTGACCATTTTTTAATAACCTTTGAGTTTAAAATTTTAAACGAGTACTCCACACCTGAAAAAAAAAATTTCCATTATAGTAGATCATTATCAGACAATGCTGTAAAACCTTTTTAAAGAATCTGTTCCACTTTTAATTCCTCATTATCCAGAAAAAAACACGTGGGGGCAATAAATTTGTTTCTTCCCTTTCCAAATTGATTCTCTTGTTCAGAGTTTTACTTATCATTTGGGGGTGCATTAGACAATGCAGCCCCCTTGAAAAAAAAGGTAATTATTCATAGGGGCAGGCTCCTTGGTTTAATTTAGATCTGCGTACTTTAAAGCACAATGTTAGAAAATTTGGGGAGAAAATGGGCCTCTACACACCTAGAGGATTCCTACTTAATCTGGAAAAAAAACCCTACTGTTGTTAAAAAGACACTTCACCAAGCCAGAACAGCTTTTTTTCATCATTAAAAAGGAAAAAAGAATAACCCAGGGTTTTTCTTTAGTACAGTTGCTAAACTTACACAGAGTCATAGCTTTTGAGCCATCCATTCCCTTAGCTCTCAGCAGTCATGACTTTGGGGATTCTTCTTAAATAAAATGATTCTATTAAAAAAAAAACTTTGACATACTTTCCCGAAGATGATTACTTCATCCCAAAACAAGTGGAGACAACATTGGAAATAACTGTAGAACCTGATCTGGTTTTTGGGGACTGTTTTGATCCTGTGGAGCTTCCTGAGTTATCAGAAATATTAGCTTCATCTAAACCTTCAACTTGTATGTTAGACCCAATTAATTATCTTTAGTAAATAGATATGTACCACAAGCTTTTAAGGTAGCTGTAATTAAACCTTTACTTAAGAAACCTTCGCTTGATTGAGATGACTTAATAAATTACAGACCGATATCCAATCTTCCATTCTTATCTAAAATTCTTCAGAAAATAGTCGCTAATCAAAATGTGTGAGCATTTTACACAGCAATGACCTGTTTGAAGAGTTTCAGTCAGGTTTTCAGAGCTCATCATAGCACTGAAAAAAGTCTGCTGAAAGTCCTTTAAGATACTCTTATGGCCTCAGATAATGGACTTTTGCTGTACTGGTTTTGTTAGATCTCAGTGCTGCATTTGATACAGTCGACCTAAAATTTTCTTAGAAAGGCTGGAATATGCTGTAGGGATCAGGGGAACAGCACTAGGCTGTTTAAATCTTATTTTTCTGACAGATTCCAGTTTTTTTCATGTAAATGATAAATCATCTTTAAACTCCAGGGTTAATTGTGGGGGTACCACAGGTTTCAGTACTTGGGCAATTCTCTTTACTATTTATGCTTCCAATAGGTAAAAATTTAGGCAGCATAGAATAAATTTTCACTGTTACGCTGATGACACTCAGCTTTACTTATCCCCTAAATCCTGATGAACCCCAAACCCGTTAGATAGACTACAAGCATGTCTTGAAGACATAAAAACTTGGATGACTTTTTAAATTTTTTTGCTTCTAAATTCAGACAAGACAGAAGTTGTCGTCTTTGGACCGGAGTCTTTAAATTGGAAAGTCTTTAATTGGAAATTTCATTGCACCCATGTGGAGCAATGACAAATAAAGAATTCTGATTCTAAAAAAGAAACTGCTTAGTCAATCACTTAACCTGGATGGCATTAAATTGACCTCCGATAATAAAGTAAAAATCCTTGGTGTTATTTTTGACCAGGACATGTCATTTAAATCCCCATATTAAAAAACAGGTTTTCTAGGATTTTCCTTTTTTTTCATCTCCGGAACATTGCCAAATTAAAAAAAAATATCCTATCCAGGAGTGACGCTGAAAAAATAGTCCATGCATTTTTTACTTCAAGGCTGGACTATTGTAATTCTTTACCCTCAGGATGTCCCCAAAAAAATCAGTTAAAACCCTTCAGCTGATTCAAATGCTGCAGCAAGAGTTCTGATGAAAATTAAAAAAGAGAGATCATATTTCCCCTACTTTTAGCTTCCCTTCATTGGCTCCCTGTTAAATCCAAAAATAATTTAAAAATCTCCTCCTCACATATAAAGACCCTTAATGATTTAGCTCCATCATACATCAGAGATCTGATTGTTCCATACATTTTCCTAAAGAGCACTTCGTTCTCAGACTGCAGGTTTACTGGTGGTTCCTAGAGTCTCTAAAAGAGAATGGGAGGCAGATCCTTTAGTTATCAGGTCCCCTCTCCTGTGGAACCAGCTCCCAGTTTTTTGTCCGTGAGGCGGACACCCTGTCTACTTTTAAGGCTAGGCTTAAAACTTTCCTTTTTTATAAAGCTTATAGTTAGAGTGGCTTAGCGGTTTAGAGCCTTTCCTCTCTCCCTGTTGGGGGAGTAAGGGGGAGTCAGGTTTAGCCTAAACTGGCTCAGTTTTGGTTGAGGTGCAAAAAAACCCTCCATTTCTGCTACCCTTTTGACCCCCCTCTTTTCCAATGGTTATAATCAGTCTGACAGAGAGAGGTTTTCCCCAATGTTTTTGGGTTTTTAGTATAACAATGACCATCAGTGGGACCCCTTTGTGGGGTGCCTTGAGACGACATTGTTGAAAATAAGTGCCGTTTAACTAAATAATCTGAACTGAAACTATCTGTGTAGTTATGCTGCTATAGGCTTAGGCTGCTGGAGGACATAATGACCACTTTCACCCTCTTCGCTACATTCTCACACTACTCTTCAATTTTGTATTATTTGCTGTTATTTCAGCTTTTAACTTTTGTTCTCTCTCTTTTCTCTTCCTAGAAGCTACACCTGGCCTGACTCTGTGTCTACCTGTAACACCTTTCTGGAGAGGGGAATCCTCCAAGCTTCTGCTGGCAACAACTTAATGCTCACCCTCTACTGATGATCCACATGGTCCTGTCTTTCAGTGTTTAACCCTTTCTCTCTCCTAGACATAGCTACTGACTGAGCTTTTACTGTAACTAACTCTATGTGCTTTCTCTCAGACCAGTCGGTCGTGGCAGATGGCCGCTCACACTGAGCCTGGTTCTGGTTCTGCTGGAGGTTTCTTCCTGTTAAAAGGGAGTTTTTCCTCTCCACTGTCGCTACATGCATGCTCAGTATGAGGGATTGCTGCAAAGTCAACGCCAGTGACTGTCCACTGTCTCTACATGCTCATCCAGGAGGAGTGAATGCTGCAAGTCACTGACTGGATGCAATCTGCTGGGTTTCCTTAGATAGAAAAACTTTTTATCCAATTTGAATAAATAACAGAATCTGACTGCACTGTTCAATGATTAGGATTAATTGTAATGTAGGAACCTGACTTTTGTGAAGTGCCTTGAGACGACATGTGTTGTGAATTGGCGCTATATAAATAAACTGAATTGAATTGGGAATTGAGAGTTTTCCAGCATCTAAACTAAATTCTGAACCCAACAATATTATCTTCTGCTATTGACATGAAATTCATGCCTGTTCCCCACTAGCCCACTTAATACGGTTCTACTCGCATATCAGGCTTTTCCATTAGTATCAGTTAGGTGCACCCTTACTATTTTCAGTACCTGCATGCTTACAGTTCCAAGCCAGCAGACCCGTGCCGACCCGGCACCGTCAGTAGTCACAGCATATGCTAATGACTAATACGTTCAACCATTAAATCATTCTGCGCTGGGCGTGCTAGCATTAGTTTGCGTTTGCTTACCCTCACACTTCCTCTAGCTGGTACCGCTCCATGCTCCATTCTAGGTTCTCTGGGTTTAACATGTTAAATTTGCACATTTAACACAACCGTTTGGATCTAACAGTCCACTGTCTCTCTAAAGCTAAGAGGAAACTGGTCCCTTTCACCATTTACTCTGCCACCATAGCACAGAGATGCTGTCAGTATCTAGATGGTAAATGTCTACAAGTGAAGATATTTAATCAAAAGTTATGTTCTTCAAAAGTTAAACTAGATCCCTCAGCAGACAAAGATGGCACCAACTCTGTGACCTCAGTGGGATCATTTGAACCTTCTAGCTGTGATGAGGCTGAAGGTCCTTCATTCGCTTCTCCTTAAGAACACCAACAGCTCCACCTACATGTCTAACAGCAAAGCTTGTACCAGTTCACCTGAAGACCAGCATGAACCAGCAGGATCACAGCAGCCTGAATGAAAGGATGGCACTGTTAGCAGCAGATAGAAACTGTGTTTATAAAGCCTGATGTCTTCCTGTCTGAGCGGCCTCATGTGTGCTGTGTCTCCACAGACTTTACCCATGAGAGCCAGAGAGGAACACCCTGAACGCTGAAGCAGACCTCCCTCCAGTAGTTGTGGACCACTGAGACCGACTGCAGCAAGGAATCTGAGCCAGATAACCTAAACGGCTTTCATTATTTCCTCAGTTAACGTTCCCTGAAGTCAGACTGAATCCACAGCCAGCTGAAAAATGTCTGCAGAACTGGGTTATATGGGCTAGAAATCCACAGCAGTCATTTTAATCACTGAATAAAATGTAAATTAGGCCCAACAAAGTTTTATTTCAGCCCACACAAAGTCGCCTCAGGTCAGAAGGACCCGATTTGAGGTCAGCGGTATCCCTTGAAACTTTCGAACATCCAGCTGATTCACGTTCTTCTGAGGAACGCATGTAGTGTTTAAAATTGATTAATGCTGCTTCAGCTGGGAGTTGGTATCTCATCCATGGTTCAGTTTCTGGTTGTCAGGTCAGTGGAATTGGACCACAAACTACCATCTGGCTTCCTCTGGAAGAAGTTGGAACAGTTCATCACCAATGATCCTTCTCCATTTAGCAGCTAATTCTTCACCAGACAGAAAAAATGGCTCACTGCTTCTCAAACCTTTCAGGCCGAGACCCAGTTTAGAAGAACCTAATTATACGGCCCACTTCAACCCAAGACAAGAAAAAAATGGGGCATTTAGAATTTCTGAAGGAAAAAGAATAAAGTATTTATCTGATATTTTTATTTTAATGTCAAGAAGAAAAATTAATTACTTTATTATTTTGTCTTTCTGATTGTGTCTTTTCAAAAAAGAAGCAATAAATTAGGATAATTTAATAAAACCACCAGTCATTAATAATTCATAATGGAAATAAAGCGTAGAAATAGCATCTGTTCATTTTGCAAAGATCCAACAAATTCATAAAACTCCATATTTTTGACTGATTGATTGGACTCAGGGCTGCACGGTGATGCAGTTGGTAGCACTGTTGCCTTGCAGCAAGAAGGTCCTGGGTTCAATTCCCATCCGGGGGTCTTTCTGCAGTTTGCATGTTCTCCCCGTGCATGCGTGGGTTCTCACCGGGTACTCCGGCTTCCTCCCACAGTCCAAAGACATGCCTGTTAGGTTAATTGGTCTCTCTAAATTGCCCTTAAGTGTATAAATGAGTGTGTGCATGGTTGTTTGTGTGTTGCCCTGCGATGGACTGGCGACCTGTCCAGGGTGAACCCCGCCTCTCGCCCAAAGACTGCTGGAGATAGGCACCAGCTTCCACGCGACCCACTATGGAATAAGCGGTAGAAAGTGACTAACTGACTGATTGGACTCAAAATGTTGTTAAAATTGTTAATAATTTTAATACTAATTTAGAAATTCGATGAAGTTTCACTATATCCAAGCAAAACAAAACTCCAAATGTATTATTAGAAATTCTTTATTTGTTCTGCCATGAAAAATATGAACAACTTCATGTTTTTTACTAAAGAAGCAAATAAATAAGGAGTAAAAACTGGACCCCAAGCGTAAACATAGAGACGGGTAGAACACGGTTCTTCTACAGAACATTGGGTTCTCTGGCAGAAAGAGCTGGTGTGTTCCTCACCGTTCCTTATAACAGCAGGTATCTGTCCTCATTTCTCCTCTTGTCTGTCTGTCCTCTCAGTCTGTTTACAACATTTGTACTGCTTCAAACAGCATCATCATTTTCAGGTTCTGTCCTGGTCCCGGTTCCATGACAAACCCATATTTTGCTCCAAGCGGTCAGCAGGTTAAATAATGTTATTGAAAGTTATAAATGACCTGGTTGGCTGACAATTTGACACACACACACACACACACACACACACACACACACACTCAAACACACTCACACACTCTTGTTTTGCTACATGTAGTGAGGACCATGTGTTGACTCCCATTGACTTCCATTGATTTTCAGTCATTTTAAACCCTTTCTATGCCCTAACCCTGACAATAACCCTAAACCTAACCATTAAACCTTTGCTTAAGAAACCTTCTCTTGATCGAGATGACTTAATAAATTACAGACCTATATCCAATCTTCCATTCTTATCTAAAATTCTTGAGAAAATAGTTGCTAATCAAATGTGTGAGCATTTACACAGCAATGACCTGTTTGAAGAGTTTCAGTCAGGTTTCAGAGCTCATCATAGCACTGAAACAGCTCTGCTGAAAGTCCACTATGATATTCTTATTGCCTCAGATAATGGACTGTGTCTGTACTGGTTCTGTTAGATCTCAGTGCTGCATTGATACAGTTCGATCATAATATTCTCCTAGAAAGGCTTGGAATATGCTGTAGGGATCAGGGAACAGCGCTAGGCGGTTTTAAATCTTATTTGTCTGACAGATTCCAGTTTGTTCATGTAAATGATAAATCATCTTTAAACTCCAGGGTTAATTGTGGAGTACCACAGGGTTCAGTACTTGGGCCAATTCTCTTTTACTATATAATGCTTCCAATAGGTAAAATTATTCAGGCAGCATAGAATAAATTTTCACTGTTACGCTGATGATACTCAGCTTTACTTATCCATAAATCCTGATGAACCCAACCAGTTAGATAGACTACAAGCATGTCTTGAAGACATAAAAACTGGGATGACTTTAAATTTCTGCTTCTAAATTCAGACAAGACAGAAGTTGTCGTCTTTGACCGGGGAGTCTTTAAAAAGAAACTGCTAAGGCAATCACTTAACCTGGATGGCATTAAATTGACCTCCGATAATAAAGTAAAAAACCTGGTGTTATTTTTGACCAGGACATGTCATTTAAATCCCATATTAAACAGGTTTTCTAGGTTTCCTTTTTCATCTCCGGAACATTGCAAAAATTAGAAAATATCCTGTCCAGGATTGGACGCTGAAAAAACTAGTCCATGCATTTGTTACTTCAAGGCTGGACTACTTGTAATTCTTTACCCTCAGGATGTCCACAAAATGCAGTTAAAAGCCTTCAGCTGATTCCAAAATGCTGCAGCAAGAGTTCTGATGAAAATTTAAAAAGAGAGATCATATTTCCCCTACTTTAGCTTCCCTTCATTGGCTCCCTGTTAAAATCCAGAATAGAATTTAAAAATTTCCTCTGTCTCACATATAAAGCCCTTAGTGATTTAGCTCCATCATACATCAGAGAGATCTGATTGTTCCATACGTCCTAACAGAGCACTTCGTTCTCAGACTGCAGGTTTACTGCTGGTTCCTAAAGTCTCTAGAAGTAGAATGAGAGGCAGATCCTTTAGTTTATCAGGGCTCCTCTCCTGTGGAACACAGTTCCCAGTTTTAGTCTGGAGGCGGACAACCGTCTACTTTAAAGGCTAGGCTTAAAAACTTTCCCTTTCTTTGAAGAAAGGCTTATAGTTCGAGTGGCCTTTAGGTTATCCTGAGCTATCTTCCTAATTTTAGCTCGGTCTTCTTCTCCCCTGTTGGATGGAGTAAGTGGGAGTCAGGTTTAGCCTAAAACCGGCTCAGTTACGGTTGAGGTGCCAAACACACCCTCCATTTCTGCTACCTGTATGACCCCCACTCTCTTTTCCAAATGGTATGTGGTCAATCTGACAGAGAGAGATTATCCAATCGTTGTGGTTTTTAGTATAACAATGACATCAGTGGGCTCTAGATGGACAAACTCGTCTACTTTTAAGGCTAGGCTTTAAAACTTTCCTTTTGATAAAGCTTATAGTTAGAGTGGCTTAGGTTATCCTGAGCTATCCTCTGTAGTTATGCTGCTATAGGCTAGGCTGCTGGAGGACATAATGACCACTTTCACCTCTCGCTACTTTCTCACGCTACTCTTCAATTTTGTATTATTTGCTGTTATCTCAGCTTTTAACTTTGTTCTCTCTCTTTCTCTTCCTAGAAGCTACACCTGGCCTGACTCTGTGTCTACCTGTAACCCTTTTCTGGAGAGGGCGAATCCTCCAAGCTTCTGCTGGCAACAAATTAATGCTCACCTATACTGATGATCCACATTGGGCCTGTCTTTCAGTGTTTAAACCTTTCTCTCTCCTAGACATCAGCTACACTACTGACGGAGCTTTTACTGTAACTAACTCTTATGTGCTCTCTTTCAGACTCACTAAACTTGAAAAATGGCTCAGAGTTTATATATTCCTTCTTTCTAGGTGAAACGACATAAAGGAGCTACATCCATTAATATTTGACTTTTCCTTCCCATAGAAAGTACTCCCTGGATCAGTGCTTCTTTTGCTCTCTTTGTGTCTTGGCTCTGTTCTCTCTAAACCCCAGTCGGTCGTGGCAGATGGCCGCTCACACTGAGCCTGGTTCTGTATGCTGGAGGTTTTTCCTGTTAAAAGGGAGTTTTTCCTCTCCACTGTCGCTACATGCATGCAAGTATGAGGGGATTGCTGCAAAGTCAACGCCAGTGACTGTCCACTGTCCTCTACATGCTCATCCAGGGGATGTGAATGCTTGCAAGTCGCTGACTGGATGCAATCTGCTGGGTTCCTTAGACAGAAAAACTTTTTATCCAATTTGAATAAATAACAGAATCTGACTGCACTGTTCAATGATTAAGATTAATTGGAATGTATGTACCTGACTTTTTGTGAAGTGCCTATGAGACGACATGTGTTGTGAATTGGCGCTATATAAATAAAATAAACTGAAACTTGATAACGGATTACCAGTGCATGCCTAACCCTAACATTATACCTAAATCTCAATTCCACACCGTAAGTCCTAAACTACCTTAGCAAAATAGGTCGTGAGGACCAGCTAAATGTCCTCACTTTGGTACCAACGGTCCTCAATTTGATGGTAAAATCGGGAAAATGGTTCTCACTGTGATGCCAAGACAGGAACACACACACACACACACATATGTCATTAGCACACGCCCACTACAAAACAAAAATACCTAATATGTATAATTAATAATAATAATAAATCAAAACAAAACAAAACATGTATTGTTTCCCAAAGAAGCAGAACAATGTTTTTTAATAAAAACTGAACAATCTTTGGCTTGAAATGAAATTAGAAATCTGTCAAACATGTCAGTTATGTGATACATTCTAGCCTACAAGAAGTGATTAAAACATAAATAAAAAATATTGATACACTTTATGAATTCTGGATGTCTCTCCAGGAACAAATCTAAAATGTTAGTACAAAATGAATTAGGTTATATCTGACATTATCATCTTGAAAGATGTTTTAGAAAAATCTGTCCCTTGTCTAGTTTTCCTCTCAGTCCTCTGGGCTCTCCCTTATGTCTTCCTCTCTTTCCCTCCTCGCTCTCCTCCCTCCACTTTGTCCTCCTCTGTCTTCCTCCCTGTCTTTTTGTGTCCTCCCCTGCCCCCCGTCCCTGCTGCTAAACAATGTACTAGTTTGAGCTGGTTAACCATCATAGGCTAGTTGCTTAACCAGCGAACTGATAAAAAAGGGGCTGATTTTGGACAAAGCAGGAGAAATGTCTGCTTTCATGTTCCAGCCTTGTGTTTGTTGAACCAGTGGAGAGATAAAAGACTCCACCAGGTTCCTCCTCAGGGGAGCCAGTCGCTCTGAAACACGGAGCTGCCGAGAGGAGCTGCTGGCAGCCCCACCTGTTTCCAACATTTATTAAATATTTATTAAGAAACGCATTTTACGTTTATAATTTAAACTGTTTGAGTTGTACTTTCGTTTAGAATTACTATATTGTTATTTTGAAATATTTGTGTTTACAATGATGTCTGGGGGACATCCTTATGGAAGGGGGGTCACATCCCCTGTGTCCCCCCGGGATTTCTGCCTCAGCTCCAAAAATTTCAAGGAACTAAAGTTCTCCAGCTCTGCATGTGGAGCCAGCAGAGTTCTGGCTCAGCCCGCATACTGTCGGAGAGGTCTGGCTACGGAGCTAAACCAGCAGAGCTTTGGTGCTGGTACTGTGTCAACCCATCGTGTCTCCATAGAAATGTGCGTTGACATTCCAGACAGAAACAAGTCCAGGTTGCTGACACTCTCCCTCTGAAACTCAGCCGGGTTCCCAGGGTTGCTTTCTCTGATCGGACAGAACTGCTAACATTTGGATGGAATGAGTTTTTTTTCTTTTCTTGAACAATGTAGTACACACACACACTTCATGTCAAGTACTGCTTCTCAATTCAATTCAGTTTATTTATATAGCGCCAATTCACAACACACGTCGTCTCAAGGCACTTCACAAAAGTCAGGTTCATACATTCCAATTAATCTTAATCATTGAACAGTGCAGCCAGATTCTGTTATTTATTCAAATTGGATAATAAAAAGTTTTTCATCTAAGGAAACCCAGCAGATTGCATCCAGTCAGTGACTTGCAGCATTCACTCCACTGGATGAGCATGTAGAGACAGTGGACAGTCACTGGCGTTGACTTTGCAGCAATCCCTCATACTGAGCATAGCATGTAGCAACAGTGGAGAGGAAAAACCCCCATTTTAACAGGAAGAAACCTCCAGCAGAACCAGAACCAGGCTCAGTGTGGGCGCCCTGGCCATCTGCGACGACCCGAAGCGGGGGTTAGAGAGAACAGAGCCGAGACACAAAGAGAACAAAGAAGCACTTGATCCAGGAGTACTTTCTATGGGAAGGAAAAGTAGATGTTAATGGATGTAGCTCCTTTAGTCGTTTCACCTAGAAAGAAAGAACAGATAAACTCTGAGCCAGTTTTCAATGTTAGAGTCTGAAAGAGCACAGAGAGTTAGTTACAGTATAAAAGCTCAGTCAGTAGCTATGTCTAGGAGAGAGAAAGGTTTTTAAACACTGAAAGACAGGGCCATGTGGATCATCGGGTAGAGGTGTGAGCATTAAGTTGTTGGCAGCAGAAGCTTGGAGGATTCCCCTCTCCAGAAAGGTGTACAGGTAGACACAGAGTCAGGCCAGGTGTAGCTTCTATAGGAAGAGAAAAGAGAGAGAACAAAGTTAAAAGCTGAGATAACAGCAAATAATACAAAATTGAAGAGTAGTGTGAGAAAGTAGCGAATGAGGGTGAAATGGGTCATTATGTCCTCCAGCAGCCTAAGCCTATCAGCAGCATAACTACAGAGATAGGTTCAGGATAACCTAAGCCACTCTAAACTATAAGCTTTATCAAAAAGGAAAGTTTTAAGCCTAGCCTTAAAAGTAGACAGTTTGTTCATCTAGAGACACTGATGGTCATTGTATATACTAAAACCACAACGTTGGGATACCTCTCTCTGTCAGATTGACCATAACCATTGGAAAAAGACGAGGGGTCATACAGGTAGCAGAAATGGAGGGTGTGTTTGCACCCAACCATAACTGAGCGGTTTAGGCTAAACCTGATCCCCCTTACTCCATCCAACAAAAGGGGAGAAGAAGACGGAGGGTTAAAATAAGGAAGATAGCTCAGGATACACCTAAGCCACTCTAACTATAAGTCCTTATCAAAAAGGAAAGTTTTAAGCCTAGCCTTAACAAGTAGACAGGGTGTCCGCCTCACAGACTACAAAAACTGGGAGCTGGTTCACCGTGAGCGGAGCCTGATACAACTAAAGAATCTGCCTCCACATTCTACTTCTAGAGCCTCTAGGAACCACCAGTAAACGCAGTCTGAGAACGAAGTGCTCTGTTAGGACCGTATGGAACAATCAGATCTCTGATGTATGATGGAGCTAAATCATTAAGGGGCTTTATAGGTGAGGAGGAGAATTTTAATTTCTATTCTGGATTTAACAGGAGCCAATGAAGGGAAGCCTAAAGTAGGGGGAAATATGATCTCTCTTCTTAATTTTCATCAGAACTCTTGCTGCAGCATTTTGAATCAGCTGAAGGCTTCTTTTAACTGCATTTTGTGGACATCCTGATAGTAAAGAATACAATAGTCAGCCTTCAGAACCCAAATGCATGGACTAGTTTTTCAGCGTCACTCCTGGACAGGATATTTCTAATTTTGGCAATGTTCCGGAGATGAAAAAAGGAAATCCTAGAAACCTGTTTAATATGGGATTTAAATGACATGTCCTGGTCAAAAATAACACCAAGGTTTTTTACTTTATTACCAGAGGTCAGTTTAATGCCATCCAGGTTAAAACCCTGAATTTACAGTTAAATTTTGTCTTTTACTGTTTCTACTGTGTTCTGGGATCCGACATCTGACCAATCTGGGTTTGATGATCTGGAAGTGCCAAACAGTTTCCTGTTCACCAGGGTCATTTCTCGGCGCTTTATAGCATCCAGACCAACTCAGATCCGATCTGTTAAAAACTTAGATTGTCTAAATCTGGTTGGATTTCAATTAGTTTTAATGATATTTTCAATGGAAGGACAGTTAGAAAACAGTTTGATCTTGAATATCTGAAACCTTAACTTAAATATCGCTTTAATTTGTCTCCTTATGAAGGGAAACACATCTATGACCAGAACCCATTTGATACAGAACCTGCATATTCTGGTAAGCTCCAGAGTCACCAGCCTGAAGTTAGCAGAACCAGGCAAGATGAATCATATCTGACCCGCGTGAACATAAAGCCTCTAAGGTCAGTCCTGCTAGCTGGAGGTCAGTAAAGTACATTGTGCTCCAAACTGAATAAATAATTAACATTGATATAATTAGGTTGTAATTAATGACTGTTGGTCATTTTTCTCGGGTTTCCTCCCTGATTTGAGCAGCGATGACATGGTTAGCCTCATGCTGTCATTCAGCTGTAGTCGCAGTGAAAACTACGTGAGCCCCCCCTCCCACCACCACCTCCACACCGTGACAGCTCCAGATCCAAACCCAGAAGCAGAACTGGTGGTGCTGTCTCCCACTTATAGATCCACTGAAACAGTGACCACAGGCATGGCCCAAAATGAAACCAGTTAAAAAAACAAAAGGGCCAAAAACTTAAAAAGCTTTTCCTTTTACAGAACAGAACAAATTGCTGGCTGCAGTTTATTGGACAGAAGAGCAGAGGTTTGTCTCAGCTTCATGACTCAATCGTCTCGTTTAACAGGCTGCAGGATCCTGCAGCTTTCAACTGGACTTTTTAGGAAAGGTTTTTTTATTATGTTTTCTATTAAATAAATTCATATCAAATGTTTTCAAGACAAAAATAATACTTGAAATAAATCAAATGTGTTTATTATTTTTCTGTTCTGAGTTTTGGATGGATTTGGTTCTGATTATGGGTTTGTTGAGTTTACTTTGTTTTCATTTTTAGATTTAATTTTTGATTCTACAGAGTAAAGTTGTTTCTGTCCTAATCTGTCTCAGCTGGTTACCTCCTTCAATCTATGATCCTCTCTCAGCTGCATTTCTTCTCATGTTTCTATGATTTCTGGTCAGATTTGGATCAACTTAAGCACCAGCCTCCAGAGCTTTCCATGCTTTTCTCAATACTAAAACCAGAACCATATTAGTATAATCTTGAGGCCTTTTCAACAACATGTTGTCCAGAGATGATTATTTTTTTCACTCTCAGACAGCCTCAGATGTTCCTTCACAAATGAAGAACTATGATTGGATGTGGTGGAGAGAGAGAGATTCAACCATGCACACACAGACAGCTCCATCAGAGTGTGTCGTCTGTTTAATTTCCTGGCCTGATATCGTTTTACGCTGCAGAGCCGTTTAATAAAAGATGATTCTCAGCGTGAGGAAATGAGTCCTCAGACACACACAGATACAGTTAAACATCAGGAGGGTCCGGATTAACAAACACCTGAACTCTTATATAACCTGACTCATTCACTTGTGACTGGCCTGTCGTCTCCTGGGGGGTTTCATCCTTCTTTCCACTTGATGTGTGAAACACAGTCTGAAACACATCCATGATTTTATATTCACCAAGAAAGGATTTTAACTGTGATTAAACTATTTTCTCCAAGATTTTTGATAGTAGGGGAAGCTTACAGATGGGCCCAGATCGAGGCCAGGTTTCTTTAACAGGAGCTGCACCACAGCATGTGGAAATTGGCGGGAATTACTCCAGATAACAGACTGCTGTTAAAAATCAGTGAGTCAGAGGAAGAAACGTGGCCCCAAAAACTATTTTGAGCTGCTGTTTTAATAAATGAAGGATGCAAGGGTCGAGTATGGTGAATTTATCAGCTGGCTGACTGATGAACCATGAAAGATCTGGGTGTTGAATGCATAACATGCAATACTATTGCTGTGGTGGCTTATGGGTAACATAAAATCTTGGGTAGGCCTGGTGCCAAGTCGTTAAATGATGATTTTGATGTATAAATGTGTCCAGCATTAAACTTTCATTAAAAATATAATTTTATACGTAGCATCATGTGATACGTAGCAGGAAGCTGTGATCTGGGGGAGCTAAACACCACAGCAGACTTTCAGAGGTCCAGAATCAATGGGTCAGGACAGCAAAAGAACCTCACCAGTCTACTGTGTTGGATCAGTGGTTTGTATCTTATGGCTGATTTTATGAAGAAGAAAATCACATATATTCATCTTAAAGTGACCTCAGACACGCCCTGCCATGTACTTTAATACAGAAATCAGTCCAGAACCACTGAAGAACCTAAAGACAGAAACATGCAGGCAAAGCAGTGGAAATAGTTGGACCTGTAACGTTCATGTAAGGAACTCAGACTTTAAAAACAAACTTCTCCAGTTACTGAAGATCATTGCTACTTCCTCATGCTGACGTGCACAGCCTGCAGCCAAGAATCTAAAGCTCTGTGTGATAACGGTCAGACATTACCAGCAGGCCCTTTGGACCTGCAGAGAGAGAGGCGAGATAATGACCAGGACCAGAACAGGTGTGGATGAAAGGTCTTCATCATTTCCAAATGTAAATCATCATGATGCAGAGGTGAACTTTCCTCCCACATCCCATCCAGGTAATTACATCCGTCTGTCCATCATTTCAGAGAAACCGTTTTATCAAAAAGGAACTTTGAGTTCTTGGAAACTGAAATCATTATGATGCATCAGCTTCTACATTAAACTGGTGCATTTAAATGTGAATTTCACAGGTTTCCAGTTTGTTTCTAGCTTTAGCCATCCATGAATGGTTTCAGTTTGGTTGCTAGGGTCCATTTTCTGTCGGTGCAACACACATTCATTAGGAATGTAATAGTTTTAACAAATCTGACTGCAAAGTGGAAGAAACCCAGCGGGCCTGCTGCAGCGGTACCAGGAATATAGTACCGCAATTTTAGGCTTTTATGGTCCAACCTGGAAATATGGATCAATAACATGAACACATGATGACTGGGATATGAAAGCTGCAGTTTAATGAGTTCTTGTTTAGTTTCTTCAGGCCTGTGCTGCACTAATATTAGTGATCAGTCATCTGCAGCAACCTTCTGATGGAACCACGTTCTAGCTAAATAATGAATGATGTGACTGTGAAAAGGACCATTTACTGAAGCAGCTGGGTGTTGGTTTTATGGATGGGGGAGGTGTGGCTGTTTAAAACGGTTGATGGTCCCGTTGGTTGCAGAGAAGACAAATAAACACCAACAATTAAACCCGGTTTTTTTCTCGGTGAAGAAACTTCTCCATCAGAAAACTTTAGACAAGCTTCTTTTCACTGACATTTCTGTGTTGTCCCTCCTGTGTTGTCCACCTGCTTGCTTGTTTCCACGTTTCCATACATAGCAAATCAGCCAATCACGTTGCAGCATCTCAATGCATTTCTTCAGCTAAATGTAGTGAAGATGATGTAACCAAACTGAGCATTAGGATGAGGAAGAAAGCAAAGGACTTTGGTTCTTGGTACAAGGTGAATTGGTCCGATTATTTCAGAACCTGGTGATCTACTGGGATTTTCACCCACAACCTTCTCTCAGGTTTACATAGAATCGTCTAAAACACAGAAAATATCCAGCAAGCTGCAGCTGTGTGGAGGGAAATGTCTTGTTGAGGTCAGAGGAGAATGGGGCGACTGGATTAAGATGATAGAAAAACAACAGAAGCTCAGATAACCGCTGTTTCCTACCAAGGTCTGCAGAACACCGTCTCTGAAGGAACAGCATGTAGAACCTTGAAGCAGATGGTCTACAGCAGTAGAAGACCACACCAGGTTCCTTCAATTCACACAGACTTACCAGAACAGGACTATAGCCTACCTGAGGATTGTTGGTGACCATCTCCATCCCTTTAAGACCACAGTGGACCATGTTCTGATGATTTCTTCAGCAGGATAATGCTGCAGCATTAACGTTGTAAATAACTGGAAAATGGTCTGAACTTATACAATCCTTCTCTAGTCATACCAACAACTCAAAGCGCTTTACACTAGAGCCACATTCACCCAGTCACACTCACTAAAACACATTCATAGACCGATACGCAGTGCCTTGCCCAGGGGCAACACCGACTTATGGCAGGAAGAAGCTGGAAACGCCCCACTGAGTCACGGTCGCCCCCAAAGCTCAGATCATCTCAAACTGTTTTTTATCTAAATTCTTTGGGGTGCTGGAGCTCGCTGAACTGCAGTGGTCTCCACAGTCAGAGGATCTCAGTCCATCAGAGTATCTTTGGGTTGTGGTGGAGCAGGACACCGTCATCATGGATGTTCAATCGACAAATCTGCAGCAACTTTTTGTCATGTCAATATGGATCTCCAATCTCTGAGGAATGTTTCTGACAAATTATTTAGTCTATGACACGAGGGCCTGAGGCCGTTCTGAAGGCTAAAGGAGGTCCGGTACTAATAAAGTGTGCCTAATAAAGTGGACTAAGGGTCCTATCTGCGAGAATACATTTACTGCCAACAATTTATGCTGACACTGCCAAAAATTGTAGTAATAAAGGTAAAAACTGCTTTTCTGGGACACTGCTGAAACCTCCAGAAACTTGTCTGAGATATTCTTTTACCCACACTCAGTTGGTTCTGGTTGGACATTGGAGTGAGGATGTAATGCTGCAGAAGACCCATAACCAAACTTCATGACCTAATATCAGGGTGTCTTTTTTACAGTTATGAAGAGAAGCTGCTCATTTGTAAGTTGATGTTTAATGGAAAGTTTTCTGAAGGATGGAGCTGAGTCGTAGGAAAACGTCAGATAGGATGAACTCAGTAACCCACCTTCTCTTCAGTATCTGCGGCACGTTCTTGCAGTCGTCTTTGCACCAATCAGAGCTCTCTGGGACACGGCCGTGGGGGAGCAGCAGTGACTCACCTTACAGATGATCATTACTGCTGCAGATGATAGTGATTGCTTCAGAGCTCGGACAGGAGCGTTGTGAGGCAGAGTTATTACCACGGTGATGAGACAGGAAGTCAGCCGGCGTTGTTTGACAGGGTCCAGAAATAACAAGGTGTGTGTGACGGCGTGCTGCACAGATTCTTACACACACAAGGCGCAGGAAAACTGACGTCAAACAGGTTTAATGAGCTTCTATTGTGGTGGATGGCTTCAGAGTGAGTGCCATAGAGTTCATGTCCAATCTCATTCACTTCTTCAGCTCTGAACTCTCTCTCATTTTCTTCTTTTCATTTCCTGCCGTTGCTCTGAGTCTTCAGCACAGAATCCATTAAAAAGATGTTTTCAACTTTTATAAATCACTCTGATCTTGATTAGGTTCCCTGTTCAGTCGTTAGGCTTTCTGGTACTGAATCCAGAACCAAATAAAACCGATATGGTTCTCTGTGCTGGAGCTGGAGATGTGAGCACTTGATGTTGCTGCAGGATAATCCTCTGTGCTTTCAGTTGTTTCTGGGAAGAATTCTCTTCAAACTGACGCTCCATCATTCAGAGCTGAAAGAATGCGGCTGACTGCAGAAAATATGATAAAGCTACAATAAACCCGGGATTTATGCTGTGTTCAAACACTGACTGTTTCCAAGGAAAAGCTGAGTGTAGCAAAGAAACCTGAGGGATGAGAATGAAGAGGGAGCAACAGGTCCTTTCAGCCTGGAAAAATAAAATGTTCAATATTTGGAAAATAAAGAAATTCAACATGAATCATCTAGCAAAGGTGCAGGTGAAGCCAACATACAATGATAAGAAGTTTTCACTCCCTTACAGATTTCCCTTTGCTTTGTCTAAATATATGTTAATATCAGACAATGACAACCTGAGTGAAAACAAAAAGCAGCTTTCAAATCATGACTTCATTTTTAAGGGAAAATAATCTATCTAAGCCAATCTGGTCCTATGTGAAAAAGTAATCACCCCCTAAACCAGATAACTAGTTGTTACACCCTTGGCAACAAGAGCTGCCATTAGGTATTTCTGATAACTGGCCATCAGTCTTTAACTTCACTGTGGAGGAATTTTGACCCACTCTGCTTTGCAGAATTGGAGGGTTTGCCCAGCATTAAGGTCATGCCACAGTATCACAATCAGATTTAGGACGAGACTTTGACTAGGCCACTCTTAAAATCTTAGTTTTGTTAATTTTCTCCCATAAGAGGTGGATTTCCAGGTCTACCTTGGATCTTTGTCCTGCTGAAAAACCAAGTGAGCTTAAGCCTAATCTCACAAACTGATGGTTGTACATTCTCCTTCAGGGCTCTGCAGCAGAGCAGAATTTAAGTGTCCATCAAGTCAACCAGGTCCTGAAGCAGCAAAGCAGCCCCAGATCATCACAGTACCACCACCATGTTTGACTGTCAGTATGATGTTCTGTTCCTGAAACGCTTTTCTTTAACACCAGAGGTAACAGGACCTTTGCAAACTGCCATCATCCATATCTGTCACGTTGGGTTGTGGGGATAACAGGCCAAGGAGGGAACCCCAGAGCTCCCTCTGTCCAGCTACACTCCCGAACTTTTTCTGGGGCATCCCAAGAGATTCCCTTGCATTCCTTAGGATCTTCTCTCTGTGGGACATGCATGGAAAACCGCCAAAGGGACGAGCCCAAAACAGAAAGGGTTTCATAAGACAGTGAAACTGGGATTCTCATAAGTTTTATGAATGGGAAGATCTTATATTGCTGTTTGGTTCTACACTGTCTCTTTTCTATGATTCAGTTTAAAGCTGAAATATCAACCAAAAAACTGTTTTTGGGGTTCCTCTTTGCTGCAGGAAACTGTAAATTTCACCTGAGTTTCCAGCAGAGAAGCACAAAAAATCTTTAACCCACAAACCCCCGGGGTCTCACATAAGGATTACCAGACCTGAAAGAGTGTGTGTGTGTGTGTGTGTGTGTGTGTGTGTGTGTGTGTGTGTGTGTGTGTTGTGAGTGAGTGTGTTATGACTTTGTACAAGATTTTTCTGAAGGAAAGTTGGATGCGAAACGAGGGAGAAGAACATGTGGTGGAGAAGAGGAGGAAAATCTTCTCACCATAAATCATAAAGGCAGATGGTTGAACAGCTACAACAAAGGTCCATAGATGAACAGAACCACCACTGAACCAGAGCAGAATCCTTGTAAGATGCAGTGTACAGAGGTCAGCAGGTGTCAGATGGGCAGGTTCAGCGGGCTCTGGTCTCAGACGGTTACAGCTGTGGTACTGTGTTGATGGAGCGCTAACGTGGCTGGGTTGTTCTGGGTTTCCTCCAAGCTTCCAGCTGTTTGAAGCAAAGATTAATGTGCTTGACCAGCTCTTTGTTTTGGTTAGATTCCAGCCGATTGGCTCATATTTGTTTTATAGACAAATGATAACTATTCTCCTCATTGCAACTAAAGCCAGCCCAAGTATAACCAACTAGGACCAAAAAAGCCAAGTAGAACCACAGTGGAACCACAGCTGGGTCTAGACAAAGTAATGTTGCTGGTATGTTTTACAGTTCTTACCTGTTAATGTATGACTGTTCCTTCTGTCATTATTGACTGCGCTGCCATTGCTCTCACCTCTATAATGTCGATTTGATCACAATCAGAACCGGTTTTATTTGCCAAGTTTGTGACACAAACAGGGTATTTGACTTCAGTTGCACTTTGCTCTCAGTTAAGATATTTTAGTTATAAATATATAAGAAGGGGAATAAAAACTAACAGTTTATGTTCTGTCTGATTTCTGTTGGGACCCATTGGGTCGGGCCATAATATTGATGTGAGGGAATTTCAGTGGCTCTGTGGTGTTTTAATGAGTTTCATCACACAGAGAGACTCTTAGATATTAAATGAGGGAAGATGAGCGGCTGAGGCGGAAGATGAGCGGCTGAGATCTCGCGAGAGTTGTGCGTAAGTAATATGGCGGTATACTGGTAAACAAACACGACAGAACTCATGTAAAACAAGCCAATAAATTCAAGCCGAACATAGAAACATTTAAAGTACTAACATCTGTCTCATATTTTCCCAATAAAACAAACTGGACGAGGAAACTTTGGACAGCCTGGAGAGTTACGTGGATGAATGTTTTGATAACATTGTAATGGGCAAGCCACAAAATTCTCCACCCATGGCCACACCAACATCAAAACGCACCCGTTCAGAGTGCTCGGCCAGCACCTCCACTATCTCTCCAGAGAAAAGCTACGCTGATGTCCTGACTCTATCCCACAAGAAGCTAACCAGCCTGGATGCCCGTCTACCCCCTGGTGGATTTTTCTCCAGGGGGAAATTTAAAAGCTCTAAAGGAGCCTTGGATTTTAGCCAAAAACACCTCGCTTCGCTCCAGCTGAAACCCAAACCTGGGGATAGGGGAAAACACTCACCAAAGGGAAATGACGCGCTGCCCCGGGAAAAAAAAAAAAATCAAAGAGACCATCCTGGATATACCCCCGGGGGGCATGTGGGAAAACCCTTTTTTTTCTCCTTTAACCCCAAGGGACAGAGGAGGCGCCGAACCCAAACCGGTCCTTTAATTTCCCCCAACGTCGCTAAAACCCCAAAAGTGAGGGGGGGTAAAAAACATTTCCATCGTATTCCCGGGGTTTCGGGGGAAAGAAACCCGAACGAAACCGACCTGGGCCCAATCGTAGAAAAATTTCCAGCACTAAAAAACAAAAAGACGGGTCAGAATCGGGGCAGAGGGGCTGGGGGGGAAACGAATTTCCCAACCCCCCAATGACCATTTCCCAAAGGAGTTTCCTCGATCGGAACGAGTTTTTTTTCCCCAAATTTTAGGAAGAAAAAAATTTTTTTCAGTGAAGGCATAAAGCTACATTGCTGTGGAAAATTTATTTTAAATGGTCATTTTTTTCCCGGGAACAGGGGGGAATTAAATCTTTTTGGTTTTTCCTTTGGGGGAGAAAACACGGTTTAAATAAAAAACAGGGAAAACACTGGTTAGATAAAGGTTAGATATCGGGGAAAAATTTTAATCTTATTTTAAAAAAAGCCAGTTTCAGCATGTTTTTTTCCCATTTTTTTGGGGGGGCCCTTGGGCCCAAGGCTGGGTTTTTGGGGTTTCTCTCCTTTTTTGTCCTCCTCTAATCTTCCTTTTTATTTACACTTTTTACCACACCTCTTGTCAGGGTTTCTTTTCTTTCTGCCCACACAAAAAAGCCTTTTCAATCACACAAAAAATATCTTTTAAACATAACCTTATATCTCTCCCCCTCTTAAAACCCCCAGCAGCCTCTTAATTTTTTGTTTTTTTCCCCTTTCCATACTCTGCTTCGGGACTCCATATCACGCAACCCCGGGCACTGACTACGATTTCCCCTTGGGGTCTTCTTTGCTGGGGTTTGACATGCCTGTACAATTTTAGCGACACACCACAGCTAGGGCACACAAAGGTTTTTCCTCACGTGGAATGGGGCATGGACCCGGCACCAGAGAAAAAATTTAAAAAATTTTTAATAAATTTTTAAAAGACTACGGGGCGGGCCCGTTGTCTTAAAAACAAGAGATTCAAAAATTTCTGCCCAGCGGGCAAATGATCTTAAACCCACCTAAATTTTCCCCTAATCTGTTTTTGCCTGCTAAAATTTCCCTAGGAAAAGGGGGGGAGTAGCAACCCTTAATTCAAAAAAAATTTTAACTTTACAGTATTAGCTCATTTTTACAGATCCAGGGGGTAGTTTTATAAAAAAATATCTATACATCCCCAAAAGTATGTTTTGGGGTCGTATATTCCCCCCAAACGTTGATGCCCCCCCTTTCCCCATTTTTTTTTCTGCCTGTCTAAACATTTGGGTTTTTGCTCACTTTTTCTTGGGGGCGATCTCAATTTTGGCCCTAAATGAAGAAATAGCGGCCCGGAGTCAACAGGGCCCTCAGCGCAGTTGGAAATCAATAAACATATTTAAAACCCAGTACATGAGCGAAAAACGGACTTTGCGATGCATGGCAAACTTTTCACCCTAATAAAATAAAGACCGAGACAGAGAAAAACCAAATTGATAAGTAAAAAGGTTTTTCCCAAACTCGGGATCAGAAAAGCAAAAGGGAACAAGCATTTTCCCAAATTTTCCAGGGAAACCACTTTCCGTTGGGGGATGGGGGGGAAAAAAAAGGGGGGGGGGGGGGGAAGGGGGAAAAATCCAGACATTTTAATGGGGAAAGCGTCCAACAGACTAAATCGTTTGGCCGCTGACCCAAAATTCCCCCGGGGGAACCAGTGAAGCGGGTGACAGGAACACAGAAGTTTGTGATTCTCCTCTTAAACAATAAACCCCAGGCAGACTAGAGAGCCAGGCGAACTCAGGCTGAAAAAAACCTTGGCTAGGCTGAGACAAATCCGGGACAGAAACAGGGTCAAATTTCCCAGGGCTAGGGGGTTCGACAAGGGGCGGGCCGAGACATAAACCAAGGCAGAAAACGAGTCAAACCCAAAAATCCAATCCGTCAGAAAAGGGAGCAAGCAAGGGGGAAATAATCCGTAAGGCGGGCCCAAGGTCAGGGAACAAGATCGGGCCCAAAAAAGGAACCTGGATAACAAATTTCACAAAGTTTTTTTCAAAAAATCGGGCCCCCCCGGGGGTCTGCCTGCCCAGGGGGGCTGAAATATAACTAAAGCTCCCCAGGTGTGTGGCATGACGGGGTTTTGGCGCAGCAGGGGGCAGCAGCAGCAGGTGAATCAGATATTTAATTCCCTGAGTGAGAGCAGAGCGGCAGAGGGGCCCAGAATCAAAACATAATCACAGAAAAATATACTTTTCTTCTCAAAAGCCCCATAAATCTTACTTTTCTTTCCTGGTTATTTTTTTTGGGCCGGCAGCTCGTTTTTTATTTGACATTTCAACACTGAGATACACCCTATAGCTGTCAGCGATATGCTCCTGTCCCCTTTAAACCCTCTTGAAAATAAGAAAAAAAAAACCCCGAAAGAAAAAAACCGGATTTTTAAAAAATCATTATTTAAAAGGCCCAAAAAATTTATTAAATTTTTAAAAAAAAGAGGGGAATTTTCATTTTTGGGAATTTAAATGATATCCCAGGGACATCAACATCAGTTCTCTGGGGGGGCTGGGAAAGCGGGTGAGGGGGTAAAAAAATCTCTTTCCCTCATCACATAAGAAAAAAAAAAAAACCCAAACCCTATACAAAAATTTTGAAGAAACCATTAAACGTTAGATGCTTCCCAGGAAAGGAAAAGCGGGGCAAACTACGTAACGAAAAACTTAAATTTAAATGAAATCAACGAAAAAAAAACCCAATTCTTAGTAAAAAAGACTTTTTTAAAAAAACTTTAAAACAGGGCAAAAAATTTAAAGGTAGCTTTTTTAGCAAACCAACAAAAAAATTAAATAAAGAAAAAACAACGTATTTGGTAAAAGACCCCCGACAGGGAATAAAATTTATGATCCTGAAAAAATAAACAGTACTTTTCAGGATTTTTTAACAAAGCTTTATACTCACCCCCGGTAGACCCGTCAGAAAATCCCTTGTTTCAATTTTTTGGGAAAAGAAACAATTCCGAAACTATCAATAATAAGGGCGATGGCCTTGGTTTACCACTGACTTCAGCCGAAACCCAAGAACTTTTAAAAACCCTGCCCAATAAAAGGCTCCAGGCCCGATGGATTCCCAACGTTTTACATAGAATTCGGGAAATATTTTGGCCCCAATTTCCCAAATAAATTTGGTGGGGAAATCCGAAAAAAATGGCAGATTTTTCCGCCAATAAAATTCTGCCAACATCACCTCTTGTTTAAAACCGGGAAAAAGACCCATTTACTCCCTTCCAGCTACCGCCCATTCCCTTATTAAGGGCGCCTCAAAAAAAAATCTGAAAAGGGCCCTCGAAAAAAGTTTGAAAAAAGGTTTTTATTTCCCCCTCATAATAACGTCCCGACCCCCCCCCGGGGGGGGGTTTTATTAAAAGTAGGCATTCATCCCCCAAATTTAAAAACTCAGTTTATTTAAATTTAATAGATATTCCTACAGTTAAAAATTGGCCCAAAATTATTTCTCTTAATGCAAAAAAAGGCATTTGAAAAGATTTTAACTGGAAATTCTTTTTTGCAACCTTTGACTAAATTTTTTTTGGGAAACTTTTCATAAACTGGAAAAAAAATATTTACATTTCCCCCCAGCGGCATGTATCAAAACAAAAAACCCAAAACATTTTCCCCGTTTCTGTTTTTAGGGGGGCACCAGGCAGGGATGCCCACTTTCCCCTTCACAAATTTGTTTTTTTTATTGAACCCCTAGAAAGCAGAAATAAAACAATCAAAAGGTTTATTAAAGCAAAAAAAGGGCGGAATATTGAACATAAAATATGCCCATTATGCAGATGTTTTATTACTCCTTTCTCCACATTCCGCAAACCCCCTTTTCGCTCAGGTAATTAAATTAAAAAAATTTCTTTCTCAAAAATTTTTCAGACTATTTATAAATTGGTTTAAAAATCGCTGTTTTTCCCAAATTTAATTGTTTTTCCCCAAAATTTTTTCCCAAATATAAAACCTAAATTTCGGGGAATATTCCCTATTTTGGGAATCAAGGTATCTCCTAATTTGGGCGATTTAACAAACTGAACCACATCCCACTCTTAAAAAAAGTGGGAAGATGTTTTGCTAGAGGGAAAATTTCTCTACCCAAAATCACTCTGGGCGGGGTTGCCTAAATTTAAAAATTATGGTTTTTGCAAAAATAAATTTTACTTATTCGCAAGGTTTCCGAAAAAAACGCCCATCTGACGGGTTTTAGATTTTTTGGACTCCTCCATAAACAAAATTTTCTCTGGAAAATAAGCCCCCACTATTACCAAAAAACCTAAAAAAACTAAATATAAAGGGGGGACAAACTGCCTAACTTTCACTTTACGTTTTTAGCAAACCGGGCTACATTACCTCAAAAGGTTTTTTAAATACAGTCCTCTAGATGAACCCGGGCCCAAAAAGACGTAGAACAGACATTAGGGCAATAAATTAAGGATTTCCGATCTACCTTTTTTTACTCAAATATAAAAGGGCATGTATGTTTTAAAAAGCCCCCAACTTTAGCACCTCTCGGGACAGCAGGGTGGAATATCTAAAAAAAAGGGGGTTTTTTCCCCCCAAAAAACCCCCCAAAAAAAAAAAAAAAATAAAAATTTTTTTTGGGGGGGGGGAAAAAATTTAAAAAAAAATTTAAAATTTTTTTTTCCCTTTTAAAAAAAAAAAGGGGGGGTTTTTTTTTTTTTAAAAAAAAAAATTAAAAAAATTAAAATTTTAAAAAGGGTTTTAAAAAAAAAAAATTTAAAATAACCCCCAAAAAAACCCCCAAAAAAAAAAAATTTTTTTAAAAAAAATTTTTTTTAAAAAAAACCCCCCCGGGGGTTTTTTTTTAAAAAATTTTTCCAAAAAATTTTCCAATTTTTTAAATTTTCCCCTTTAAAAAATTTTTTTTTTCAAATAAAATTTTGGGGGGGCCCCTTTTCCCCCCCCCCCTTTTTTTGGGGGGGGGGGGTTTTTCCCCGGGGGGGGGGGGGCCCCCCGGGGGGTTTTGGGGGGGGGGTTTTGGGGGGTTTTTGGGGGGGGGGTTTTGGGCCCGGGGGGCCCCCCCCCTTTGGGGGGGTTTTTTCCCGGGGGGGGGGCCTGGGGGGGGGGGTTGGTTTCCCCCAAAAAAAATTTTTTGGGGGGGCCCCCCGGGGGGGGGGGAGGGTTTCCCCGGGGGGGGGGGGGGGGGGGTTTTTTGGGTTTTTTTTTTTCCCCGGGGGGGGGGTTTTTTTTGGGGTTTTGGGGTTTGGTTTTTGGGGGGGGGGGGTTTGGGGGGGTTTCCGGGCCCGTTTTTTTGGGGGGCCCCAGGGGGCCCCCCTTTTTTTTTTTTTTGGGGGGGGGGTTCCCTTTTTTTGGGGGGGGGGGGGGGGGGGTTTTCCCGGGGGGGGGGTTTTGGTTTGGGGGGTTTGGTTTTTTTTTGGGGGGTTTTTTTTTGGGGCCGGGGTTTTTTTTTGGGGGGGTTTGGGGGGTTTTGGGGGGGTTTTTTTGGGGGGGGGGGGACTTTTTTGGGGGGGCCTTTCCCGGGGGTTTTTTTTTTGGGGGGGGTTTGGGGGGTTTGGGGTTTTTGGGGGGTTTGGGGGCCTTTTTCCGGGTGGTTTTTTTCCCCCCCCCGGGTTTGGGCCTTTTTGGGGGGGTCCCCCCTTTTTTTGGGGGGGGGGGGGGGCTGGGGGGTTTCCCCCGGGGGGGGGGGCCCGGGGGGGTTTGGGGCCGGTTTTTTTTTTTTTTTTTTTTTTTTTGGGGGGGGGGTTTTTTTTTTTTTGGGGGGGTTTTTTTGGGGGGGGGGTTTTTTTCCCCGGGGGGGGGGTGGGGGGGGGGGGGTTTGGGGCCGCCCCATTTTTTTTTTTTTTTTCCCCCCCCCCCCCCCTTTTTTTTTTTTTTAAAAAAACCCCCCCCCTTTTCCCCCCCCCCCTTTGGGGGGGGAAAATTTTTTTTTTTCCCCCCCGGGGGGGGGGGCCCCCCGGGGGGGGGGGGGGGGGGGTTTTTGGGGGCTGGGGGGGGGGTTTTTTTCCCCCTTTTGGGGTTGGGTTTCCCTTTTGGTTTTCCCCCCCGGGGGGGGGGGGCCCGGGGGGGGGCCCGGGGCCCCGGGGGGGGGGGGGGTTGGGGGGGGGGCCCCCCCTTGGAAAGGGGGGGGGGAAAATTTTTTCCGGGGGGGGTGGGGGGCGGGGGGGTTTTTTGGGGCCCCCCGGGGGGGGTGGGGGGGGGGCCCCCCCCCCCCCCCCCCCCCCCCCCCCCCCCCCCCCCCCCCCCCCCCCCCCCCCCCCCCCCCCCCCCCCCCCCCCCCCCCCCCCCCCCCCCCCCCCCCCCCCCCCCCCCCCCCCCCCCCCCCCCCCCAGCCCCCCCCCCCCCCCCGCCCCCCCCCCCCCCCCCCCCCCCCCCCCCCCCCCCCCCCCCCCCCCCCCCCCCCCCCCCCCCCCCCCCCCCCCCCCCCCCCCCCCCCCCCCCCCCCCCCCCGGGCCCCCCCCCCCCCCCCCACCCCCCCCCCCCCCCCCCCCCCCCCCCCCCCCCCCCCCCCCCCCCCCCCCCCCCCCCCCCCCCCCCCCCCCCCCCCCCCCCCCCCCCCCCCACCCCCCCCCCCCCCCCCCCCCCCCCCCCCCCCCCCCCCCCCCCCCCCCCCCCCCCCCCCCCCCCCCCCCCCCCCCCCCCCCCCCCCCCCCCCCCCCCCCCCCCCCCCCCCCCCCCCCCCCCCCCCCGGGCCCCCCCCCCCCCCCCCCCCCCCCCCCCCCCCCCCCCCCCCCCCCCCCCCCCCCCCCCCCCCCCCCCCCCCCCCCCCCCCCCCCCCCCCCCCCCCCCCCCCCCCAAACCCCCCCCCCCCCCCCCCCCCCCCCCCCCCCCCCCCCCCCCCCCCCCCCCCCCCCCCCCCCCCCCCCCCCCCCCCCCCCCCCCCCCCCCCCCCCCCCCCCCCCCCCCCCCCCCCCCCCCCCCCCCCCCCCCCCCCCCCCCCCCCCCCCCCCCAAACCCCCCCCCCCCCCCCCCCCCCCCCCCCCCCCCCCCCACCCCCCCCCCCCCCCCCCCCCCCCCCCCCCCCCCCCCCCCCCCCCCCCCCCCCCCCCCCCCCCCCCCCCCCCCCCCCCCCCCCCCCCCCCCCCCCCCCCCCCCCCCCCCCCCCCCCCCCCCCCCCCCCCCCCCCCCCCCCCCCCCCCCCCCCCCCCCCCCCCCCCCCCCCCCCCCCCCCCCCCCCCCCCCCCCCCCCCCCCCCCCCCCCCCCCCCCCCCCCCCCCCCCCCCCCCCCCCCCCCCCCCCCCCCCCCCCCCCCCCCCCCCCCCCCCCCCCCCCCCCCCCCCCCCCCCCCCCCCCCCCCCCCCCCCCCCCCCCCCCCCCCCCCCCCCCCCCCCCCCCCCCCCCCCCCCCCCCCCCCCCCCCCCCCCCCCCCCCCCCCCCCCCCCCCCCCCCCCCCCCCCCCCCCCCCCCCCCCCCCCCCCCCCCCCCCCCCCCCCCCCCCCCCCCCAAACCCCCCCCCCCCCCCCCCACCAAACCCCCCAAAACCCCCCCCCCCCCCCCCCCCCAAAACCCCCCCCCCCCCCCCCCCCCCCCCCCCCCCCCCCCCCCCCCCCCCCCCCCCCCCCCCCCCCCCCCCCCCCCCCCCCCCCCCCCCCCCCCCCCCCCCCCCCCCCCCCCCCAAAAAAACCCCCCCCCCCCCCCCCCCCCCCCCCCCCCCAAAAAACCCCCCCCCCCCCCCCCCCCCCCCCCCCCCCCCCCCCCCCCCCCCCCCCCCCCAAACCCCCCCCCCCCCCAACCCCCCCCCCCCCCCCCCCCCCCCCCCCCCAAACCCCCCCCCCCCCCCCCCCCCCCCCCCCCCCCCCCCCCCCCCCCCCCAAAACCCCCCCCCCCCCCCCCCCCCCCCCCCCCCCCCCCCCCCCCCCCCCCCCCCCCAAAAAACCCCCCCCCCCCCCCCCCCCCCCCCCCCCCCCCCCCCCCCCCCCCCCCCCCCCCCCCCCCCCCCTTTTTCCCCCCCCCCCCCCCCCCCCCCCCAAAACCCCCCCCCCCCCCCCCCACCCCCCCCCAAAACCCCCCCCCCCCCCCTCCCCACCCCCCCCCCCCCCCCCCCCCCCCCCCCCCCCCCCCCCCCCCCCCCCCCCCCCCCCCCCACCCCCCCCCCCCCCCCCCCCCCCCCCCCCCCCCAAACCCCCCCCCCCCCCCCAAAAAAACCCCCCCCCCCCCCAAAAACCCCCCCCCCCCCCCCCCCCCCCCCCCCAAAAACCCCCCCCCCCCCCCCCCCCCCCCCCCCCCCCCCCCCCCCCCCCCTTTTTTGGCATCAGACAACAATTCTGAGCTACTCTGCTGGACTGGACACGGTAAAAAAAAAAAAGATATTAAATGTTTCATCATTCAGGCCAACATCCTAGCAGGACTGGTTCCAAGGAAGCTCAATGGCGTTAATAGATCAGAACTGTAATTGAACTAGATTCTTCAGAATAAAAGCTTGTGGTTCAGGCCATCTGAAACAGAACTTCACACATCAGATGAAGAAAAGTCACAGACTCACCTCTATAAACTAGAAGGTGTTACATTGGCTTGCATTAAGACTCCAATGGTTTACACTATGAGGACCCATCTTGAGGAAGTGAGGTCACTGTGATCTGACAGATGTATGTCCTCACGTGTCCTGATCAGTAAATACTCGGTGAGCTTCAGCTGAAGCCTTCAGCTGTTTGTTCCCGTGTCATTAGATGAGCCATGGGGATTAAACGTGACACCTGGTTACCCCAGCATCAGTTCATACATCTCTGAGAAAGTCTGATGACATCTCACACACACAAGAAAAAACACTCTGATCCCTCTCCCATTCAGCAACGGTCCGGTTCTGAAAGGTTTCACTTGATTAGACTAGAGGGGCTCCAACCTGATGCTTTTAGGAATAATTTACCAAGCATCTAATTAAAATAACTGAGTTCTAGCACAAACATCATGATTTAATAAACGGTTTCATTAAAAATAGAATTAATCTTTGTTGTTATATAAACTGTTTTTTTTTTTTATTCCAGGTTGTTTTTTTGCAGACTGTATGGGACCAATTTGAAAACATTTGATGAATATTTTCAGGTTGTTTATCATTAGCTCTTCTGACAGCACAGAGTAATTCTTGGTAATTCTACCAAAGCTTGCTGAAGGATCAGATGTCTGACCCAATCCTGAGGGTCGCTCACACTCTGACTGAGGTCCAAAAACATCATCAAAGACTTAACCGTCAACAAACACATTCCTATGAAGGAACAGAGTGTTCACCAAAGCGAGATGTCAGATACCATCAGGCTGATGGGCCGGGGGCAAACCCTGGATTTCCCATGAGGCCGTGTGGCTGCCGGCGAGCCCACACAGACAGGAAGCACTGAGATACAAGGTTGGGTGGGTTCGAGGAAGAGAAAGGTAAATTACCATCACACCCAGAGCAACAGCTGGATGGTGAGCTACTTTAATTTAGATCAGAAGATAAGTGTTATTTGAGGCTTAGCTGTAAATATTTGACAAAAACATTTAGTTTCAGTCTGAACTTTATTGATTATTGGATATCAGCTACTTTAAAGGATGTTAGTGTTTAAAAGGGAGTCTGTCTCACTTCTTATCTGCAGTCAAATAAGTCTCATGTTCAACAGATCAATAAAATTAATTACATCTGGAGCAGGAAGTTTAATTTTCCAAAGATCGAAGAGCTACACTTGTCAAGAACAAAGTGGTCTCTTATAGTATTTTCTATAATGAATAACACGTTGCTTTTTGTTGGCCAAAAGGTGGGAAAACAAAGCCGATTCCTTGGAATATCCAGTCATGCAGTATGTGTGTTACTTTAGATGTGCTCCTATTCTGAACAGCACATGTGGATTGGTATCAAGGGTGAGGAATTCACAGTGTTCTGCTGCATTATGACAAAGTCTGTTACTTCTGTTGTGACATGATATGTTTTCATATTAAAAGATGGAGCATTAAGCTTCAATGCTCTATTAGCACCCCTAAGAATTCAGATAAGTTTAAGCCAAATGAATCAGGAGGTAGGTCAAGCTGTCAGTTTCACTTTCATTTTCAAGCATTCAGCATCTACATAGAGTATTGTGGAATTAAGAGATATAAGTGGGTGAATACTGTAATGTCTGAGTTTTAGTTGCATTGATTCTGTAACATGTGCACTATATACCGTATGACTGATCAAGCTGTGGCACAAATGGATTTTTTAGCATGTCCAAAAAAAAGCGATGACTGGTTCATATTTTCATCAAATTATACCAGAGAAATGTAAGGCAGACACTCAACATCATGACTGGGGTATGAAGACATAAGCAGCACATCTTCACATGGAGGACAGCATTGCTTCTGTTGGCCCAGGAAGGTCTTTCTGATTGGACAGTAGCAGAGCCGGCCTCTTTTTGGCAGGTTCTTCACTTTAAATCCTGAACTGTTACTGAATGAAAAACAACACTTGGAAGATGGATGAAAAGAAAAATGAAAACTTGCAGAGCTTTAAGAACAAACTTTCATTGCGTGCAATGCAACATTTATGATCCATTCTGGTTCTGACTTGATTGGGCCAGGGTCAGAAAATCATTCAGTAAAAAAAGAAAAAAAAATAAATAAAAAAAAGAAAATCATTCAGTAGTCTGAGAATGCCACTCTGTGTGTGTGTGTGTCTGTGTGTGTGTGTGTGTGTGTGTGTGTGTGTGTGTGTGTGCGTGTGTGTGACTGGCAGCTGCAGCTTCTTAACACCAATCATGAGGAGCTTAAAAAAGGGGCGTATTCCTTGAGGCAGATGCCAGATTGTTTTGCTCACATTAGTAGTAATCAGACCTACCTTCTATCTGCTTCTGTTTTTTAGAAGTTCCTATGCCTAC